>KK500120.1:194921-225210 GCA_000688715.1 Glossina pallidipes
GAGCTGAATGCAAGAACCAAAAATGAGAAACATCAAAACTTTAATGTAAATTAAGATATAATTCCTTTCTAAAATTCTTACACCTTTTACTTTATGCCTTTATAATAATAAGCCTTTTACAAAATTGCGAATAATTACGCGCAAAAAAACACTACTCTTTACAAAAAGACGAAGCAAACACGCCGCGATCAGTTGCCAAACTGACGATAAGTGTAGCGTTGTAAATAATCTTCTGCATTCAATGTTTCGAAGCGTGTCCGTATATTTAAATAACATATCGATTTCGCAGAGTGACAACAATTATCACCACAGATCATACATACAAACTCTACTTAATTATGGCACTGATGCAAGTCGAACTCATTTATCATGTTCTGGATAGTATCCGGATTACTACATCGGTGAAATGTTTCATGATGGTCAAAAACAATTAACTGAATTGTTTGATAAGAGTAACAAAGTTGAATTGTTTGGAAAGGAGCATTGAGACATTTTTAATCAACCTAAACTGTTCTTAAATATTGTTGGTTTGCGCACTATATTTATTCTTTATGTTTTATTTAATGCAAAATCCTGTTAATGAAACGCAGCTTAAGATATTGGAAGCACAATTGTTTATGAATCACATAACTACTAATCCAGGACTACTGGTTGCTCATCATAAAATATTGCAAACGAAAGCAGCTTTGTATCCATTTAACAAAGTAAAAGTTAAAACATTCACTCTGGATCCCATATCATTAGATAATGTTGTTACAGGGCGTCTTCCAACATTTTTAGTTTTTTGTATGGTTTACAATAGCGCTTATTCAGGCGATCGAACAACAGATCCTTTCAAATTCGAGCATTTTGCAAACGTGTAATTTATCGGTCAGTGGTGTTTAAATACCGCTCAATCACTTGAATTCGATTATTCAGCAGCAAAATTGGGATCAACCATCCGGCTATTCGAATCCGCCGGAATCTATCACTCAGATCGTAGTTTTCATATAAATAAGAAATTTTTTGCTAATAACTGTTTTATACTAGCGTTTCACCCCTCCACTGTTCATTATAATAACGATTTGTGTGCTAACGTTTTAAAACAAGGAAACATTGAAGGCAAATATGCTTCCTCTTTACCACCAGCTGTCACTTGTTAACTGCGAATATGGTTCAATGTTAGAGATAGATAAAAATAGAAGTGTGCAAATTAGGCAATAAAATGAATACGATACAAATAGAACAATCACTTAAAGTAAATCTCTCTACAAAGAAGTACTTTCAAGGTGTTTTCCCAGCTAATAATCACGGAAAGTGATTTCTAAATCTACTCTTATAATAGTAAATACAAAGTACTTTAATCAACCATGAGAACATTAGGTTGCCTTATACTTCAATTGGAAGACGAAGCGGAATATTTTAATTCCTATGGTCAAAAACCATTGAAAAAACAGTTTTGCAATTTTTTAAATAGAAACAGCAATTCCAAGGATACTTTTCAAGTACATGCCGTCGTAATGCCTTGATTTACAGTTTATACACAAGTCAACGAAAAAGTTTAAATGCTTAACTCAAACAGTTTAGTAAAACTGACTAGAGCTTTAATAATAAGAAAATACTCAAACTATGTAAAAAGAATTTTTAATAAAGTAAAAGTTAAATTTTCAACTTAGACATTAAACTCTTTATTGTCATTTTAAACAAACTGAAAAATAACTGCATTCGGTATAGATTTATGCCTTGCTCGAAAGACAATGTGTGGAATGCTATTTTCTTTCAACTTTTTATACGGGCTTTTGGATGGGAATACTTGAATAATGCATTTCGACAGAAATATCTAGAGTAAGTCGTCTTCAGGTGATTCCAAATAAAGGGTAATTTTATCTCCAAATTGTGTTTCTTTTGCTTCATATTCAACTATTTTATAAGCAGTGCCAAATGATAACTCGTCAATCTTTGTATAGCCTTGTCCTGATGTTTTCGAGGCGTCATTAAGTGTCTCCAGAAAGCGTCTATCAACAGATTGAAAAAAAAAGAAATTTTTAGAATAATTATGTAAAACATATTTTTTATGTTTCTTATTTCTTACCATGTGTTTTTTTTTTTTTGCTAATATTGAGCACGCACATGTTTTTCGAATCAAGCTTTTAAGGAAAGTGACCAAAATTCAATTTATAACTTCATTTTATAGATTAAACGCAGTTCACATTCACATCGTCATTGCCCTATCTACCAGGAGAATAAAATAAAAACATATTTTTAATTGTTATTTATTTAACTCTTTATTAACGCCTCCAAATTAATATCAAGAGTTTTACTATTGAAACTCTCATTTAAAAAAGATTGGTGATCTGTTGTAATTGGGTGTATATCAATGTTGAAAAGTTCGTAGTCGTGTAGCATTATCGATTTATCGCACTCTACCCGTTTATTAATAATTTATTCTAAGTTTACACTTTTACATATCTCCACATAATGCAAGACTATATGCTGGCTATAACCTAGTTAAGATCAATTCTACATATTTCCACACAATGCTATTTCAGCTATAACCTAGTTAAGATAACCCAATTTAGCTATAATACACATTACATGTAACTTTAGTAATAGCCCAATTTAATTTTACTACTTTGCTTACGTTAGCATAATAATTTATTATCTAAGTTACTGACCACAGTTCAGTTAGGTCAGAAATAAAGCAAGAACTAAGAAGTAAAGTAAGAAGTAAAGCAAGAACTAAAAAGTAAAGTAAGAAGTAAAAGAAGAAGTATAGTAAAGAAGTAAAGAGAATTCAAATAAATAACTTTCCAAATAAACGCTAATTTTGTTTTCACTACAGTCGAAACCATCATTGAAATGATCATAGTTTGCGACTTCATTGGAATATGGTTAAGATCAATATCGAGGGTCGTAGTCTGAAGTCCCACTTTGAAGGAACTGCCACATTTGGTTATTCTCTATGAAACTTGATTGAGAGACGGTTGTTCATTTTAACACCGACCTTCGAGAAATTTTAGTCGACGACACTGGAGAATATCTGCAAGGTTGCATTGATAAAATATCTTCAAGAACATCTTCGTTGTCGTCAGAAATCGAAATAACTTCGGGAGGTATAAAGATAACGACCTGCATTGTCATCTGAAAATGCTAGCTATCTAATTTACTTATTCATGCATTATATTGATCTTCACCTTATATTGATGATAATGTTGTAATTGATGTTGTAGATTTTGTGTTATTGATTGATTTTCATTTCCAGTAAATATTTGTGACTATTTTAAATTGAACATTGGTGGCTTACTCGCCTTGATATTTTGATTATTTTTAGAATAAATTAAGACGAAACTCTGCTTATATAGGATAGAAATGTTGGTGAACTTACCTTCAAGCGTTATCTGAAAAATTCCCTCTGACTTTTATTGCCCAGTTTTCCTTGATAAATACTTTTAAGTACGCTCATAAAGTAATAAATATAATACAATTTTGGCTTTTTTGTCGTTTATAATATACCGTAACACTGATTCTTTTTGCACTTTCAGCGGGGTATTTATAAGAATCCAAATACTAATAAGAACACAAATGAAGAAGAATCATTAAACGTTTGAGTATATTGAAAGGCAATATGGTGAAACAGTCGCACCACCCAAAGTGCGCTTTATTTTTTTTCTTCGTGGAAATTTGTCTATGAATTTCTAAGCACGTTTGTGTTTAGTTGTTATTAACATCATAAATAATGTATTTTAAATCGGAATTAGCAGTTGAAAAATTTCGTCTGAAGTATTCAGGGAAGAGATTTTAGGTTTCAATATCATCAGAGGACTCAACTCATTGTCGTTGAAAGAAATATGCGACGGATGAGTGCTCTTGGTTGCGGCACTAGTCGAACATTGTTTTCATTTTTTGAAACTTTCCGCACAATGTCACGAGATTTTTACTTACTTCAGAAAAAACGTTCCTTGTCTCCGTGAAAAGTTTATAAAAGTTAATGTCCCGTTTCGTACAGTCGAGATATGACCAACGTAATCCTTTCGAAGGACACAAGGCTGCGTCTGCAGCCCAACCAGTAGTGCCCGCGAAGTTCGTATGACGACAAAGCCATAAATAAACACTCCATGTCAGAAAGCAACAGACAAAATAGAGTTTGTAAAGAAGAAAAAACAGTCTCGTATTCAAAAATGATCTCTTAAATTAGCATGCAAACTTCACACTATTAAAAACACAGTCAACAAAGAGAAAAACTGTAAAGGTCGCAAATCAAGACAGATTTTTGGAAGTTACAACACGCAAAAATTAAGAAAGACACCTTTCAACGAGAACACCAAGTGCTGATCGCAAAAACCAAAACGACAGCAACAAAAAATTTCAATATATTTCAATAAATTTAAACACTTTTATAATTAAATATACTTCGTCATAGTTATAGCTACTTCACGGTAGAGCTTTATGATTTTTACATTTTCTTTTCTGCCTTGCCGTGCTATATAACAAAAAAATTTTTCACGTTGTTCCGCTCACAAGCCGTAACCTGACACATGATGTAAGTCCATGTGTAATACCCGCTGTCTGTATTGTTCGCTGTCCGTTGGTTCATCCTTGGTTTCTTTTTAATCTTTTGATAAATGGTCTGTTTGTTTCTTTTTTTTTGTTGCTTTTTTATGAGTGTTACAACTGTTATATTTAGCCCCTTTTTTTCTTATTTTTCTTTTTCACGAAAACTGATTTCCAGATTGCTTAAGTTCACAACGGAATTAATCCCTTTGCTATTTCTCGAAAGTTTGCTTTCAGGCCTCGTTGTTATTTTTCCAATTGCTTAAATTTTTCTTTTTATCTTGTGCCACGTATTCAGTGAAATTTAGAATTTTTTTGTATATATATTTTCCGGATTAATATTTTTCCAAAAATGCTGTCTTAATGAAATTAATTAATTCAACATATCTCTGCGTTTGTTTCCGCTTTTTTTTGCCTTCAATCAAAAACTAAAGCAAAATTTGCTTCAACGAGTCTTCTGTTATGCACACACAAGCAATCATTTGAAAAAAATTTAATAAAAATTTCCTTGTCTATGATTTTTCTATTTCTCTATTTACACATATTACAAACCAAAAATTTTTTTGAAATATTTATTTGTTATATTTTACACAGGCCTTTATATTGGTTGAATGTTTTTTTACATGTTTTTCGAAATCTTAAGTGCGAACTATTCTACTAACAACGAACGGCTCTCTGAAAAAAAGCCAACAGCAAGATCAAAGCATCAAAGAAAAAACTTCTGAAAAATGTGACATCCGAGAGAGTTGTAAAGATAGTGTTGGTAACTCTAAGATTATGTGCATAAAGGCGGTTTTGGCAGTGTTACTGGTTATTTTTAGTTTGCCCTCAACTGAGCTAGTCAGGCAAATACAATAAAATAGAAAAATCTCTAATGACATCATTACAATATATTTATAGATTTAAACCCTAACGTACGGTACAGGCTATGCTCAAAATAACTGCTTTTACATTTTTTATTAAATAAAAAAAGTTATGCTTTACGCTTGTTTTATAATATTGACTGAAGCAAACTTTAATATGTAATATAAGTTTCGTTTTAAGTTCTTATTTCGAATACTCGGCGTTTAGGCTTTGGAAGAAAATGAGCTTGGCAAAAGAATCTAGCTGTCATCAAGAATTTGGTACAAGGATCCCGAAAAACGTTTGCTACTAGCTGTTATTATTCGCTATACACATTACAAAAGATAAATTAGGTTTCTGGCGCATAGAGTACACGCAAGTGCCTCTACAAATTTCCATCATTGTAAATATTGGAACCGATTTAGAAATGTTCGACAGTTTATTTTTTAAAATCATTTTTTTATCCGCCTGAGTGGCCGAGTAGGCAAGAGTCTCGACTAGCAATTCAATGGTCGTGGGTTCAAACCTCAAGTGCGGTAGAATTTTTAATAATAAAAAATAATAATAATATTAATAAAAAAAAAATAAATAAATAAATAAAAGGCCGAAAGCCTTAGATGCTAGTGCTTTAAGACTTTAGTCTTAGAATTTATTCTCTGCCTAAATTTATATAATAATAATAATAATAATAATAAAATCATTTTAGTAATTTCAATACTCTTTCTAAATAAACCAACTTAGTCTTTCGATTTCAAAAAATATTAACTAAATATAATCATAGGTATATCCACAATTAGCAAAAATCCGTCTTTTCTTTTGTCACAGATCTAAGCAAAAAAATGTAAATTAAAATTATTCTTACTTGTTTCCTCATTAAAAATCGGGCCTCGTGTTTGAGAATAACTTTAATCGATCGAAAACTGCACCCAAAATTAGATATATATATATGTATGTATGTTACCTTTCTGTATACACACCGTGTGAAATATATATGTACGTATACAAATTTATATTGGAAACTATACTGATAACACCTATACAATTAATGCCTTCTGGTCAGAAAATGTTGTGAATACTATTGATGGAAATATAACCAAAGAATGCCCTAAAATCTGACATATTAAACAAAGACGAAACATGGAAACTCGATCCGGGTGGAGTCGAAAATGGGAATGAGTAGGACGGAATGGCAACTTATATGCCAATTAAACCACCACCACGAGTACGATGTAATCGGTCTTTCCTGAAAGAATGCAAAGAGTTGGCAAAAAGTTGGGGCAAACGCAGATCAGGCTTTAGCTAACGAAACACGAAATCTCTGTGCTTACTGCATTTAGATATGTAAACCGAATTTTCCCGTTAAGACGGTACATGATAATTACTGGGCGTAAGAAAATATTTACAATTTTGCGGGTAAAGCCATTGCAGAATTAGTATTTTGAGGCATATTCCGCGGAGCAAACTTCTTTATTAAGGGCCTTAGAGGCCACAACGATTTATTTGACAAACTTGTAGCGTTTTCCATGGGTACTTAAATCTTAAAGTAAGGGAGTAGCCGTACTTTAAGATGGAGATATTTTAAACATGCTAAGATTAACAGATAGGGTTTTTGCAGTAAAATAATATTTTACACGGCCGCATGAGGTGTTCGCTGCCAGTCTTGGCGCAAATATTACTTTCCGAGGTGGTACTACCGTGAAAGAAACAACATTCATAATTGAATCAACATTCATATACGTACCGCAAGCTACACTGCATGTTGGTCTTTCGTACCGAAAATCGTTGGAGTTTTTTCAAATTTTCCAGCCAATGCTGTGAGTTCGTTACCATCTTTGCTCCATAAAAAGCGTATAAAAACCTACATCCCGGGTCCATGAGTAACGTAATCCTTTCGACGAGTGTAACGCTGCATCTGTAGTGCGTCCCCTTCCGCAATACCCGCATGTGACAGTATAGTTCACAAAAGCAGGAAGTACTGAAGCGCTCAAATTCAGGGCTTGTTTTGGCATGACATGGTGTAAATAAACAATCTAATTACCACTGTAAAAAAAGAGAAAATCGACAAAGAAGATGTTTAGAAAGCAAAAAAACCAAGCCAAGCTGACTTGTATACTCAGTTATGCTATAGTTTCTATTTCCACATGAAATGTTTCTAAGTAATAGACAATAGGCCTATGGCTTTATAGTTACATAATAAATGAATAAATGAAAAGCATGTACAAAGAATTGACACAGAGATGCCAAGCTGCTTACAGGCTAAATATTGAGCTGCTTAAAGTGAAATTTATTTATCGCATAAATAGTAATAAAAGTGATTGGGACGCAGCCTTAATTATTAAACTGGAGAAACCACTTAATGAAGACCCAAACTTAGTTAAAGTACATTAGGTTACCCTGATGCTAAATTTTGCATAAATTAACGCTTAAAATCGCTCAATTACCATTTCTTTCAGAAGGTTTGTAAGTTGCGAAAACAAAATAAAATTAAAACGCCCTTTCTTAATCGTTGAATTGTAACACCTGACCAACTGGACCGATTTTTCGAAAATGCTTAACCTTAATGCAATTACACTTTCAACAACAACAACAAAAACACCAACAATGGTAACGGAAAAAGGAACTTCGGCGACTAGGGAGACCATAATACATTAACTATAGCACTAAACAACGTATATAAGTTAAAACGTTTCTCATCGTCAACATCAGAAAGAACATCAACTGCATAATAAATATTAAAAGTATATACAACAAAAGACCAAAAAGAATATTACAATCCAAACAACTGCAACGGGAAAGTATGCCACAACATCAACAAATATAAATGCACATATAATTACAACAACATTAATTAAATGGTAATCACAACACACAATACTACTAGAATTCAAAATAACACTGTATTATTACATCATACATGTTGTAATTTAATTACCATGAAATTTATGCTTGTGTTCGCCATGCGTCATATCTATTGACACTTTTCACACAATTTCGTATTTTGAAAAAATGGCAGCAAAGCTCTCCAATAACAGTTTATGCAAATCGCAAGTTGGGGTTTTAAAAAAAGGAAATATACGGTGTTTAGTTTAGGTATATACTTTTATTCAGTTTGCATTTTATTTATTTTAAATATATATTTTTATTTAATTTGTATCTTGCGTTTGCACATTCATGCTTATGCACTCATTAACATAACAATGTTCGATTGTTCACGCACTTGCATTTGCATATTCATGTTTCTGTGTTGGTCTGTTTTAGCATAGCTGACCGTAGACAACGATACCGCAAATTACATAATCCAGACCTTGAAGTGTGTCGTCGTTGTTTGAATTAATTTGCTTATGTTGAATTTTTGTGGCACACTTCAAGCTGTTCATATTTCTGGAGTAAACAAACGCAAAAATGCAAGTGCACCATTTTATATATTTGTTTTATTGCAGTGTAATTCTAAGTTAGTTTATAGCAATTATAATTTATATGTCAGATTTTTTATAATACATTCGTCTTTGTGAAACACATTGATCCTTATTTATTCATAGCGTTTCTTCCAGTTACAAGTACTGGAAGAAGCAAATAAAAGGGCTGGTACGACCAGATGCACCATTTAGTCGGACTCTACCAACTGAGTTAGGTTTTTATAAAAACGCTGCCATTTTACTTTTCAAATAGACTGTACAAAGCAGAATTGAGTAGGCTATATTCATGCATACGGTTTTTGTGAAGAAAAAATTTTTTCAAAACCGAAAATATGCAAGGTAAATTTTATAATTATTTTATAATTTTAATATAACGATTAATGTATTACTTTTTGTGTGTGTAGATTGAAAAGACGTTAACAAAGACGCACCAAGAAGCAATTGAATTATTATTTGGTATTTGTCGAAAAAGACCCAGAAATAAAAAAAAGAAATAAAATAAGTTCGAGAAATGCACAGCAAATGAAAATTTGTCTGAGGAACTGGCTGTAAAGTTAAATGGTATGATTGAACCTACTAGCAGTGCGCAAAAATGGAAAGAATGCTTCTGAATGTATGGACATTTATTTAAAATGATAATTTTATTTTCAGTTGTCAAATCACTGTAAAAATCAACTTACGTGGAAGGCTCCCCGGAATAAAGTAGCTTAGGAAGGCATTGGTGGCGGGTCTTTGAAACAAGTCAACAAATTAATAAGAAGAGAGGGCTGTAGTGACATTTGGTGCAATTGCAGTTGAGGGGCCAGGAGCAAGTCCACATACCAGAATTAGCACCATCTTTTAAAAAACTTTTTTTTTAATGAAGTTTTTAAAATATTTTTATTTTGATACATGAAATGTTTGAAATAATTTTATATTGTTATATGAAGTTGTTGAAACATTTTTATCGTGAAATAAATATTTTTTTATATATGTAAGGAAGCGTTTTGTTCCCTTACCAATTATGACTCCATAAATAGCTTAATAATAAATAAATACGGCTTTGGTTCTTAGGTTTGAGAGGGTTAGTATAGAAATAAGTGATTCACATACCTAACGGTTCCGAATGTTCTTTATTTACGGGTGCTGTCATGCTGTATATTAACAACTAGCACATTGAATTGTATACATTGTATACATGTTCGATC
Organism: Glossina pallidipes; assembly: GCA_000688715.1. NCBI lineage: Eukaryota > Metazoa > Arthropoda > Insecta > Diptera > Glossinidae > Glossina > Glossina pallidipes. The sequence continues at coordinate 204,898 of KK500120.1, forward strand.
ATACGCTTTGGTACTTAAGATAGATACGTAACATTGTACTTAAGATATTATTATTATTATTATATAAATTTAGCCAGACAATAAATTCTAAGACTAAAGTCTTAAAGCACTAGCATCTAAGGCTTTCGGCTTTATTTTTATTGATAAATTATTATTGTTGTTATTATTATTATTATTAAAAACTCTACCGCACTTGAGATTTGAAGATAGAAGAAGATAGAAGTGTAACATTGTAATACATATACAAGTAAAAGCTGAGATTGTAACATAGATGCAGGCAAAGGGACCATGTACGCATGTTCGATCATACCTAAGATAGCATTCACAATAAGAGATGCGTAAAAATATCGTTATAACACACATACAAGTGGGTGTTGAGATTTTAACGCAGCTATAGTCAAAACATCTAGATGACGGGACAATGATGGTGATCGCGACTATAAAAGAGCGTGTCGCGTTACGCCCATTCTCTCATTTCGGTTACAGCAGCCAAAGAGGTGAGAAATCGAGGACAGCATATTTAATTGTGTTTGACTTTACCGACAGGGATATTCTTTTTGACTTACGGATAGGGAACGGCAGGCTTAGCTTAATCGTCATCCCTGAATAACAGATAGGACTACTGGACTTTACGGATAAAGGACGGGAGGCTTAGCTTAGTCGTCATCCCTGAACTACGGATGGACCACTCTTTTCAACGACGTCGAAACGGCTAGGGGCGATAAAAACAAATAGAACGTAGGTAGGGACGGACAAGTGGCTCTATTGGCCTAAGATTGGCTGCTGTAACAACTCCTGCGTATTTTTTTTTTGTAGAATTTCTCGGTACGGACAAAATGCGGAAAATAATTTCAAAAAAAGAGTCTGGTTACGAATTACCACGCTTATGTTTTCCTCTCCTGTCTACACAAATCTCTAATGGCATACGGTATACCCTAATTACAAATACGATAAATATTCAAATTCCTCGTAAACAATAAAAATTCAACGAAAAAACAAAAGGCCACGAGTTTTTTTAATAAATTTCCTTGGAAAGGGACTTCCTGGGTAGCCCTGAGCGTACCCCGAAAGGAAGACTCGGTAGAACTTACAAAAAGCTAAGTCAGAGCGAACAGTTTTAAATGAAATTTATGTAACAAAACAAAAATTTACTTTTAAAACTATTTTCAGCAAAGTCATCTTTTAAGAATGCAATATAAAATTAAGTTTTGGTTAACAATTCACATTATACCATACATTCTTTATGGGCGAATTCATATGATAATGCATAAATATATAAAACCAAAATAAAAATGTACCAGAGTCCGGAGCCTTTTCATCCCTTTTCGTTCTTTTCTATTAGGATGAATACCTGAAAAAGAATAATTATTAATATTGACAAGGCTCGCACTAGATCGTGGTTTTATTTACAACCAATTTCTTTAAGGGTAGGATTATTTACACTTCACTTAATTTGACAACATTCCTAAATTAAACCTTTTTTTCGACTCAAATGTTCTTTTCCAACTAACTCATTCTGCTCAAATAATCTGTTTATATAAGCACGTTACCATAATTGATGTGTTTTCAGCTAATCTTTTTTGTCGGCCGGCAGCTGCATGACGCGCCATGAATTTGCACTTTCCTTCTCTCGGAAATTTATTTTCTGGGAAAATCAATTAGTTGGCATGAAACTAGATGTGGGACTTCTAACACATACATATACTTACACACTGATCTCTTAGTTGGTGCTTAATGACGTGCAATCTTGCTAAATTGTGCGCGCACAGATTACACCGACTACTTTGCCTGAAGCAATATAAGTTATTATTTGTATTCTTTCATTTGTTGTTGTTGTTTTTTTTTTTAAATTGTTATTATTATTATTATTATCTAAATTTAGCCAGAGAATAAATTCTAAGACTAAAGTCTTAAAAGCACTAGCATCTAAGGCTTTCGGCTTTTTATTTATTTATTTATTTTTTTTTTATTAATATTATTATTATTTTTATTATTAAAAACTCTACAGCACTTGAGATTTCAACCCACGACCATTGAATTGCTAGTCGAGACTCTTGCCTACTCGGCTACTCAGGCGGATTTTTTTTAAATTAAAAATGCTTATTATTTCACTTTACTTCATTTTGTTACAAATTTTTTACAACTTCACAACAACAACAAAGGTCAAATTTGTCCCTTATTTTTCTGATGTTTTTTGGAAATAGATATCTCTTCGAAGGGAAAGCTAGTTAACCAAAAGGTACGTTATCAGTATCTTGCATTTACTCGTACCTTTCGTAAATGCGCTAATTTTTGATAACCAATGAACCATTATCAAATGTTTCGTGAGAAGCTAAAAACAGGCCCATTTACGTGAATAATTGCAAATAAAACTTACAAATGGTACAGTGTACTACAATAATGCCCTTCAGAATGAATAGGTCACATTAGCGCGTTGTCATTGAAAAGTGATGGTAGCTGCCATTCTCAAAAAAAGTTTGGAGAAGATTAATTTTCTGAAATTATAAACTCGCATTGAACGCAAGGCAACAAAGAAGTGTTGTGACATAATTATACATACATAAGTACTTTAATGTTGTTAGTGCCAATAATGCGTATGGTTAACAAAATAATGAGTTCTCAACCCGAGAGACATCCACGTTCTTTTCACTATAAAACAAAAGAAAATAAATAATAAGAATTGAAAATTTATCAAGTTATTAAGTTTTGATTAAAGAATTATGCCCCACGCTATACCATATTATTAGTAGCTACCGCAACACTATTCCATATTATGAATTTCTTCAGGTTAATATCTTTTAATTAGTATCTATATGAAATTTATTATTTTACTTTATTTTAGGAATGTAAAAATTAGTTAAAACTAATTTATAATCTGAAAAAGACGTATGATATGTGCCCGAAAAAATGTTCTTCCACTTCCTTCCTTTCTTTTTTAATTGAAATATCTAGGGGGGTAGCCTTTGTTAATTTTTTTCTTTGTCATCGTCCCTAAGACGTACTAGATTCCCACAATTGAAAAGCATTTGTTCGGCTGTCGGCTATTGGGTGTTTGCCTACTACATGCTTGGTATAGCGAAAATAAGGTTTTTTTTTGACTAAAAGAAAAAACAAAGTACTTTTTTTCCACTGTTAAAGGCTTATTGTATTGAGTAGTACCACTAAATATAATTTATAAATGACAACTGCTATTTGACCCACAATAATGCCCTCATATCATTTTTATTGTCACATTAAGTAGTTACTGGCGTTAAGGTTGCGTAGATGGTTGGCCTACATCGAAACGGCCTTCTCATATGTCCACCGCCATTTTGAATATTTGGTATATGTCAGTAAAAATATGTTGTCAGGTGAGATAAGGTAAACCGATTCTAATCTATTCGGCAGAACATAAAATCTTGAAATCTAAAAATTCAGGGCTTTCTGAATGCTTCTTCTAGAAAGTAAAACTTCATCTAGTGGAGGAAGCAAACCACAGTGATACCGAGGAAATTTTTCAACTGCTCATTCCGACGTAATTGTTAACTATTCGTATCTGATGACTAACTCGGTTTCGATTCCCACCGCGGTCATTTCCTAAAACGACGTTTTATATGGTTTGATGTCTGTAAAATATAGTTGTGTGCCTGGGTCTGGTGGCATTCCATCATGTTCTGATGAGCTATGTGGAGTTATTTCAAAGATTTTTAATCAGTCTTTGAAATAAGGCATTTTCTATATGTGTTGCAAGAGTAGTTTCCTTATTCCGCTTCACAAAGTATGGAAACAGACAGCACGTTTAGAACATTAGAGACATTGCTAAGTTGAGCGTCTTCATCTCAGCATTTAGATTTTGCTATAAAATCTTATATTTCTCCATTCCAGCATGTTTTCTCAAAGGACGATCCACTGTTACGGATCTCTTAGAGTTTACTTTCCATGTTTACAAGGCTCTTCCTAGTGTCTCTCGCACGGATGTCGCATATACTGATTTCAATAACGCGTTTGACTTAGTTAACCATAACTTATCGATCTTCAAACTCCAGGCCTCTAAAATTCGTTTGTACTCAGTGAAATGGATAAGCTCTTTTCTGCATAACAGATCATTCACTCTGTTTAACTCCATCACTTCGGATGAATTTCCCGTGAGAGGCATACCTCAACGCAGCCACTTAGGACCCCTTTCATTTAATTTATACATTAATGATCTTCTCTGATCTGATGATCTGATTAACTCCAGAAATGTCTTTATGTACGCCGACGATATTAAACTGTTTTCTTTCTTCTCCTTGGAATCGCAATCGTATTAACCTCAAATGGACTTAAGTAATTGGTTACGTGATGCTCGCAAAATTTTAGGAAATTAAATCTAATAAAATGCAAGAGGCTTCCTTTCTCAAGAAGGAAGTGATTCAACGCAGACATAGATTCATACAATTTAGAAAACGTAGATTCGTTCATCGATTTGGGAATTCTATTAAACGAAAGATTACGTTTTAATTTACACATTGAATTCTCTTCTTTTTTTTCTATACTTTGTGTTAGTTTTTAATAATAATTAGATACGATTTACTTCTAAGAGTCAATTGAATTCGGCTATTAATTAATTTTAGTCGGGTTTCCTGTGTAAGTCAATAAATAAGTAAATAAATAAATAAAAGAAATAAAAAAACGTTCATCAGTATTATTTTACCAAGGAATAATTGGGTAATAAACAAAACAGTAACCAGTAAAACAAACCAAATTAGGCTGAGTCACAGTTCCCTACTGATTGGAATATACTACATCTAGGGTACACTGCAACGTCAAATAGCGGACGATATACTTTTAATTTACGTATAGTTTTACTTATAGGTGGCTATATAGATTATTTCATTGAAAATAAAAACGTGGACTAAAACACTATGCTAAGAAAGCATTGCTTACAGGTTGCTATAGTACCTTTCATAATTATGCGCTGGAGATTCTTGCAAACCACGTTACAGTTCCTAGACCCTAGGCAAAATAAAAAGCGATAACAATTAAAACCCTGCAGATCATCTCATTTATTTGTTCGGCGCAACGGGGCGATAATGCCAAGTAAAAAGGCTAATATTTTCTGATATTACCAAATACCAAGGCTTCTATTCTATTCTCTTATACTATCATTTCGACTTACCCCACAAACCCCAATTGGTCATTCTACCGCACATCTTTATGAACGAACCGCGTCGAGCACTAAAATACATTCTTACACATACAGCGAAAGTATCACCAAAATAGACCCCACCCAGAACAAATAGGGACTTGCTTAAGTATTTATATGCAGCCTTATAGCTATTTCTACTACTTTCTAATATGCATATCGTCTATGCATAATTAGCGGTAGCTATTAATTACCACTATACAAAATATATTAAGTGGAACAATTACTGGCCGATATAAATGCGATACCTACAAATTATAAGAAAAAATTAAACCGGCAGTAGTCGCTGCACAATCCTTGAAACTATTAATGTTGCCTTAGAAGCTGAAAAACCTTTACCCTTATCCGAAGGACTCAATCATTTCAGAATTAATACGCAGAGAATACGCCGTAACCCAAATTTCATAAGGAAGCAGTTCAGATAAAGTTCCACAAAGATTCATGAATAAGCAGGATCGAAACAGACGATACCAACCAAATAGTCGCGTTTATTACAGCAATTTTGTTAACTCTTCAAGACACCATAACAATAATTATACAAGGAACAACAACGGTATCAACAGTTCTAACCCAATGCATTATAATTCCACTTTTCTTCATAGAAATAACTATAGAAACCAAAACTGCAACAGCATTAATACTTACATGGAGCAAAACCAGGGAAAATGTTTGCATCCGAAGGTATTTGTCCTCCAACACTCTCCGGAAACCCACTAACAAAAAAATTATGTAGAATTATGTAGAACTCATAACAATTCGGTGGCTACAATCGTTCACATTTTTAATTGGTAAAGGTGGACACATTACCTTATACAAAGAAAACATGCTAAATCGGTACTCTGAAAACTTAAGTGATCGTTGTAAATCAATAGGGATAAAAAAACAACAAATTTATTCACTAGGCTCCATATCTATAAACATTAAATTAGGGCATGACCTCGTAATATTAGGTCAGATAATACCAGAAGACACTCCGATAGCCGCCGACTGAGTACTAGGACGTGATTTGCTTCAAGAAATCCAATTGCAACATTGACTGCTTAACATAAATACAAAAAATAGCCACAAAATACCCATAACAGGTAATATCATAAAACGCCATGATCCGAAGCCACGTTAGATCCATCTTGCTCGTGAGTCTACATTCAGGCAATTTATTTTTTTGTACAGTTCCAACATAATGGATCCTTTGTTTCGATAAATAGTATGCCAGGGGCAATGATATGTAAAAGCTATCGAAAACCACTATATGATTCCATATTCTTGGTATCAATCTGGCTAACTGTCAGGTAATATTATTGGTGACCTCCCAAATCTCGCTCATCTTCCAGTCTATTTGTTCTGTCTTTACATGGGGTATACGCTTCGAACGATCTGCGTTCCACATGAGGTTACATAAAACCATATTTGCCTTATTTGGCAAATATTGTTTTAGGAAATTACCTTTTTTTGTTGAACACATTTGTTCGTCTATTGAGAGGCATTGGTGTATTGGAGCAAATGGAAATATTTCATTTAGGCGGAACATTACAAATCTGATTTTGCGTAAGCGATCGTAATTTGGAAAAAACTTCAAGATTATATGGTCGCAAGAATGTCGAACAGTACTTCACCCTCCCCAAAAAGTAATAGAACCCCCAATCCTCCAATATCCGGACCTTGATAACCCATCCATTCTCACTGCTGATGCCTCCGAAGCAGCTTTAGGTGTTTTTCTTTCGGAAGAAGAAATGGGAAATGATTTCCCCATGTCTTAGACAAGCGCACAGGAAGACAACAAGTCAATAACTTAAAAAGTGTTACTCAGATCAGTATAAATACCTACTAACTATACAGTGTGATATTAAAAAAAACATGGGAGCATACCAAACAAGCTAAATCAATAGCAAAAATATTAGTAGGCCAACTTATACTAAAACATGGACTTTTCAAAGCATGGAAATCACACAATGCAAGTGAATTCAACAACAAACTCATCAGACATTTGCAAATTCTTACAAAGATTCTTCGACTCCTTACTATCACAACAAATTAGGAACTGCAGAACGCAGCAAGAGTTATTAATGAATACTTGCTGTCTTTTGTAGAAAATAACCATTGGCGCGAATATTTACCATATTTCACTTTTGCATACAACTCCTTATCACACACCGATACAAACTCTTTTAAACTTATCTACGGAGAATTGCCGTGTCTGTCTGGATATTCCAAACAATAATAAGAAACCAAATAACACACTCATTACTTTAACAACAAAGCCAAAATTTGCCTAACAAAGAGCAAGCAGAATTCACTATTGACATGAACAGCATAAGTCCAGAAATAGGAGATTTAGGCTTATTAAGAAATGACTCAAAAAGAAAAGGTGAGCCACCATACAATGGTCCAGTTGAAGTTATCAATTTAAGTCATCCCAATATAACAATAGAAACAGAGATGCCAAGGTATTTTGTGACTCTATCGAAGTATACAATAAAATAATGAACTTCTTAAAAGTACTAATCTTTTACTTGCGAAAAACTGTTCAAAGTTGCGCTCTACGGTCTTTAGAGAGAGAGACAGAACTGATGAAGCAAGAGTCGCACTCATTGCGCTCGACTTAAAATGCACTGACGTCAAAAAGATTTTCAAAAAGTACGATCGCTGACAGGATACCATTTTTATAACCTACTTTGAAGACGGTGCATTACATTTAAACACCCTGTGCCACAATTTTCAAACATTATTCCACACTGTCGCATGTCGCTAGGATTACATGCGAAAGCAGAAAGGCAAGCCTCTTCAATGTTGTAGTTGTCAAATGTTCGGACTCCTGCCACATAAAGCCAAAATATACTGTTTGCGCTGAGAACCATAAGATTGCTGATTGGCCGGATATATTCGATCGTACCTCCATGAACAAAACATATTTAAATCATCCTCTCTATCTCCAAACAAAAGGCAGATTAAATAGCAAAAATTTCGACCAAAAAGCAAGATCACAAAATAACTCTTCCTTTGATCAGTTCTCGGTCCTACAAATTAACTTGATGCTTTGACTTCTGCATTACAAAACTAGTGTAAGATCTGGTAACAATAATCCGGTTCATATTAACACTGCAATTAAAGTGAAACGTAAACTTTAATTCGCCTCAGTGCTGAAGAATAATGTTAATCTTTTACAAAAAATGAACGACAGTTAGCTTTTGATGTTGTCAATAATCTAAAAACGTCTACAACTAGGCAAGAAGCATTTACTGCTACAATCCAAATAACTATTAAACATTTATGTTCAAACGTTAAATAATGTATATTGCAATGCTTACTGTCATTCTTTGCCAGTACCGTAGTGCTCGATGTGCAAATGAATCTGTTGAGTTTTTTGACTTTTTAATTAACAATAGTGCTGATAAGTGTCTATTTTCTGAAACTTGCTTGCAACATTCAGACAAATTACTTTATCTAAACTACACTTGTATAAGGCGTGACAGAACGAGCTAGATAGGCAAAGAGCTTCATCTTTAATCCACAACAGCTTGAAGTTCTATGAAATTGCACTAATTAAAATCCATGTAATTGAAAACGTAGGTCTCGATAATCGCAACACAAATGGTAAGCCTACACGGTTCATTAGTATCTACGTCCCTGGTGGATTCTGTTGAGATGAGCTTAAATGCAATTTGAAAGGAATATACGTAAGATTATGAACCAAAACCGTCGTTTTGTTATATGTGGCGATTTAAATGCTAGACTAATGCTTCGACCTTTGCTTCATCTGCTATAAGAACAAAGTGTTATTTTTTTAAATTTAATCTCGACTAGCCTACCGATGCCTATTTCCGACTTTCAAACTTTAAGTAAATTCCATTCCCATCATATATATAACAGTCAAATTTTCCCTAAATTCTCATGCACTAATAACAGAATATTTCACAATGGATTACAATAAAGCTAACCGGAGAAGTTATCGACTTTTTCTTATTAATACTTCCAATGGTCAACATAGTTATGCCAACTTTATATCGACGACAGAAGATGTAGATAGCTGTATCAATTTATTTACTATGAGCAAAGCAGACGCTTGTCAAGGTCCAGGGCCATAAAAGTTTCTCAAAATTAATTTTCTTGGCTTTCCCAATCGTTTACTGAACTTAATCAAATTAAGAAATTTTAACAAACGACAAGAGTCGTTGTCGTGAAGAACTAGACTATAGAAAAACTTTTCATTATACGCTCCTAGTCATAAATGCAATTATCAATTTCCGAAAGAAGCGTGTGCGTGAAAGCTGTGATGATGTGTACAGCTTGGGTTTTATTTGTACCGCCTGGCTGACTTAGTCAGTAGGGCATGAGAGTATTAACATCAGGGCATGAGTCGTAGCCACACGTTTACTTTTATTTATCGAGTTGATGTCGCTTGGTCTGTCCGCGTACTATTTTACGTACACATTCCATATTGTTAGCGATATCAATGGGTTCGAACTGTAACGTCTGCGTACATATGCGTAGGGGGTTTCCGTCGGTCGGCCGTTATTCATAATAACGGAATTCCGTTAATTAAGATCCCTTTTCATAATTCTCCGCTCACATAGTAGCACTACTTAGAGAGACAGTTATGAAAAGAGGACAAAGTCCGAAGTCCGTATGCGGAGCATAAGGGTAGGTTTCGGAATTAAAATAAGCGTCAGGGAGAGAAAGAAAAGAGAGATCGACAAGATTGGTCGCTTGAAGATGTGAAAGAAGGACAAAAAAATGAAAAATTTTTATCTAGAACTCCATTAAAACCAAATGCAAGTCGGTAGAAATAAAATAATGGATAAACGTTAAAGAAATCTTATTTGTGTGCGATTATAAAAATGTAATGAGATCACCATTACTATTATTATTAATAAATTTCCAAAAAAAAAAAACTTTAGCACTTTAACTATTAAGAACAAATATAAAATAACTTTGCAAATACAGTGCTTAAATATCTTGGTGCGAAATTCACACAAGAATAAGATCTATTAAAACATATTTTAATATCCCTGTAAATTAACAAAAACAGCATTGTGTAAATAAAAAGAAAAAAAATTATATCAAGAAAAAAAAAATCAATCAAGTGTTTGAATACAGCTCCAAAGGTTGTCGGTTATAGAGGACTTCATCAGATTGAAACACTTGAAGATTTTGCCCAAATAAATTACGGTGATGTTGTGATTTTTATATGTACAAATTTTCTCTTATTTTTTTTGTGAGTGTAACTGATTTAGCCAGGTGGTACATAAAAACCCAAGCTCTACACAAAATCACAAAGCATATAGTTAGTTTTGCGGTAGCGAGACTGAACTCAATTCTAGGCCATGTCGCGTTCCCTTACGTAGCATGTGTCTATCTAGTTTTAGTATTGTTTCTCTGTGAAAAGATCTGTTTATCTAAGCCATCCGATGACCGCTAATCATGTGTTTCTTTATAAGCCTTTTTCTTGCTACTGTCGAGAAGAAAAAAATCAACTACCAAGCTTGCTACTGTATAAATATATTTTATTTGAAACAAGAAAACCGCCCAATATATTGCGATGGACATTAATTGTTGGCAAATAATTTTTGTGTTGTCATATGAAATGGTGGAACAATTATTAGCATTTTCTTTTTCTTCAAAGTACACAACCAAGTAGAAACGTTCCTTTTTTTGTAAGACAACGTCTGGATGACGTCATTCACACAACGTTAATCAAATAAACGAATAGTCAGTTTTTAATTTTTGATAACAGTCACATTTATAACAATTAAAAATGAATTCGTTCTCATCACACCACTCACGCTGTTATATCCCGTTATATCGTTGGTAAGAAAAAATATGCAGAAATTAATTGCCGTAACTAAGTTATCGTTAAATGAAAAGAAATCAAAAGGAATATATAGTTTCCATAGAAAACCAGGAACATTATTTAGTCAAATATATAGAAGCATAATAGGTGAGAGTCAATTTCATTTTTTATGTTTTTTTTTTGTGATTTAAACAGCTCTTGTAATGAATTGTGAGTGGCTTACAATAGATTTTGACAAAGCGAAACCTTCGAATAATTAAAACAAGTAAGAACATTATAGTAGGGCGACGCCTATCGCTACATACCTTATACCACTTCGCCTAGTATAGTTATTCGCTAGTTTTTATAATAATACACCAAAGAGCACACATTAGTTGCATGCAAAGCTAAAATTTTCATGAAAGCCTGTATATTGGAAAATTATATTTTCTTTCCATATGAGGGTTTGCGTTTCATGATAGCACCTATATAAGTGTGGGCCCAAGAAAAATTGACCTATGTGATCTAAATTTGCGAACATTACTTTTTTTTTGCTGAAAAGCTCCTATGAATTATTGAGATATCATGAGATATCTTATATGGAGTGGGGGAAGAAATAGAGCCATGTGGTTCAAATTAGGTCTGCTTTATTTTTTTATTTAATTACTATCATGAGCAAATTTTCATCACAAAAAAGTTAGCAATTAGGTTTTTTTGGCATATAAGGGGCTACATTTTATGAGAGTCCTTATATGCGGTGGTATCCAAAAAATAAACCTGCGCGGTTCGAATTCGGTAAGGTAGATTTCTTTGTTAATTTATTATTATTACCCAATTTGCACGATGATTGGAAATTCGCCCTTTGGCCAAAGTACATCAACGTACGAAATGTCATTAAAATATCTAAAAAATTGCGACCTGAAATTTGAACACAAAAATACATGGACAGACATCAGAAGGACAGAGTGAGAGAGACAAGTGAACACACGGATAGGCAGGCTAACATCGATTTAAAAAATGACGACTTAGAAAGTGATTCGGAATCGATCTGTATAATAAAATTGCTCCTACTTTAAGCCGTCCTGAGTATTATATACGTCCGCACTAATTTATTATACCCTGTACCACAAGTGGCGTATGATATAGAGAGGAAAATACAAAGGGAAGTATTCATTTGTGTGTACACCACTTTCACTCCAGTTCGTATTGTGCATAGAATATGCCTTAAACATGTACAGCGAAGATGCGTATATAGAACAACCATAAAGGAAAAAAGACATTTGTGATCATGAAAACAAAGAAGGGCGAAATATATGAAGAAAAGTGAAGACAGCAGGACATATATATAAATACATAAATACGCATATGACAAATATTGAAAACATAAGTATATAAAAATTTGAAATCCAACTTAAAGGAAATGAAGAGATAAAGAAAAAGCTTATATGCTTACCACTATGTAACTTTGAAAAATAAAGAACAATAACACAAATAGACGGTAAATGATGTGTTAATGGTTTGCTTGCGAAAAGAGCAAGGCATGACTCTAACACAAAGCTGAGTTCAAACCGAAACGTAGATGGAGGAATCAAGCTAACTGATTGATACGCGGGTCCCGACCTTTGAATTAAGATAATTTTTTTTTTTCGTTAGTTTATATTGTAAGCCCATATTTATTGCATTACAAAAGAGGAAGTGTAACAAAAACAGCGTAGATTAGCGCTGATACTCGGAAGGATAACTCTCTGGAAAAGGTACTTATTGACAAGAATTCCCACATATCTAACATAAGAGAAACATATTACAAGACATAACTATTAAAGGAACAACGAATAAGTAACATGACAGCCTTTCGTTTTCATCAATTTGTTTTGTTTTATGCATTTAAAAAATTATATAAGATCTATTGAGCAAAATGGGACAAAGAAAAAAAAGTAGAATAACCACTACTCTCTGACGTCACAACTTGCGTAGGTACTGTTCTACGAAAAGTTGCTCAAAATAAAAAACGTGAACCCACTACCGACAAATTTTATTAAATTACAGCAATTACAAAAGTAAAGTCTTATAAATGAACTTTTTGTGAACCTTCATATATGACTTATTTTACAAATCAAGCTGAGATATTTAACTTCAGTCAGAGTTTTTTATTTGAAGATTTTCCTTCGTAATGTACCAATTCTAACCCTCTTTATGTTTGGATTTGTAATAATATAGAATTAAGCAAATATGTAACATTTTTAAAAATGTATATAAGTAGTTTTTGTTAATTTACGCTTCTACAATAAAACCAACGTTGAGCATGAACTTTACGGTATTACGTTTGAACTGAAAATGGAAACATCTACAAGAGTAGAAAGGACTACCGTTGGTAGATTGTTCCAAAGGCGGGCAATGCAATGGAAGAACGATAAATCGCGGAAGTCAACCATGGGATACGCGGGCACGCTCACGACTGCGTAAGAACGCTGGGAAAGGCGAGCCCTTTTAAAAATCTTGATTGGAACACAAGCCTTTTCAATCTCTTTAGAACACTTGCCCTAAGTATAGCTACACATTAGCCCAATGCATCCTCCATTGCGTCGATGCCTCAATATGATCGAAAAGCTTCAGCACAATCTCATCGCCCATGAGCATGTGCGCTCTCCGCTGTACGCGGTCAACGGCTTTCCTGTAAAATCTAGAGGACTCCGTACGCGTATGCAAATCGTTATCTACTTTTATTTATTTATTTCCACATGAAACTCGGCTAACATAAACATACAGCCGAATTACGTTGAGTCTAAAAAATAAATCTTATATCCTTATTATAACTACTCTTATAAAATATAAGAAAAAAGTGAAAAAAATAAAGAAAAATAAAAACGAAATTCATGTATAAATAAGGAAAAAAAGCATGGTACGTAGGTAAACTCCCAACTGGGCTACGGACTAAATCCCTAAACAATTGCATATATATACGGAAGCTTGGCAACCAATTGCAGTGAACATATTTAAATGTATCTACGCATCTTACCAAGCTTTAACGATTAGTTTAATACGACGTGGGTACAGCGCGCTTATCGTAGCGAGTAACTTTGATAAAGTTTAAAGTGTCGGATATTGAAATTGAGCTCTAGGTGTGATATATATTTTTGCAGAGGCACCTAAATGGGTTGAAAAGCTCATAGTCGTATCCACATTGACTGAGCTTTACGGTAATAAAGTTTGTAGAAAAATATCTAATAGCGCCAACGAGTCAACAGTATCGGATATTAACTTAACTAACAAAGAAACGCCAAGGATAAATCTACGAATCTCTAACGAGAGTAATGCCAGCAAAAGCAGTCTATTTTCATAAGGAAGCAATGGAAGAAGCAAGCCCCAACCCAAAGTCCTCAGGGGAACACTAGAAATTGTTTTTCAAGTGTAAATACCGAAAACGTATGGCTAATTAAATTAAAAGGTTTACCTAAGTCTGTGCATACGGCATCAATGGGAAAGCCACTAAAAAAACTTGGGAAATATAGCAAGTACGCTCAGTTTGGAAACTCTGCGTGTACGTTGTAGTCGCGTTTTAATTGCATATTTTAGCTCTTTTGCTTTTTTCGAGTCTAAAATATAAAAATCTTGAATTGAATAAAGTGTGTAATTTAATTTATATGAAATATATTAATCTTTTACGTAGAATTCAATTTAGTTTTGTGCAATCATCAATTTGAGCTCTTGGTAAAAGTCTCTCTTTTTTCTGTTCATCTGTGTTTGCAGTTTGTTTTGTTTTCGCTCTATATTTACAGTGTCAACGAAAGTGAGAAGTTTGGTTTAATTTGTTGACAATTTTTGTGTCGTTAAACCTTTTAGCTTTTTATTCTTTTTTTTTTCTCGTAATAATCTCCTTCTGCCGTGTTTCACTAGACATGGATTGTTTATTTACACCGTGTGAAAACAGACCCAGAATCTGAACGATTCAACTCGTGCTGGCTCTGCGAACGTTTTTGCCATGCAAAGTGCGCTGGTCTTAATGGCCGTGCTGCTGATGAAGTGCTGGATCCCTCAAAAGGCTTACGATGGTCATGTCCTGGATGTAGGAAGCGGAACATAGATTTCTACAAACTCTCCACGGAGACGAGAGATTGTTTTTCAGATTTGAACAAAAATGTCGGCTCCTTGTGGGGGACGTTTGGAATAATTAAGACTAGGTATGGTGAGTATCGTTATATTGAGCACTTCTTTCCCAGCTAGCGAAGTTACAACCCGTAGCGTGCTGAAGAAGCAAGGGTATGTCCTCCAGTGGCGTCACTCACTCTACTCTGGCATCATGGCCTAAAACTAATAAAGAGATTAACAAATCGTCCTTTCCCCCTGTCTGTTCGAGTGTAAACGCTGGTCACCAAACTGGGCACGTCGCACAAGCTGCGCGTGCAAGTATGACTACCCTTTCTATATTCTCCCCAACTCAAAAGTCCCCAGCCGTGAACCCTACTATTCCTAGTAGAGATAGTAAGTATAATTATGCAACGGTATATGTTATCAATCAAAAGTATTAAAAGCTTTTTAACCAATATGAATTCTTAGTCGTAAGCATGTTTAAGGATATAAGAATTTTGAAAATAACTTTAGGTCAAGGTCTTGAATCTATATAAAAAGACTACTTATAATGTGTGGAAACATATACATATTGAACCTACTGTTGTCTACTATCCACGGCAAAGCCGTGTTGAAAGACTTAATATAGCAATTGCAGAAAAGTCAAAGGCAATGATAACTGAATCAAATTTACCCAAGAATATGTGGTCTGAATTGGTACTAGTTGTTGTCTATACTATAAATCGTTGCCTAATGAAGGCGATAAAAACTCTATCAAAATTTGGTGTGAATATAAAATAAAGTTAAGCAAACTTCCAATGTTTGGATGCAAAGCTTGTGCTTAAATCCCCAATCAACAAAGAAATAGACAGTTTAGTTGTCATGTTTTCAAGGCTTTTTCTAGTGGCTGTCGTACTGATGCCGTATACACTGATTTTAGCAAAGCGTTTGATTTGGTCAACCATAAACTACTTATCTTTAAACTCCAACCCTCTGCCTTCCCTTTCTATTCAGTGAAATGGGTAAGCTCTTATCTGCATAATAGGCCATTCAGGATTTTGTTTAACTCCATCACCTCATATGAATTCCCCGTGACCTCAAGGCTGCCACTTAGGACCCATTTTGTTTAATCTACACATAAACAGTTTGCCCTCGGTAATTAAATCCAGCCAGATCTTAATGTATGCTGATGATTTGAAACTGTTTTCTTCCTTTTCCGTAGAATCGCAATCACATCAGCTTCAAATTGACTTGAATTATTTGGTTGCATGGTGTTCGTTGAATTAAATCTAAATCAATGTAAGACGCTTTCTTTCTCAAGAAGGAAGTCATTCATTACTCAGTATTTCATAGATTGGAGGACGTCGATTCATTCACAGATGTAGGCGTTCAATTTGACCATAGGTTACGTTCTAACTTGCATATTGAGCTCTCGTTAAGCTAAACTAGATACACGCTTGGTTTTATAAAGAGGAGGTCCAAAGAGCTTGATGATCCTTATATTACTAAAAGGCTGTACACGTGTTTGGTTAGACCTATACTCGAGTATGCCTCTGTTGTGTGGGTTCCGTCCTATAGGTGCTATGTAGATTCAATTGAATCTGTTCAAAAGCAATTCTTGCTGCTTGCGTTTAGAAATATGGGTTGGGACCCGATTGCCTTTCTTCCCCCCTATGAAAATAGGTTGCTTCTGTTATCCTTTCCGTCTCTTGAGAAACGTAGATTTGTTCTTGGCGCTTCCGTCTTAATCAGAGAAATAAATGGGACTATTGACTCGCCCGCATTACTTGGTTAGTTAAGCTTTAATGTCCCTGACCGCTTGTCTAGGCGTTTTATCTTGATTAAATTTAGCCAATGTAAATACAATTGTGAGCTGTTGAACCCGCTGAAAGTTGTTTCAAAAAACCTAAATGATGTCTGTCGTTTATTCTCATTATTGGACCCTTTTATGGCTACTAAAGCAACTTGACTTAATACGCCCGATTTACCTTTGTCGTACTTAAACTAACTTGCATTCGTAATACCTTTTTTCTTTGTTTGTTTATTTTATTATTATTATTATAAATTTAGCCAGAGAATAAATTCTAAGACTAAAGTCTCAAAGCACTAGCGTCTAAGGGTTTCGGCTTTATTTTTTTATTAATATTATTATTATTATTATTATTATTATTATTAAAAACTTTACCGCACTTGAGATTTGAGCCCACGACCATTGAATTGCTAGTTGAGACTCTTGCGTACTCGGCCACTCAGGCGGATTTTTTTTTTATTTTTCGAAAATTATATAGTGTTCTTCAACGTATCGGTTGCTAAGCTTATGCATGTTTCCAATGGTTTATGGGTTCTCTTGCAACCTGGATGTGTTCTTGTTGCGGGTGTGCTTCTGCGCTAGCTGTGAATATGCTTTTTTCTTCTTTTTTTTATCTTTTTATCTATTTATACATGAATTATTATTTTTAATTTACTTTGTTTTTGTTTTTTTTACTCTTCTTCTTCCTTTTTACTGTATGCAAGTTTTTAAAACAATTAGTATAAGATTTACTCTTAAGTTGTATTTGAATTCGACTGCTAATTTTGTTTAGTTGAATTTCATGTATAAGTAGGTAAAAATAAAAATAAATAAAATTAAATAAAAATAAGTTTGTAACGGTTGATCTTCCTTTTAAGAATCCAAGAAGAATATCAAGACATGGGGTTACTCCATTTTAGTTTACCTCACTAACCTAGTTCGCATGTTACAAAGAAAACAAAATTAATAATGCTAGCTGTGAATAAATACATGTAGCGGTATGTTAACGTTGCTGTACTCCTTATCCATCCGTTCATTTTTCACATTATTTGTCTGTTTAAAGTCATCGACTACCACCACTATTGGTAAAACAAAATTTCTTTTTCTTTTTGTTCCTTTTCGTTGAAACAAATTTATAGTACTTCTTTAATAGTTGTAAGTGTCAGTTATACTGCAGGTTTCAACAACACAAACCTCGATCGACTATTTTCACGTTGCAACGTTTTAGACAAATATTTTAAAAACCATTTTTACTAGTAACAATACACTTAATAATTTCTCTTCATCTAGATATGTATTTAGCAAATACATTTTTTTAAATTTGACAATTTGTTTTCATTTAGGTACAAGTTTAAACAAATATATTTTTATAACCACTCCTGAGGGAGGGGGTATACTCATTTTGGTATATTGTTTGCAGCACCCGAAAGAAAATTTCAGAGACTCTATAAAGTAAATCTATTCGTGATCAGGGTAAAATTCGGAATTGATTAAACTATGTCTGCTCGTCCGGGTGGTTGTTTGGTGTGTGTTGTTGGCAAGTTCCTGGCCGCAAAATTGAAAATTGGCCAAAATGGCTAGGCGACAAGCCCGCAGTGAAGCGCAAAGTGAACGCAACTCTGTTTATGTAACCAAAAATTTGTGGTTGTTACTCACAAATTATAGAAAATAGAATGCTGAAATGTTCTGCATTTACTTTAAAAAAAACTCTACTATTTATGTGCAAAAATGGAAAAATCGGCGATTCCCAAGCAAAGTTACAAGTGATTAAATTTCCTTTTTTTTACCTTTTTGAGATTTTATGCTTATTAATTATAAGATAAACAATACAGAGTGCTTAAAACTATTTTAAAATAAATATGGTGGACAGCTCGATCTGGTGGATTAATATTTTTTTGTGAATACCCGCGGTAAAGGTAGTAAATAAAAGTACTTAGAGAGTAGAAGGCCACAAGGTACGGGTGTTAATTTTTAATCAAATATGGCAGGCGTCTCGGCATATTTTTTCCCTCAAGACCGTTGAAATAGGTATCACGAAAAAAAGAACTTGGAGAGTAGAATGCGAAAAGTTAAGTGCGTTAATTGTAAATTAATTATTGTCACGTCACGACGTGGTAGATCAATTTTTCTTAATATACCTTTTAGTAATGTAAAAGGTGAGAGATAAATTTTCACCCATTCACTTTTTTATGACAATAGATAAAAGCATGGGGCGCAACAGGTTTCAATGGTGATGGGTGTGCCATATTTAGCCCCAGCCGAATATAGCTCTCTTACATTTTTTTATAATTCTTTTTTACATAGGTATAAGTTTCACCAAGTATATTTTTATTATTATTATTATTATTACTATTATTATTATTATTATTATTATTATAATTTTAGTCTAATGAAATAAATTCTTAGACTAAACAAAAAGACATTGAGCACTAGCAACACAGACTATCGGCTCTAATTTACAAAATTGCATTAGATATTGAGCCTAGTAGTTTTAATAAAGTAATATATTGAATTAATATTCTGTTCTAATTCAACTTCTTCTGCTGATTTTAGAAAGTCCAAAGGGTTAATCGTTTCAAATGCAATACTTCTAGCCAAGGAAAAGTTAAGGCAGTCGCTGAGAATGTGCTTTTTAGTAAGAATTTGTCCACAATTGCAGATTGGGGAGGAAGACTTCTTCAAGATCCATTGGTGAGTTGCAATTGTATGACCAAGGCGAATTCTCGAAAATGTTTGGATCTTGATTTTCTCGACATTTGTTGGATATAAAGGTGCAATTAATTAAGGATTAATAGAAGAGTAGTGTTGATGATGGTATTGTAGATTTCCTTCTGTAATTTTCTCTTTAACTTTTCTTCCAATGTATCTTTGAAGATCCAACTTTTCCATGCCATCATCCATAATTAGAGGTGCAGAAGCAGCATACTTCGCCGCTCGATCAGCCTGCTCATTTCCCACTAAACCCATATGACTAGGCACCCATAACATTTTAATATTTCCTCCGGGTGATGTAATTATATTCCTTAAGTTGTTGATGGTGCTCCATCTCGAAGTCAAAAGATTCCGATGGTATTCAGATGGTATTCCAGCTATTAAAGTCGCCGCATATAATTAATGAGGGGGAATTACGGAGAATAAATTGTAGAGTTCTTCCTGAGAAAATGATTGCGAAGGTGGGATATAGAGCGAAACCACTGTAGATTTTATGTTTAAGATTATTTGTATCGCTACGGCTTGTATGTTGGAGCTAAAATTTGTGCGTTTGTGAGGTATACTTGATTTTATAAAAACACCAATTCCTTGTTTGAAATATGAATTTTGATCACCATTCGTGAAGTATCCAGTATATGATTTGAATGGAATAGGATTAAAAGAGCTTCTACAATGGGTTTCTTGAAGGGATATAAAGGTTGGATTACAATCGTTTATGAGTGAACGGAGTTCATCAAAATTATTAATAAGTCCTTTAATGTTCCATTGTAGAATTTTAAAAACTTTATTTAATTGTAGTGACATGGAAACGAAGTG
>KK500121.1:0-25129 GCA_000688715.1 Glossina pallidipes
ATAAGTCGAAGTTGAGTTAGTTGGTCTACTTTATCTTTACGGCAAGGGAATACTTGCTGTGGCTCGGAGGGTTTCTTGAGAGTATTGAGAATCTCTCTTATAAGTTATTTTAATTTCTTCCAAGTCCATAACTAGTTTGTTAGAGTATAAAAAAAAAGTGGCGAAAACTAAACTTAAATTTAAGTTTTCGCTACATTACCAGGACTGCCAGCTATATACAGAGTTGCGAAAACCTAATAAAGAAGAGGAGTAAATTTACATTGGATGCACTGGTCAAGGTATTGCGTGTCCTCCTTTTTTCTCAACGAAGCCCGTCGGACAGATCGAGGTCTAGAAATTTTGTACTCATCATCAGAAAGATGACGTAAGACTGACATCTTTTATTTGCTCATAGGCTCGTAAAACATTTATATTGACTGATTGACGTGTAATTTTGAAGTAGATACCCCTATCCCCAAAGGTGCAATAATTTTAGAAATAATTCTGAGTAAGATGGTATTAATTAATTAATGTTTGCATAGCATCTCTTAAAATAGGCGTCATTTACCTATAAACACTGCAAACTAAAGTTTTGTCAATTTTAGCAGATAGTGTTGTTGGTAAGTGACAATATTTGCCAAGTTGCTTCGGAACTGCCATTTGATAACGGTCCTGTACGATCAGCTAACATGAAATGTTCGAAAAAAGCTGATGATTATTCAAGATGCGAAACAAGGGCCAAATCAGTGCGACTGAAAATCCCATCAAAGAAACTTTTGAAGTATAAAAAAGTCGCGTATATCGCGCCTTCACTGTGTGCCCATTTTCAATTTTATTCATCTTTAACTTTACTGTACCTACTTTCTTAAGCGATGTGTTTTAACCCGGCCTTTTTATTTGGCTTGATTTCATTTCAGTGTTCCATTGTCAAAGAAATATAATTTACAAAGAGTTTTAAAACTTCGAGAAAATTAATGTTCGCCTACCGATATGAAAAACGGCCCCGCATGTGACAAAATATTTTCGCAAAAAAAGTATTCAATGTTACTCGAAGGCGACTTGAATGCTTCTACCTAAATGTTAAATTTGAGACCACATAAGAGAGCGAGAGGCCAGAAACTGACAGAGCGAGAAAGAGAGTAAGATCGAGAAGATGAAAGGGTGACAATGGAAAAGAAAGAAAAAGAACGAGCGGAGAGGGTGTAGAAAAAAAGAGAGACGGACATGACTATGTCTCATTAAAGCTTATTTCTTTATATTACGGGGATGTTTACGGTAAGTTTAGTTTATGTAACGGCTCTATAAAAGATTCGGCGACTAGACTATGCATTTATGTCGGTGCAGTCGGTTTTTATAAATTTAGAGTAGTGATTATTTCCATACAAAATTTGTGAAAAAAATGTTGAAAAAGTTTTCTATGATCGTTATAAACGATAAAGTTTTTTAAAGTATTCTCTGCTACTGCGCGGTATAATTAATGTGAGTTTAGTGGAAAATAAACGCTACTCTCTTGAAAATTCAAATAATAATTTCATAGTTTTATAATCACTCGCATATACGCGCTCAATTCATGCAGACATTGCATAAACCGAGCATACAATACATATATATTATTAAAACTATAAACATCAGCTTTATTTTTGTCATTGCAATTGTTTTTATCCTTTTTTTTTTAAGCGAAATTTATTTATGCATCTAATTATTTTAAAAGCTTTTGTTTACTTTACGAACTTTTTACAAAATCCACTTATGCACACATGCACACGCATATCTCCACATTCAGAAACACAAACACACACACATACATACATACATACATATGTACCTACGAAGCAGCAAACAAATAAAAGTTCAATTGCCATAAATTATAAACTATAACTTTTATGCGTTACATATACGAGGGAATTTATGTAAAATGCTCTATATATTCGGGATTCTCTTATGGATTGTATATTATTGCATATATATATACGTTTTGATGGCAAAATGCATTGCAATTGTTTATGCAGATAGCTAGGGAAGGGTCAGTTTTTAGATTATGGTATCATGAATTTTTATTTGCCTTTATATGTTTCTCTTTGCGTGGCTATGTGGTTTATGGATACATATTTATTTACAATATACACTCATTTCTAGGAAACTGTAATAAAAACGGCTAATAAGTTTCAAAAAAGGACGAAAAAAAAAGAAAAAGTAAAAAAAGAAACAAGCAAACTTTGCCTTAGACTTCATCGGCCGAACGGCAATAATTTGAATGCGCAAAGTATGTAGTCAGATGTGGGTTCGGCCATGGTCGGCCAATTCGATATTAGAAAATATTTATATCAACTTTTATATTAAAACTTTTATACTTCGTAGGGAAAGAGGATCACGAGAACCACGCCCATTTAAAAACTTCACCCTTGGCCATCGACAAGGACAGTGCATTCACCCATCTTTAGGCTCCAATATAAATTTTTGCAACTGTGAAGCGGCGATTGATTTCTTTGGGCAAGCAGGCGGGATAGAAAGGAGTCGCGGCAACCAAGTCGGTATTCGCAGTTTCAAAACTCAATGTGGAAGATCGTGCATGGTTTTAATTATGGTGAGTGGTCAGTCAGTATACGCATAACATTTGCGATCGGCTATAGCATCGAGGAGTTTAAAGCCACTCCCTGCTTTTTTCTCTCTTTCTCCGCTTCTTTCTTTCTGACCATTATTGTATTACATATACATACATATAAGAGATATCCCCTGCGTGATTGGTCATATCAAAAAATTAATTAAAAAGAGGTAAAAATGTTGAAAGCAAACCCTTTTAATCAAAAATTTCCAATCACCTTGTAATTGCTTCAAGGGCCCTTTATGGAAATAGCAATCTGGCAGGTCAAGCACACTCTTCTACAGCGATTTCTTCTGTCACTTGCCGATTGTTAGCAGGGGTCTATTGCAGAAATATGCTTTTAATTTTCCCAGATTAAAAACTCGTAATCTTTTGTGGGCAGGATCTTTTACTAAGATATGGTGGGACATACCGATGCTTCGCCGAGAAACTTTTCTTACGATTTTTGGAGAACTACTTCAAGGACTAGGCCCACCTTATGTTGAATATCGTCCTATCCAAAATGATTATTGCTTTGCTTACCCAAGTACAAGCTGACATCTAACGTCAACAAGCATCAAACTATCGCTTACAATGCTCGATTGTCATGAACATTTGATGGAGCACGTCAGTAAAGTTTGTACAACTCCAAGTCTCAGGTGGCAGCACCAAAAGGTATTATTCTTAAAAAGGCGTAGGTATGCATTTTGTATGCTCAAATATGTCAATAACAATAGCAAATGCATTTGATTTTTTCAATTGATTTCATTTTATTATATACACGCTTTTAATAGTAATTTGCTTTCGTCTTTTGTCTCTGTGTACGTTACTAAGTACTTTATGAATACTTTGTTCAAGTGGTTTTCGCAAAAAAAATTCTCATAACATAAGAATTTCAATAAAAACGTAATGCTCAACAAAGAAATGTACGTATAATGAAAAGCATTTTTTTTTTATTTTTATTTTTATTCTACTGCAATAAGAGCATTATTTATTGTTTTCGTTTGTGGTCATTGAAGAATTATGTGAAATTAAAATGTAAAGTTATTATGTAAAGGTTTTTGTATTCAAAAAATATAAAAATAAAACAAATTAATATCAAGTGCTTAACAGAGCCCTTGTAAGATTGCAAACGTTTTTCAAATACTTCTCAAGTACTATACATTTCGCATTTAAGTTTTCTAATCACTGCCGGCGCATAGCCATTCGCAATGAGTTATATATATTTTTGATTTTTGATTGACTGTTCTTCCATTATCTTGTCGACTCCTCTCGGTCTTCTCAAATACCCAAAAAGGTATTACAATATTGCGATACTCCCCGAAGGGCCATACCTAGTAGTCAGGACTCACACATTTGTTAACTGCAGCATTCAGACTGTGATAGGACATATTATTGGACACATGGTACGTCAATGTGCAAGCTTCTTCCCGTAGGATCTTCGCAAGCATCAATCTACAGTTCATTCAACGCTGGCAACTCTGCCGGCGGGTACTCGTGACTTTGTGAGTGGACTCCTGACTCCCGTGGAGCTTAAATTTAGTCTATAAAGCCTTTAGCTTTACTTTACGCGACCTAGCCACTCTTGCCTTTGTACCAATCATGCAATCCCGTCAGGTGCTACATCTGACATGGCGGGCTCCATGCTCTCGACTATTACTATATTAACGTACCTTACCCAACCAGGTACAACAGAACAACGGTTGGTTGTCTCCGAGAAAACAAATGCACACACCAAGCTTCGTCCAGTGTACCCCGAAGCTATCCATCACAAAACTTATCGTCATGGACTCAACTAAGTTTAAACGTTCGCGCTCTCATAATGAAATTTTTATTAGCTTTCGTTTAGCCCAGTAGATAAGCGACTATCAAATGTGCGCTCGCATATTCAAACCGCAGTTCATTTTAACTATGCTTAGCTGTGCAGCTATAGCCACCGCTTAGCCGATAAAAGTAAAACCGTTCCCGATTGGTAGCCGCACACCCACTAAACTGCGGCAACTCCCTATCCCTTTTCCTCTTTCCACGCTTCTTTCTAATCGTCACGGTATCGCACGCTTAAGTTAACATGCCTCGAGTGATTGGTCACATAAAAGAAATATATGGAGATTCCTTCCAATGATTGTGTTCTAAGTTCAAACCGACGTTCGCACGTTCGCACGCCGACTACCATGATCCTAATATGAGTGAAAAATAACTACTGATGATAGTGGGCGAGCAAGATTCGCCTTCAGGCGATAAAAACATTTTATTGTATGATTTCTTTGTTATCAGGTAAGGAGGAGATTTCAAGTCGTTACAATGCAATCTATTTTGCTATTCCTACCCATGCCTTGTGTAGATAAATTACTCTTTAAATAATGAAAGAAAAAATGACTAATTTTTCAATTCCAATCAAAAGTATATATATATATATATATATGTATTTAGGCATAGATAGGAAAAAACAACAAACACACATGTATACTGTAATATACATTGGCCTCTGTTTATAAGCAGACCATATGGATCTGTTGACCATAGCTAATTTTTTCCTTTTCTTTTCTTCCGTTCGTTTGTTTTTTTTTTTTTTCTTCTCGTTTTTTCTTTCGGTTTGCTAAAATACAAACATGTTTTTTTTGATTTCTTTTACTCTTTTCCTTCTTATTTTATTTGCCTAAATTGTAATAAATTTTCTCGCTTGTTTGTTTGTATTACTTCGACACTGTGTATAACTAGCATTAGTACCGCAGCCACCGTAGGTAATTTTAAATAACATCAAACTTTATTGTAGTTACCTTTATTGCTTCTTTACCGTTCTTCTCTCTCTCTCTCTCTCTCTCTCTCTCTCTCTCTCTCTCTCGCTCACCTCATTCCTTTAGCTATGTAATTTCCTTCTATTTCAATAGCTAGTTGTTGTAGTATTGGTGCTGATAATGTAGGATGGAGCTTCAAATGCTTGCGGTTACCTTAAGTAGTAGCCGTTTGAAAGGATTTTATAATAAATTACACTGCACTCGAAACTGAAATAATTCATTCATTCAACAACCACAACAACAAATGTGCTGACGTTAGGTGTGTCTGTATATATACACATATATATAGAGATATATAGATATGTTTGTGCGCGAAGCCAACCCACCAATCCTCAAACAGTACTTTCCTATCTTCTATCCGCAAGGAAGCGGATATGAATGCATGTTGCTTATGTGTTTGCCTGAATGGCTAGCTGGTTGCAATTGTGTCTGTTTTCTATGTAGGTGTGAATGCATATCTACATTTATATGCATGCACGTATATATATACAAATATATATATGTATGTATATAGCATAAGAAAACTTTGACTCTAGGGTAAAATACGTTCTTCTTTTTTGTTATATTTTATTACAGTGAAATAAGAATAAAATAAAACGAATACGAATACGAATTTTTTATGCAAACACGTTTATCTGCCGCATCATAGTGCTAAGGACTATTCTGTCGTCGTGATAACGAGAAACATAAAATCAATAGCTTATTCAGGAACTTATGTATGTATACATGCCCAGGCAGCGAACAGAGGAAAACATATTTATACATTTCCAAACTTTCATAACAAAAGTGAACGTTGCTAGGTGAATATTTACTTGAATAGGGCTTCCGGAGATTAAAAAAAAGAATGCTAGTTTCATGATAGCAAAGCAAAAAAAAAAAAAAAAAATAAGAAAAAATTAACGAATATAAGGAAGAATATAATGTAATGTTAACCTAATTTGACCTGATGACATTTTAATTCAACTACAAACGTTTTCTGTTTTCAATTCCTTCCGATATAGTCGGTTTTTGGCAAGCTCTCCCACACAATTCTTTCGTTTCGAATGGAGAAGCGAACACATAAGAAAAGTGACATAAGAAACCGAATGTTAATCATAGTAAAGAATAAAGTTGAAATAATTATAAGATTACACCGTTTACTAACAAAATACTAGCAAAAGTAAGTAAAATAAAACAAAAGAAGAGAAAGAGAAAATATTTCCCTAGAAAAGAAAATTGTTTGATTCCTTCACGATTGTGGGTTTGTAACCAAATGATTAAAGATTTATTCAGTTATCTTAATAAGCTGAATATTGAGAGAAGATTGTAGGATTATATTTTTTGAAAGACAACTGACATATATATTGACATAGGCGCCCTTTAAAAATGCCAAGTTGTCATAATTTAATGCAAAAGTCTTCTAAGCTGAGCTAAGCATCTTGCAAGTCGTTTTGTTAGCAATCTTGCTTGAGTTATCTCTTCACTTGCCTTAAAATTATACTAATAATACTGAATCGGGTATTCAGTAATTTTTATACTTCATAGATAAACTCATCTTTTATTAAGCTTGTCTGTCCGTGTTGCTTTCTTGTATTCTCAACCTACAGGTCGCAATTTGTAACATATTCTGATATGATATCATGTTTGCTGATTTTGATGCGACATATTTGGTATACCGACATGTTTTGGCCCAGGCACGATCGCCATTGGAAATGTTTCGGATCAGACAGCTTTTTCAATCACTTCTCATATAACGCCTTACTTTGAATAGACATTATATGAAGCATTGTAGGACTGTGTATGGTGTAGTTCTGTCCCTGTGTCCATGTGTTTGCTTGTTTACTTGTGTTCAATGCCTTAAGTAGGCGTCATATGAATTATTGTAAAGCGTTCTAGGGTGTTGAACGGTAAGCCGCGTCCCTGTGTGTCCCTGTGTTTGCTTTTCTTTTCACTCAAATTTTATTTTGAAAAGTTTATTTAAGGGGGGAAATCACTATACAATTTTCACAAAAAATGTATTTTTTTCTGACTTAAATGATCCCTTGGCTTAGGAATGGATATATAAAAAAATGATGACTACTATGAATTTGATTTTCCAAACATAATTTTAAAGCTTGAGCACACTTGACGCTGTTAAAGACGATTGCCTCGAAACACACAACAACAATTTGTGATCCTTTTCATATATGCGAAGTTGTTGCAACATATCTTTAAAAAGACATTCTCTACTGTAACAGGGGAAAGTTTCTTGCAATTTGTGTGGGGGTAGAGAGAGGGGGAGGGGGGCGCTGTCTTGTTGAATTTCTTTATTAAAGCGTTTTGGTTTTCTTTCAAAAACATTTTATTAGCATTTAATAAACATCCTTAAAAAGTTAGACTCTTATGAATTAAATAGAAAATAAAGAGAAACACTTTTCAGTTCTTTCCTCTCAAAATTGACACACAACAACGTTCACAATATATTTGCGTACCTTGGTGCGTTAGCTTGGGCTGTTATTATGTATAAACTTTTTACTTTTTTTTTTGTTTCACCACCTACAAGGCCAACGACAAAATTTTACTAATGCTGTTTTTTTATGTTAAAAAGTTTAAGTACATACATAAATATGTAAGTAAGAGATTTTGTATTTAGGAATTTTCCTCTTTTATTATATTCCAAGTTTTTCAATTTTTTTTTCTTATTTTATTGTATGTCCTTAGTATTTAATTTACACATTTATGCGCTCTAATTCTTAAAAGCCTGCAGTGGAGGCCATTACCCACTTACTGGGTGTTTTTCAGTAAGAAGAAGAATATAAGTTAACTCTTGGCTTTTTTCTTCTCTCCCTTTTCAGCTTTACACGTACGCATAGATATTGCGGTATGCGCATATGTATCTGTGTTTAAAGTAGTAGTAGTAGAAGTAAGAGAAGACCCGTGAAAGAAAGCAAAAAAAAAAAAAGAAAAACAAGAAAAGGAATTTCAATTTTTACACGTTACTGTTGAAGTACGTTTAATACCCATTATGCGGTTTGCGACGTTGAGAGAAGTATAAGAATTTCTGGTTTCTTTTTTCGTTTAAGCAAAAGCATTTAATTGTTGTTACTTTTTTCTTGGTTTTTCCCTTAATCTAAAGTTTAAATTTTGTTTTCATAAGACAATATTCTTTAAGTTCTTTATTTCAAAAAATGAATTTAAGATTTTTAACTATTACCACTATACTCTACATCACATCCGGTAGTACAACGTTATGTGGATGTATGCAACATCCAGAATGACTTGAGACAGATCCATTTGTAGTGCAGGATATATTAAGTTTGTCGGAATGCGAATAAGTAAATATCAAGAAATGTTGAAAATTTTCTTATTGAATTTTTCAACGGTACGGAGATCGGGGTACCTATTAAAGTCTTCTAAATGTGATTTCCTCTTCAAGGTTTTTGTTCTTCTTTTGCCTGTTGCTTGACCTTCTGTAGATCAAAAACAGCTTACGAATGTGATGCTGTACATAGTCTAACAATCTTTCTATGGCTTTTCTATTGAGATGGAATTAAGGAATATTTAGGTGGCCACATCTCGTTAAAGCATTAAACCTAAGACGCTATTTTCTCACATTACGGAAGAGCTTTCGCCAGACTGCTTTGAATTGCTGATGACTTTTGTAGGGACTGACAATAAGATTTTGGTATCATTATAGCAATTAATCATTATCCACTTGGCTAGATAATAACCTCTTCAAAAGATATCGTTAAATACAAACAACAAAACCTTATGGGGATTTTGCTTCAAACAAAACTTCATAGCTATGGCGGAAAAATAAACATACGTATGATATAAAAAAATGCAGTAATTGTTGTTGATTTGTATCATTATAATAGGTCTGCAACTCGTGCGAACTACGAATGACAGGGACAAGATGACGAAACTGTTCCTTCGTAATTGTCACATGAGCGTTCAGTAGTTAATGTCAGGCAGCTGGAGGAAAACACGTTTTTAATATACTTAAAAGAAATTTTAACTGATATTTTGAACACGGAGACGACGAAAACTTGGTTGCGAAAGAGCTCGATTCAGTGCATTACGTTAGAAGTGTATTTAGTCAAAAATCCAATCCAAATTATGGATCCTAGCACTTCACTTACCTAGCAATGTTTGAACTGACTTTTTGATTTAGGGAATAAAGTTCACGAACAATGAAAAGCACTGCAATAAGAGAGTAAGAGATGGGAGGACGAAAAACATGGCAATCGTACATCTTGTAGTCAATTTATCTTAAACAGAAAAATAATATAGCAATGAATTGCCAAAGCCTTTGGATACGATCTAGACATTAGCCATGTTGCAGAGACACGGGATACTCAGCTCAATATCACTTCATGTGGTAATCGTATGATTAAAAAAATAAATTCATGTTGTAATCGTATGATTAAAAAAATATTGATTTTTCCAAGAAACATAAAGAAATGCAAACAAAACTTTCGAGCGGGAAATTAATAGTTTCCTAGTTGTATATATATATACACAACTGGAAAATGCCGTAAGTCTGAGATGCAAAAGTTTTTACTATCAACACAATCTCTTCTAATTATGAATTTTTTTTTTTATGTTTAAAAAGCGTTAAAGCTAGAAATGCCCATCGCTAGGCCCGTTATTGAGGATAGTTCAGATTTGGTTGATGCATTAGTTCTTGTTAGTGGAATAGCATAAGTAAGTTCGGAACTCAAAAAATTCCATTATTTAAATGCAATTTCACTTTGTTTTTATTGACAGTTTAAGTTAATTTTTTATTTGAATATTCCAAAAATTTGCCTTAAATGTTGTACCATGTACCTGCCATATTTTTTTTTATGCTTAAGACTTATAAGAGTTTTTGAAAATTCTATGCACTTGACTTTCCTTAATTGTTTTTCACTGTAAACAAAATAACGATGCAGAACTTATCGCAAGCATTTTGCTCTCGAAAATCAATTAAATACACTGTGTTATGAGAAAAACAAAAACAAAAAAAAATAAAGAAAAAAAAGCAAAAAATACTCTTATATTTTGGTACTTTAAAGTCAAGTGTTTATTGATTACAGTCATTGAGCAATAAAATTGGAAAAACACTATACCGCAAATTAACAAAACAAATTGCCAGGCAAGCAAGTACTTAAAATTATATTTCCTTTGTGTAAAACAAAATTTCATATTAAAATATTATATAAACACATGAACACAGCGAAGATAAAAACACTTTCAAAATTTATCGCTATAATGGCACGCATAACAATTTGTTTTTAGTTTGCATTTAATAGTTAATTTTCCCATTTTTCCTGACAATTTTAATAATAAAACATGCATGTATCTTATGCACACACACTCCTTGTCTATCAAATAGTTTTAGTTTAAAATTTATTTAGAACTCCGTAACATTATCAAAATTTAATGTTAACCGTTTTATGTATTCTTAAATTTGCACTACAGTGACTGGCTGATGTAGAAAATATGAGTAAATATTGCATCAAACTGATTTTGTCAGTAAAAAGTGTCGCTAACTAGCTGCCATGAACTGTACGGCCAACATATGTGTCGCTAATAGTGTGGCCGAACAATGACATTTATTGAGTGCAAGCAAAAGTTTTGTAATGAAATTTTTACACTCGTCTTTTGAGCCTTTCAGCGCGACAAATTTATTTCCGGCGGTCCACATCGGCAGTGTGTTTCAGACGAATCATTCAGCGTCCTTTAAAACAAATAGTAATCAGAAAAATCAATGTCCATTTTTCCTAGTTCTTTGAACTCTTATTGGGAGACTTTAATATGTATAGACACGCGTTGCCAGATTAAAAAAAACATCTTGTCGCCTCATTTAATTCATTTTTTTCTTTACTGCGGGGCCCAATTGCTTTAGTTTTTGTCTAGAACGGTCTCGAGTAATGGTCTCGTTGCCTTCGAAAAGTTCGCAGCATTATACCTACTAAACATAAAGTACCTGCCATAGTCATATGAAATAGCTATCGATTGCGAGTGTTAGCTGGATCTCTCTGGATATGTGGCTTTAACTAGGTTTCATATTCGAGTTTCGAATTTTTTTACTATACGTATGCAAAAGAGGTACGAGAAATGCTTTCTCAAATCTATTAAAACAGACTTAAACAAAATAGCTTAGACTTTGCGTTAGTAAGTACTGTTTAGAGTTGCATTTATAAGAGAAATCAGTTGCAAATTGGAAATAAAACTAATTCCAAACGAGCTGAACCAAAACAACAAATTTTAAATTTATGAAAGGTAAGTAAACTAATGTTCTTACTTCAAGCAAAGCTTGTAACCAATTCTGTATCATCAATCTTTCCATGCACCATCGTCTGCTACGGCTGTCACTGATAAAATACGAAGGATCGACAAATAATAAAAACTCATCATTCTACTGCATTGCCATCTAGTTAACGAACCAAAAAACAAAGGTAAGTAAAATATGGTTAAATCTAGTTATTAAACGATCAAGGGGGTATATATATATCAGGCCAAATGGTTCCTTTGCTCATATTACGTTATTTAGCAGTCGTTGAACATAGAGATTGGTAGAAAAGGAATCTTATAAGACGTAGAAGGGTTCTGTGGGACACTTCTTCACAGAAGCATCTTTTACGTTACCTGAAAATATGTAAGTAGTTAAGTATTGTTTCATGCAGGTTTTTGCTAGAGCTTCGCGTGGCGATAAATGGTTTTTGAATACATTTTGCAAGTAACTTCTTGTTGTGCCTTTCATGTTCTTGTGACGCATTACTAGAGTATTCCTAATACTTATTGAAGTAATTGGATGCGCAGATGGAACCCACATTCATTTTGATGAAGAACGTTTCATAAAACGAAAAGGCAAATATGGCTTGAATGGAATGGTAGTCAGTTAATGTACGTACACACATACACATTCTTTCGTATAAACATATAAATATGAAAACTGTGATAGTAAACGTTTAATTCCCTGGACCATGGCAACTGATTTTGACGTTGTGGCGTAATTGAGGCCAATAAGTCAGGAAATAAGAACCAGTATACCTTTTGCACTTTTAAGTCGCATTGTATCGAAACAAAGGATATAAAGAATAAACCCGTTTTAAGAAATTTTATGAAAATCAAAAAGTATATTACTTTTGCTTATATTGATTTGGAAATCATTTTAAATCATTATCCATTCTTTTCAGGTAAACTCACATGTTAATGTATAAACATATTGTGTAAAATAAAAAGCTCACAATTAAAAGTTTTCCCAAGAAATGAAAATATGAACTTATGCGTGTGAAATTCGCCCCTTATTTTCCCATTATTTTTTTTAAAATAAATTCGAAATGGCGAAAACCGTAGATAACTCAAAACCAAGGCAAGCCCTCTAGGCGAGAGCTAGTTAACTAAAAGATACATAATTAGTGTCCTGTTGCTATCATCGTGTTGTTGAAGGACCGTAACTTCAAACAGAGGAAATGTAATAAAATTTATGCTATCGAATATGATAAAATGTTCAGTACATTGTACGTTGAAATTAATTAACATTTTCGATAAGAGCCGTCAACTAAAGTAAAGCATTCTTATGGAATCTCCTACAATTTGCAATTAGAATTGAACCACGTACTTAGTTTTGTTATTTAGTACGCCTACCTAAGTGTGCCATGTGTGTTGAACTAGTTAAAAGGAAGGTCGTGATTAGAGAAAACCTAACGCACTGTGTACATAGATTAGTGTTTGATTTAAAGTAGAAAACTTAATAAAAGATTTCCATATCCACTGTTCGCTTGAGAGGCACCTGAGCCTCCTTCATCAGTTGAGAACACATGTGCAAACAATTTAGCCACATATTTGTTCCATTCCTCTTCTTCTTCTGCCCTTGTTTGTTTTTTTTTTTGTTTTTGATTTTTCATAACGAAATTCCTCGTAATGCCAGATAAAATTTAATTTTACTTTTATACTTTAAATATTTTCAGTTTATTCATGCGCTCAAAATTCGTGAGCTTTAATGTTACTGCTATACTATGTTGTGGTATAATAAATATTTAAATTAATATTTATGCTTGTACAATGCATACGAGTTTTACCCACATTCACTACTGGCAGCGGTCACAAATGAAACACTATTCGGGTCTGAAAATGCGTGCTCGAAAAATATTAATGTGTTAGTTTTTGCTCACCATAGCTGTGCCCATGTAAATTTGTATGTACACTAGGTGTCTGCGGTTATATTAACATCCGTGCATATACATATATATATATATATACATATAAAACATATATATATATTTATATATATATATCTGGGTATATGCACGTAAACATAACACTTTGACTTATGCCCTCAATATCAAAATAAAATTGAAAAACTGTTGAAAATATAACAAACAAGTTATTTAGATTAAAAACACAGGGCTTACACAGTTTATGAGACGCCACCCCCTTAGGAAACTTACTACCATACGGAAGCATGTTTATTCATTAACGGTGTGCGTTTTCGTTAAGGCTTCATAAACATGCTGTTGTCACGCAAAATTTTCTTAAACCTTTTTGTTACTCATGCCCTGTGATAAGAGAACTCTTATACAATATAATGTTTAACATGGGAAAATTAAAATGTGCTTATATTTCATAAACTGAAACTTCTAAGATTTTAATTAATTTTTTTTTTCTCTTTTTTTTTTACGTTTACACATGAGGATGTCTCGAAATGGACAAACGATTTCCTTATCGCGACTCATTTAAGTAATCGGTAAAATTTAAATGATATTTTAATTGCAAATTTTCGGTATGGACGACGAAAGCATATGTCATGCAACGATCATATCGCACGGACAGTGAAAATGTTTACAGAGACGAAACGTTTAATACATAACCTATTACACCTGTTAGCCCCCACACTGATGTCACACGAATTAACTGTCAAAAATATGCAACTTAATGCGGCGAAGCTTAAAGGGAAATTGCATACAGTATCTATGTAGAAGAACATCACAGGACAACATATTACATTCCACGTAGGGTGGGATGTTTTACAACATTTTCTTAGCAAAGAGTAAAAAGTTCATATTTCACAAAATTTTTAAAACAAACTAAAATTCTGTTGCTTGCTAAATAGAAAATGGTTTTTAATGGAAAATTGAAAGTAATGCCAACTCATTTTGGCACACCCTTTAATGTTAAACAAAAACTACAAATTATTTGAGAAACTTTGAAATTAGAATTTCTCATAAGAGGTATTTAGCCGAGCTTTTCGGTAGGGTGAACATTATGGGAAATTGTTTTTGTTAACTAAACGATTATTTATAAATTGCAGCGGAGACAGATGTAAATAAGAAGTGTTTTTATGCTCAGCTATGTATGGTTCGTCGTTCAGGCAATCTAACCAAGAAGAATGCGAATTTCGGAGTCGACTTTACCATTACGGTCCATTTGTCAATCGAACCGATGAAAAACTTTGCATAGAACACTTAGAAGGTTTATTTTGAAATGATTTAAAAAAGTATATATATATCTATCTAGGTGTATATGTATATATAAACATACACATATATATGTGTGTACTTTTCAATAAATATATCTATGTAATGATTACCATGAGTAATCTATACTAAAATATAATCCTTTCGGTCGGTTTTCTACACAATGTCTGCATGTAATTATCGACATCATTAAGCTTAGCATTAAATTCTTTAATAGAAAACAAAGTCTATTCAAAAGTTCGATGCAACACGATGTATGGGAACGACCGTAATTAATAAAGTGCTTTGAAATTTTTGTATATTATGTTCACACGACGGCATCTAACAACCGACTTCAAGCGTACATGATTCCCTTATTCTTACTGCTTTTACTCCGCACAGCATCTGTGCTTTAGAACGTAAGAATCAATTGAACTGAAATCTTTTCGTACATATATGACCTTTCTACTAAAACCACAAAACAAAAAAAAAGAAAGAAAATAATTCGCTTGGATAAGAGTGAAAGTACGCGTTTACTGGCATACTATACTGAAACTAACCCATCCATGTTCATGTACGAAAAGCTTCTGTTTCCTTTACATCTTTCTTTTAGTTGATCTAACTTTTGGCTTTCACGGCTTACGTATATAGAAAGTTAAATGGCTCCGGCAAGTGTATGTATGGTTACACATACAAGACGTTAAGTTTTCTGTATGTACGCAAACATGCATGCATGTGCTCCAGTTTTTTCATCGATTTTTTCATAAATTAACGCATACATGTGCATAGAAAGAAATTTGTTTTTTTTTTTGAGAAAAGTTAAAAAATATTTTTACTGCTATTTTAAATTTTATTATGCATGATTTCGCGTGGTTTAATTAGAACTCTTGGTATTTATTTATTTATTTTTTTTTTCTCCTCGATCTTATAAAAACCAAAAAATATATAAAACGGAAAATATTTACTAAATACGAAGCAATTTAAATTAATTACTTCATAGGACAATTTACATATATATTGAAATTCAGGAAAAAAAAACAAGGGAAATAAAAACTTAATAGTGTGTAATAAAAATGAAATTATTTTTCAAATATTTTTCTTTCTGCTAAAAGAAATTGAAATTAAACTCGGTTTAGTTTCAAGTTTGTAACATTTGGACAGGTTCCCTTACCCTTACATGAAGTATGTATCTCTTAAGTTGGTCTGAGGTTTTGATCACATTTATTCACTTTAATCTGCCAGCTCCACCAACGCATGCATCTCTTTACCTTTGGCAAATAATTCAAAGAAACAAAGTTTAATTCAAAGTCTAACCATCATCTTCAAAATAGATGTCATCCGGACGCAGTAATGAAATTAAATTTTTTAAATGGCGTTAGAGGTACAAGAGATCCAAATCTAGATCAAATTCTTAACTCTTGGATATGGTATCGCACAGGTAAGGGAAGCCCATGAATTCGACCTACGTGACTAAAATTGGAAAATTTCTTTTTAGATCTTCACAATTTTTGAACGATATCTGTCACAATGAGTACGTTTTGTGGTACGTTTTTTTTTTGCTTTATTTTTTAACTATACTTAGAGAAGTAATTTCAGATTACTTTCACACTGAGCCTATAAAATGTTGTTATTCCCGCATGTATATCTTAATTTCATTTTGTATACAGAAATATTCATCTAT
Organism: Glossina pallidipes; assembly: GCA_000688715.1. Lineage (NCBI taxonomy): Eukaryota > Metazoa > Arthropoda > Insecta > Diptera > Glossinidae > Glossina > Glossina pallidipes. Next base: position 16,438 of record KK500121.1, read on the forward strand.
TTTGTCCGAAAGTATGATATATACATAAATCCGTAAGTAATTACAATGATTTAATAAAAAATATCCCAGCTTTCACACATCACTGGTGATAGTACTATTTCTGTCCGCCTCATAGTCGAGTAGATAAGATTTTTAAGTATCAAGCCGGTTCGCGAGCGCATATCGCAGACCGGCAGGCTATTTCCTGATCATAGTTGTAGTGAGCGCTCTGTTGGTAAAGGCCACTCGACTATGACCGCTTCTCTTCTCTTTCCCCGCTCCCTTTTGACCATTAACAGGTTATACGAATGTCAGTTGTACAATTCAACACAACTTTGATCAGAAACTTTCCAGTTTGTAACAGTAGAGACAATCACTTTTTACGTGTGCAGAGAATTTTAGACATAAGCGACCATTTATTTGTTAGTAACTTCAGAAATTTCACAATTCATGCAAAGATATTTTTTTTAAATAGTATTTTCCGTTCATTTCTAATCTCTTGTGAAACGCATATCATATTTTCGAAAAAAAAACTTCCGTCTCTTCTAATAAAAGAACAACAATCAATCCAAACCAAGATCATACGGTATTCAAAAATTTATTGTATCTTTTCTGTATCCAACATTTCTAGTAATACGCGAATGCAGGCAACAGTTTGAGCGACCTCTTATAACACCAGTCCATTCAAAATCATTCAGTAAGTCGATGTCATTACGTCAATGCGTCTGCCATTGTTATTTTATGCCAAGGATTTTTATGAGATATTATGATGAAATTGAGTACACTAATATACTATGGCCCCAGTATGTGTGTGGTCACATCACCCATAACAATGGCTTGTTGTAAAGTATTTAAATGTCAACCTTGTCAGACTACAGTTCTTTAGCTTAAATATTTCTGTTTAAATGCGTATGTTCGATTCGGCCACACACACGTCCGATGGATGCGTTTAGTTTAACATCATGTTGAAAAATTTGATGATGCAAATTTTGTGTTTAACCCAAATGACTGGCTACAATTTGATAAACAATTCCAATATATTGACCATAAAGTAATTTCTTCGTAAAAGCGCATAAATCGTTTATTTATGAGAAAATCATGTTAAAAACCATAAATTACTGAAGTTGCGAACAGACTATGCTACTCTTTGTACTGCTATTTAATCGCTCTTAGCACTTTCGAGGCCGCTGAGGTGAGTTCACGTCATTTGAAACTCTATTCCCTGTTCACCGCTGACGTGAGCTCACGCCCTGCAATTTCTACTTTTGAACGCGACAGTATTAAGCGCTTTCTATAACCGATGCTATGGGACGCGCTAATGCAGCCAAAGAGATTTATCTCGATATTGAGATACATGTTTTTTCTGTAGAGATACCAGCTGTTGTTATGCATTTTATGTATGAATCGATTTTCCATAGTGTTTAGCTACGGGGGCCTTCCTAACTTGAGGCATTTATGCATGCCTTGTAGGCTTGTAGGTTACATACCTGCCAAAATATTTCTTTGCACATTCGTTTGTCCATTCTATTGCTTGCAATATTATGACAAGTGGAAATGGAGTGCAATATTATGACAATAACAAATAGTCTCTTATATACCTACAAAGCAAGCAAATAAATTATATAAATTTTTCCATTTTAAACATCATATAACTACAACATTGATATTTCAAAGCAAATTTTATCATTTGCATAACTGATTTAACGCTACACAAATAATGCTTTTATTGATTGTCACTGATAGTCTGTTTTTGTAAAAGCTGCCCGTTGTTAAAAGCTGTTAAAGGAACGTTAACAAATTAAGGTTTATTATGGTTATGGGTCTTTAAAGATGCATTGCAAGGAATGCTAAGAAGATAATTATGAAAGCAAAGCTACAAACAATACTATCATCAGCATCACTCCTCAATTAAACCTCGCCATGAAAACATTTGCGTCAACTCCCTCTACAGCAGTCTTCTTCTCCAATTTGCCATTGTCGAGAAATTCTGACAATAAAGCACTTTTTTGGCACTGGCTGCTGAAGCTTCTCTTATTAGAAGAATCGCATTCGGAACAACTAATCCTATTAACATACTCGAATCAATTACAGCACGCAATGTTAATATAATAAATTACTTTATTAAAACCGCTAGTCTCTCAGGAACTAATTTTCTTTCCTGATGCTCAATTTTTTTGTCTTCTGGTCTACGAATGTATTTCTTCAAGCTGAAAAATTGACATTAATAATGACAATGACGAAGCATTAAGCCAACTTGAATCATTTCCAAGACTCAAGCTTTCCTTTCGGTAATTGCGAATGCATTCATCTAAAGCGGTTTAGCTGTTGTTGATAGAAGGCCTAGCTTTGATATAACGAAAGAAATCACCTGTTTGAACACATAAGGAGCTGCTCTGAGATTAACATAAGTGATTGCTGAAGATTCTAAAATTCTTTGCTTTTAAACTCCTTTTTGGTTTTTTATTCCTGAATCCAATGACAGTGACCTATTCACCGTAGAATTTCCACTAAATATGACTACCAAGTGATATCAGAGCTGCCTCGCTTAAATCTTTGTTTTCCAAACTCTTAACATTTCTGAAAAATAAACAAAATCTATATACAAGTTGTATATAAATAAATGTTCGATTTTCTCCTTTAATTAACTTATTCGAGACTTACTCGAGACAATATTTTTCTCGACATATAAAAGTTGAACTTTTGTCTTCTTGTCTATTAGATTTTTCTTAGATCAAATTAAACATAAAATTAAATTATGTTATTAGGAGGAAAAATAAAAATAAATAAATAAGTAAAAGGATTTTATTCCAATCCAAAGTATTTCAATTTGAAAGCTTAATTGAAAACAAAAAAAAAAAAAATAAATAAATAAAAGAAAGAAAGAAGAACTTTTTAAGCAAAGATCCATCCATATATAACTTTGAGTGGAATAGTCTTCTTCTCTCTGCTTTTTAATTAGTTTATACTCTTCGTTTGCTTGTTCATGTTTACAATTCGATTTCATTTGAATTGCAAATTATTTTGCTATTTAACTAATGAAATTTATTATACGTTTGAAGTATGTTTTAAATCCATACATACAAAGAGATGCTTGAAATTTTTATTTGAATTTAATGCATGTTTATGATGTATTGAAAAATCTTTTGTCAAATTTCACCGATAGTGATTCCATAAACACCTACGTAATTATAAAAATACCTAAGTTATGAAAAACTTAGACGAAAACCTTACACTACTTGTGGGACAAAGTGTACTAACTTGCTGTGGACGTATGTAGTACTCAGAAGGCTTAAGACAGACCCACCTTTTATTACACCGATCGGTTCAGAATCATAATCTGAATTGATCTAACCCTGTCTGTCCATCTGTCCATCCGTCAAGCTAAAAGCCACAAATTTTGAGATATTTTGATGAAATGTAGCACAGCGACGTGTTTTAGCCCAAGGATGAACGCTATTGAAAATAGTCCGGATGGTTCCATTTTTTCGACCACTTCTTTCGATATAACGTCCTACTCCGAAAAGGTTTTATAGGGAAAAATTTTGCAATTTCCAAAATTTATCGGCAAAAGACAGTAAGTAGTAATATTTCCGCATTCTAAGTTGACATGAAAATTTTGGACTGGCCGGTGAAATTTTTTAACCTCCTCTCTTATAACGAAAACCGAAGTTCATGCGATGAAAAAGTTTAAATTCAATCTTTCAAGATGAAAATTGTATTATAAGAGTAATTTAATATGAAAAAATTGACTGTAATAAATTTGGACCGTCTCGGCCTATTTCTTGGATCCTATCCTAATAAGGCGTCTCACGAAAATTGGTTTTTTTAGGGCAGAAAAGTCTAAGTTTTAAAATGTGATGATCTAAATTGAGCCATGTTATCAATTTCATACAAAAATTAACTGTACAAAAAAATCTACGCCTATTTTTGGATTCTGCCCTGTGTGTGTGTGAAACTTGTACCAAATTAAGTGGCATTTTGGGACCGCTGCTCCATAAATGCGCACATGAAAAATATACCTTTGTATAGAAATAAGATATAATTTTCGTGTTCTATAATAAAAATGGGAATTTTGTTAGACAATGCGCTGTGCGGTATTTAATTGTCGGCCTTGCCCGACTACAATGTTCTTACTTGTTATTTATTTGCAATATTAATAATATTTCTTAAATGTGAGACAATAAAGAGTTCAATTCAAAAATGCTAACAAGTATATATATGTACATATAATACATGAGCAGCTTCTACTTTTCATTTAACAGTAAGTAAGTAATCAAGTGTAAAGATTGTTAACAATGTAGAAGAATTTATTGGGCAGAAGGAGAGTAAAATGAGTAAAAAGATATAAGAAGATTACATTCGCTTTGCCATGCATGCATGAAAAGCTGTTTACTTCGCAATCGTCGAATGGAATACAAATCATGTAAAACTATTGCGATTCATCGATTCTAAGCAGCCGTAAAAATTTACAGATAATGAGGATTTATTCAAGTTTGATTGTCAATAACTTTGCTAACGACAACAATTTCAGAATCATAGATTTTGCGTGGGAAATATTTCGATCGATTCCTTGTTATCCTGACGGTTAAGAGAAACAGTCCTAAAAATTCTCTTAAGATAAGAACCAAAAGTTGAAAGAAATTAAGAGAACTTTGATAGCCAAGGGCTTTGGAAGCTTTTATGTAACTGTGCAGCGATTTGTAGTCGAAGCACATAAATACGATAACAAATGTTTTTACATTAAATTAAGCTATTAACGGAATACGGCATCCAATTACCTGAAACGTATCATGATTTAGTTATTATCCATTTAATAGGAATTTCAATATATCAAAGGGTGGCTGGCTCGGCTGACCGTATCGATACCAGCTCTCTCGACGATATCAATACATACATGGCATGCAAAACATACATATATTATTGTAATTAATTCATGGATTTTCATCGATTTTTGTTTAATTTGCATATTTGTATTTGTAAACTATAAAAAAAAAAGAAGAAGAAAAAACATCATTAGCATATTGGTTTAAACATTTAATTAATAAGTTTAAAATTGTTATTCAGATCAGATAATATAAACTGCTTCAAATTGAGGAATGCGTAGCAATGTGTCTGTGCATACGATTAAAAATGAATAACGATCTAAAAATGTCCAATTATTTGAATTATTGAAAAAAAAGCACATAATCATCTATAATCCACTACAATTAAACTTAAAATTCTTCATTCGATAATAAATGTACAAGCGGAGTTAGAAAACTTTTTTTTTTATTTTATAAATATATATTTAAATTATTTATTTATTTAATTTTTGCTTTAAAAACTATTATACACAAATGTATCATGACTTTTTAAGCGAACTTTTCCTCCTTATTGCTAGCTTCCTATACAATTTTGAACATTACACAAAGTCGAAGTGAGAGAAGTTTTTAAAAAAAGTGCTTATACCAAAGGCTTACTATACACTTTAATCCCTAAAATGTATTATATATAAAATAGAATATAATAATAAGACAATAGTAAGCTGATTAATAGTGATTTGTTTTAATACAAAGGCTCACAATGGATGATATCAAAAGTCTTTGCGGTTTTTTGTCTTCTGTTGAGCTTCTTTTTGTAACCTACTCTTTTTAAATGATTCCAAACAGTCTTGTGGTTGACAGCTTACGTGCCGGTCTAGCTCCGCTAGTTGCAAAACTTTGCAGCGACTGCGAGGTGCATCTTTAACATTGAAATTTCCAGAACGGAGTCGAACAAGCCACTAATGCTTCCTTCGTTGACTCACAGCATCCTCACACTTCACAAAATGTTCAGCATGTTTTTACTTATTTTTCTTTTTTGTAGTAAAAAAGCATTACATAGCTTATTTCCTCAGTTATTTCACCCGTTTTAAAATCAATACAACTTTTTACACGAGCAAAGGTTCAAAAACTAGCTTCACCAAAAATATAAACCGAAATGTCACCTTTTAAGCGTATGTTCATTCAAAACAATGGATTGAGTGGTACCCGATATATAGGCATTAACACCATATAGTGGCAAAAAAAACGCGTAGACTTTTTATATCACCCATTGTGTACATAGCTTCAGGTGTAAGAAACGAAATTATTTTGGAAACATATTAATGTATTACAATATCGGAACCATTCCCGCGAGCTTCATCCATGGCCCACCCTTATTTTGGTGCAATTTAAATTAAAAGAGACCGTAAGAAAAAAAAATCATGCCTGCATGCCTGTAGCTAGAGAAGCTGGAGAGAAAAATGATCTTATCACTAGAAATAAAAAATTTTAACTTTTATTTGTGTGAAAGGATTTCTGAATATCTAGAAACACTTTTTTTATACCGCTCGTAGTTTCCGAGGTAGCAATGGCATGCAACTATTTCCACCAAAAAGGATTATTTTGCTCCCCTTTTTTTGTCCAAATACTACTATTACTAAAACTCTGCGCGAACATTCCCCGATCGATTAATAATTCAAGGTTCAGAAACGGTTATGATCGGTTTATCATCATACAACCTTGAAAAGACACCAAGACTTTTCCCATATTTTCATCTATAACTTTCGATACCCTGTGTTCCCGTGAGCTAGATATTCGTTAGGGTAACCTTAATAATGTTTGTGCCAAATTCCAGCTTTTTGCGACTGCGACAATCCGTCAATTAAGTCAATAAATCTTTTTGGTAGATATAGATATATGTAAAAAGGTGGTAGTTCTAACAATATTGTAAAAAAATTGGACGAAAAGAATGAAAATTGTGGGACTTTGTTGCCGAATTGTTTTGAAAACTCGTCTTTCGAAATGAGATAAAACAATGGGTTATGGAAGAGTTGTTTTTATTGCTTTTACTCTTTAGTTTGCGATCCTATGACCATAAAACTGCCTTTGCAAGATCAAACATTCGTCTTCGTTGTCTATTTTCAAAGACTTTCTGCTAGAGGGTAGTCGTTTTCCAGCCTATGTAAACAATAAAATCGATTTTTTTGCGAGTAATAAACTTTTCTTCATTCTAGAAGGTTCAAAACATCTGTTAAGCAAAAAAGAGAAATCTTTCCTTCTTTTTTTTTATATCATCTATCCCTTAATGAATTGCTTAGAAAAACTTCTTTTAAATTTTTTTTATACGGTTGTGTATGCTTCAAAATTTTGAAAATCATTTAATCTAATGACATCACTGCATGATATTGGCAGTAGCAAGTCATTATACAAACGTATGTATATCTTATAATAAAAACATGAGCATCAATACATGCCATAATATGTGGTTTATGGGTTTCACTGCACGCAAGATGACGGTAATTTTTCAAACATCTAATCGATACGATAATATAATTTATATAAATTCAGATACTTATATGTGTTGGTTCAACATAATGATGTTGTTCCTAATTAATTGACTTCTTCAATTTCCGTAATGCTCAGCTAAGCCGAAATGATTGAAGTATTTGGAAATTGAGCTGTTAAGCCTTCAGATCATATATCATATCTGCTAAGCTGTAGCTTCGCATTTTCATTGAAAAAAAAATTATTAGAGAGAGAAAAAGGTTTTTAAACATCTTCTTAGTACCAATATAATCCTTTACACTTATATAAAAGATGATGCATGGAATAAGTTCGCCAAAGCGTTGTTTATCCGGAATAGTCACGACCGGTCGTCGGTGCCAAAAAATTTTTATTACTACCGTCTGAAATGTTTTTCCCCCCTTTCTTCTTTATAAACTAACATTTCCTCTCCTTTTTCACGTCTACCTATAATCCTTCGCCCACCTCGTTTACGTATATGGGGGCATCCCCTGAGATTGTTAGTTTGAAAAAACAAAAGGCTTTTAAAAATTGTAAATCATATTTTCGGACAGAGTTGCTAATAAACGACGCGAAAGAAAGGCACGTAAATAGTTTTAATAACGTTTAATATAAAATATGTTTGCAGTTTTTTAACCGGACTAAAAAAGGCTTGCTTCGAACATAAAAATCTCATCGCACTCATCAATCATTGCACTGCATATGCCCGGGTATATAATAATATAATGTATTTTTTTTTTTTATTGTTAATTTTTAATTATGAATTCATTTGTTTTTTTTTTTTCATTTCAATGATGCTTTGCTTTTAATGTTTTTATATACCTGTACGGAGTTTTTTCAAATAATATTTTATTGTCATTAACTTTTCAATCACAAACTCTCAGCGGTGCAATATAAGCGAGAATTTTTAATAAAATACATTCGTCGATCTGTAACCACAATTACCACAAATATGCTAAAAAAAATTTTTCAAATGTAATGAAAACTTCAATCAATAAATAATTAAATATATTAACGTCATTTTTCTTCTGTCGGACGGAGAGTGATGGATATTGATTTAGTTAGTCTGTTGAAGTTACGAATGCAACGCATTCGCAAAAGAGAGTAAGTCAAGCAATTGGATTCCTTTGTAAATAACTGACAATCGATCGATTCGTCTTATTTTTCTCATCTAAAACCAGAATGTTAACGATTTCCATCACTGTACATTTCTTTTGATTGAATTGTTGGATACTTTGAACGTTCTATTTAATTAAAATCAAATTCCTTTTGAAATTTGGTTTGATTCTCATAAAAATCATCTGCGTCAAGTATAACCCGGCTGCGGACTTATAGCGCAATATCTTTAACCTGTCAATTTGCGTTTACTCTTCGAACACAAAAAGTCGAAAAACAAAAAGTCTTTACTG
>KK500121.1:26019-132911 GCA_000688715.1 Glossina pallidipes
ATGTCAGGTGCAGACGTTAAACACACAGAGATATCTGACACTTCATTGACACGATCGTTGTATGAACAAGAAATAGTCTTTTTTCACCAAAAAATCACAAAAAAGTCAAAATATTTCAAAAGCCGAAAGCCCCTTAACGGAAATATGAATCGCGAAAATTACTTCGGTGTTGCCTCGTTTATTATATTTTCAAAATTACTAACTTTTCTTCCATCCAAAAATAAAATCAGTAAAAAAAAAAGTTTCTTTAGGCCGTTACAATGGGTTTCCTCGTTAAATAACCCTCAGCTTATTGGCTAAAGTACGAGTTTTCGATTTTCAAGAGATGTCAACTTTTATTTACGAACACTACACAGTATTATATATTAAATATTCGTTAAAAGAACACGTCACTCAGTAACTTCGTAGGATGACATACGTATGCACCGTGACTATTGACGAATTTATATGATTCTCAGATAGTAGCAATCTTCACATGTCACATTTCGTGGCATTCCGATCGATGTTTTCCGACTTTTCCATTGCTTTACAAAATAAAAAATAGCGGTCTCAGAAGGTTGATCCTATCCAGAAATAATATGGACTCGTCAATACTGGCGACATCTACTGTACTTTTTAAATGACGTCACATGTTTATATCACACATGTTTTTGCTTTGTATAAATACATTTCAGGGCTGCGTTATATTTAAATTAATTCTTTATCTTTGTGGCCTCTGGTATTTTTGAGAATTTCTGTACGTGTTTCTTTCTTCTTATTTTTTTATTTATTTATATATAGTCTGCTGCGTATGCATCGTGTGCATGCATGTAGATTTTACTTAACCAATATACTCATTTCCTTACGTGCGCGTAAATATGATTAACATCGGGACGGCAATAAATATGCGCTTTTATACCCATTATCATAAGGGAATGGAGTATCATAGGTTTGCATTGCTTTTGTAATACTTCATGAAAGAACTATTTTCTGGATTCGCACAACACATTTTGAATCGTCTATCGTTTTATTCGTCTGTCTGTCCGTCCGTTCCTCTAGATTTTTGTTGTAATTCGCAAAATATAATGGACCCTGGAATTGGGTTATGCTGATTTGAGGATAGGCGTGGCTATTGTCAACAATCCCACCCAACGAAAGTAACGAAACTCTCACAATCTGTCACTATCTATATCAAAAGGGTGTATCGTGCAGCAATTATGGTCTTACCGATTGTCTTCACATTCGCACAATTTGCAAGGAATCGGAAAGCACTCTTATTTTTAATATATGCATTCATTTGCGCTGACTACGGATTATAAGATTCCACGGAATGTGAATTTAAAACTTAAATAATATTTCATTATTTTCATGTCTTTGTAATTAAGAGGAGAATGCAATGCAAACAGTAGTAGTAATAAGAATGGAGTAAACAATCAGACTTTAGAGGTTTCTTCAGCTTATATAAAAATTGTGTACTTGGGAACTCTTTAAAAATGTATTTCCAATTCGTGCTCAAATACCGTGAGCCTATAAGAAAAATGTAAAGGTTTCTCTTAGTCAATAAAGAAAGTACGACGAAACATAAGGCGATATTAAATAAGTAAGAAAATTATAATCGGTCGTGACTGAATCTTTTGTTCCTATCACCAACATCTTAAAAAGACCAAAAAAAATAAATTGTCATGCTCTCTAATACGGAATGGGCGCGACTGTTTTTTTCTATTTTTAAAATAAAAGTTTTTGTGGCATCGGCTTGTGGCCGTTGTGGGCGTATCCTTTGAAAAGTTCAGATAATTTTTAAATTCTTTTCGAAATTTGTGGGCGATATATTTATTTTCGCTAACGGGAGAATGTTCACCACAAATGCTACACATTTACGCAGACAGACAGATGGACAGACGAACACATGCACACGTTTAAATGCATTCCGAATTTGGAACTGGCCAAGAATTTATGTGCTTTATACTCAAATGTCGCTTTTGCCAACACAAATGTCAACGATTTGATGATTTTGATGTCAATGACATAGAACGACCTGTGGGACCAAAAATATTCAACGACAATGAATTGTAAAACTTATTGGACGAAAACCCAGCTCAAACTCTTTCGGTCAGCTTAGCAATTGATGAATCAACTGTTTCTAAACGTTTATATGCGATTTCGACGATCCAAAATGAAGGAAAATGGCTACCATACGAATTGACTGAAATCCACTTCGAATTGTTTCAAGATCGCGGTTTCATTGCTTGCTAGGCAAAAAGTCGACTTTTCTATGGCGTATTGTTAATGGCGATGAAAAGCGGGCCTACTACGATAATCCCAAGCCCAAAAAGTCGTGGGTTAATGCAGAACAGCCTTTCACATCGACACCAAAGCAGAATATCCGCAACCATAAAGTTTTGTTGTGCGTATAGTAAGTGGGGTCTTTGCAGACATGTTTGACTGATACGATTCTCAAATGGCCTTTCTTTATGTCCCTATTAAATGGTAACATACGTTCTTCAACCAATGCGAAATGAATGGCGAAAAGGTCCTATCCATCGAAAAAAAATTCAGGTTTTTGATGACTTTAAGTTCACTTTTACTTAAGCGGTTTCGCATTTGCTGGCATAATATTCTAACTTCAAGAGTCGGTCTGCGTGATTGGGTCAATAATGCGGGAAGCTCCATGTCGCTGGGCTAATTTGATAGGGATTTGAAAGGTGTCAACTTTAAGCGTACATGTAGATGGACATGGATAAGTGAGGTTAGAATCTTACTCGACTAATTCTCCGCACATATTTCTGCTTCTATAGGAATAGGGGATAGTCGTTCATTCAAATGCCTGGTACTTTAACGAGGAACTGTACGAACAGTAGAGTTTATCGCAACAGAATCCAATTAGAGAAAAATTTTATTAAAACAGCAATCAGCTTTAAAATATTTCTACTAATACGATATCTTGAGCATCAATTGCATAACCTAGGGTTGCACCATGTCCCCGTCATTTAGTTTCTCTTCGAATAGTTTTAATTTCCCGGATGCTACTTTATTGTGCATTCATTAAAAAACGCGTTTAATATTCTACATTGTATTTTTAAAAATATATTTATATTACTCTTAAGAGCTCTTTGCCTTGTTATGTATAACTTGATCTTCATTGTCTTTGTTGCTGTAGATAGTGTGAAAATTAAAATTCATTGATAATTTCATTTTGCAAAAGTTCATTTTCCACTTTGTCGCATTGTTTTTATCTTTCGATTCTCTTTCCCTATGGTAATGGTAATAGTAAGCCATAGTGTGCCAGAAAATGTTTTCACAGAAAAAATGGGTTAGTGATTAAAGGCAGTAAAATGAAAAAATCAGCCATTTCTTCTTTTTTGTTTTTTTTTTTTCATCATCATCAGATTCAAGCGTACTTTAGCCAACACATGCTTTTAGTGTCCTTGTGATAATTTACTTGTAAGTTAAGTATAATTTTTACATTGCACAATTTACCAAGTGCCATATAACGGCAAGTAGAACAAGCTGCTCATTTAAGCACATAAACGCACATGCACACACTTACTCATATTTATACACATATGACCATATTTAATACAATCTTAAATAAGTCGTGAGATGATGTTGAAGAAGAACAACATAATGAAGAATCCAAAAAAAAAAAAAAGAATGGCAGAATGTATTATATATTAAATCAGAGGAGTTATTTGAAGAAAATGAGAAAAAAAAAATTTTCCCAACAAAACATGCGCTTGGATGAGCGTCTCTTTATATCATGTAACGTGAAACGCCTTTAAATTGTGTATGCGCTGGTAATTTGCGGATATGCATGGATGTCAATATTTAAATTTACTTTGGATGATTTCAAGAAGAAAAATATTTTTATTCTCGTTGATAACAGAGAGGCACGACAATGGATTTAAAAATGCAAAATTATACCCCATCAAGATATAAAAAAGAAAAAAATATAACACGAATTGTTTCACTCAAGTTTCATTCAACAAAAGGGGAGCAAAGTAATCTAGTCTTGCCATTGATGGTGGGAGGGTCGATTAACGTTTCCATTCCGTTTATATTACTTGAAGACAAATACGATGAAATTGACGAGAGATATAACTTTCAAACGCGTTGAGATTAACGTAAGTAAGTCGACAATGTTCACATCATGCCGATAACGCACTTGAAAAATTGAAATCATTTTGAAAAAATCGAAAGATTCCATCATTCCTTCGGCCTATGAGAAAGTCGACCATCGCTGCAAACTTTTACAAGTAGAATGAGAAAAATGTGAAATTTCAATATGCATTCCCTTTCGGTACTTCTGTACGGACTATCACCGTGATCCCCTAAGTGATTGGTCGCATTAACAGTAAATGAATAAATGAATAAATAAAACATAAATTAAATGAGTTGTAAAGAGAGGTAAATAACTAAAGAACACTTTCACTTTGTATATTCACACCATCGTTTGATATAGAAGTATGCAACTACATTCTGTCTCTCAGTCAAGCCCACCTCTAACAACTCTATAACATTTAAATAGCTGAAGGTCCTGTGCGCAACCTTCCAAACTCCTTGAGTGCGTTAAAAAAAATGAAGTTTCAAGTTTTTGTATTTAGGTTTAAATCGCTCTTCAATTTAACAATCTGTTGTAGCGTTTCGTTCCTTTAATATTTCGATATTTTAATAAGCTTTCTATTACGTTACTTCAACTTTTCCTGGCAATTAATTATCACTAACTTTAATGAAAGCTGAATAAAATAGTTTTCGTAATTAAAGTGCATTTTTGCGCAGCTCTGAAAGTGTATCGAAATTTACATACAGTTTTGATAAATTTAAAAATCGTTGGAAGAAGTCCCGTTTCCCGTTTACGTAATTCGGTTGGCAGTGCAAATGAAAAAAATATCACTTTTTGAAAAAAAAAACGCTGAAAGTTGAAAGATTATCACTTTCATGTAGTTATGACTTCATGCATTTTTCTCGGAAGCGTTTAAAATAGAAACGCAATCATTTCAAAATATTCCTACGATATAGAAGGAGTTAGCGATTTTTTACCTTTGTTGATAAAGCTGACCTTTGTTCATAAAACTGACCTTTGGAAAGAAGCAAAAAAGATTCGTCCTAAGCTAAGCCTAAGTTGCAGCTGTACAGGAAAATTTTAAACAAACATATCGCTTTACACAAAAGTTCTTTGTGCATATGATTGCATGTGTTTTTGCTTATCTAAAAGTTATGCACGCTGTATACCTGCATATTTATATATCTGTATGTAAATCATTTCCCACACATACCGTATATGTTCATATATTTCGTAGGTAAATTTTAAAATAACTTCAAAATTTTGTACATAAATTTTATTTTATATGGAAATATATATATATATATATACATATATATGTATGTATATATATATATATATATATAGATACAATGTATATATAAATGAGTATTCAGTAGCGAAAACGATTTATGCTTATCCTCATTTCACAAAGCTTTATATAGATTTTTTAGGTTATGTGGTCAGTTAACTATGCACAGTCGCTACACCTGAAGGATGGTATACCAAGTTTGTCATTCCATTTACCACAATCAGATATGTACAGAGACTCAGTCAAGTTCATTTGACTCGTTTTATTTGTCTGAGTTATACTGATTACGACCTTCAGGAGAATGTAGCATACCAAGTGTGTCCATTGTTCCATTCATTACAAGCACAAGCACCGACATGGATGGGAAACTTTATAAATCTTGTACATATTTCGAGCTAATTTAGCCAAGTTTCACGGTTTGATTTAGTCGCCAGCAAATAGCGATTATGGGCACGAAAAGTGAATAGTATAGCAAGCGTCTTGCAATTTATTGATGTATTTTGGGTCAAATCAACCCCGCGTGTTCAGTTTTGAAACATTAAATGAGTAAGTCCGCGTTTTTACTAAATCATTGTCAACGCCCTCTCTTTCTCTCTTTATCTATTTATTATTTATTTCTTTTTTTTTTTGCAACATTGCTGCTTGTGTTTTTTAAAGAAAAAAAACAAGAAACCGCTCGCAATGTATGCAATGTATGCGATTGTATTTGGGTTTCGTTAACAACTTAACTACTCTGGCTGTTGTCATTGAATTTCTGTTGTCAAACAAAACTAAACAAATATCTAAATTCTTTGTTGCGAAGATAGTTGTATTTGAAAGCATAGCCTACGAAAATATTATATGCACGACAAAGTATTTCAAGTGATTCGGTTTAAGCTGAGTATAACGTTTTTCTTATTTATTTTTAAAATCAAGAAATAGCTACGCAAAACTCATTAATAATGCTCATTAGTGATCGACGCCTACGTTTCTTACCTGAGTATTGGACATTTAATATGAAAAATGTCTCAACAAAAACACTTATCTTGCTTCCAAGCTTTCTCAAAGCATTTAATGTCAAGATAACGATTAAAAGCTAAGAAAGGGGAAACATTAGATGAGAAAAAAAATATCAATGCGTTTTTTCACCAAAATTCAAACACATCTCCTTTTTATATTTCCGATTCGTCGCTGCGATATCTGGGCGAAAAAGTGATTTTTTCAAAGGTCCCTTTCGAAGCCATCTTTAGATCATTAGAGAGAGAGAGAGAGAGAGAGAGAGAGAGAGAGAGAAAGAGAGGGAGTGAAACATATGGCAGCTGGACGAGGCATATTCCAGACAATACTATCGTGGCGGAGAGTTCCCCGGCCAATTGCTCTCAATTTTTGCTTAGTCATGAAAGATATTTGTCGTCTGGCATTACATTGACGGAGGAGACTACGTTTTATCTATGCTTAAATTCTATGCGCTTTAATTGCATTAAGCGCAATTTCAGCAAGCACGAAACGTGTTCTTACATAGCGTCTAAATCGGTTTCGATGCCCTTTGCCTAACTTCATACATGATCTTTTCGTACCTTAATTGTCAGGTGAGACCCGCCTTAGATCGCCCGTTATCAATCTTTTCTCTTCGGCTTCTTCCAAGAAGCAACTCGCAGATGAAGGTTTGACCCGCGAAGTTTTTCACAATTAATTCATGTGGTACCAAAATATTGACCTCCTTCTTGTCCCTTTCCCATCCACAATGTTGAATAATGCACGGATGCTGTAAAATATGATGCTCCGGCCTTTCTCAATACTTTGAAGACTTTTACCGAATTTATCCACGTTTGTCGAGCAAGGCTTTGCGCATCCTTAACAACGAAATTTCCAAAACGTGTTGATGATCTTGATAAACCAGCTTCACCAAAGGCGTCAATCATTTTTTTCACAAGCCTATGAAGCATTATCGCCCCGATCAAAAACAAAATTGGAAAATACGCAAATGTTTTCAGTCTTTGGCTCATCTTTTCGTTAACAAATGTCACAATAGTTTTTATGTCATTTATGCATAGACGTTCATCGCTTTTCAAACACGTTGTAGTATGACTTAATAGAGGTCAATATTTTCAAAAGTAAGGAATTCGCAAGCCATCCGATTGGAAAATGTCACGACATCTTTTGCTTGCCTATTATTTAGGGCAAATGCTCGGTATTTGAGTTTGGATAACAAGGAAGCATGAATTTACCTTAAGACGACTGTCACCAAATAGTTGCTTGTGTTTAAGATATATGCAAGCCATGATAATTCCACTGAAAATTGAAAGTGAAACTTGAAGTTAACATCTGTTAGCGCTCTTTTGTGTGACAGTGACAAGAGTTCCTTTTATTTTTGTGTGGTGTGTTTGTAGTAACGTTACGATCATTATGAAACCAACGGTCAATTCCATGTGTACAGCAGAACCTTAAAATTTATTTTCTGTTTGACTTACATTACGATTGTTACATTTAAAATTCTATACAAACTTTCCAGGGTATATGTCCAGTCTCTTTTTTATTATTATTTAAAACGTTCCGCGTCAAAATGTTTAAAAGCAGGCGTTTAAATAGTTACTGCTCTGTCTCCCCATATATTCTGTCAAGTATCAGCTTGAATTATGATGTCCAAAAAGTTTTCACCAGCTTCGAGATGTTTTTCAAGCGAAGTCAGTGAAAAATACCTAAGACTTTCATGTTTTTCCTCGAAACTATATTACATGGCTTTGATTGAATACGATTTACCCCATATTTCCTCCTCTTCTCTCTATCTACACTGAATCATGTAAAATTTTTTTTTTTTTTTTGGTTTTTAGTCGAATTTTGAGAGGTTTTCGAAAAGCAAAAACCTTAGCTGAAAACATAGCTATTCGTTTTGGAAAAAACTCAAGAGTGCTCTTAGGCTTTGAAAAATATCTCAAGAATAATTTTTTTGCTTGAAATATTTTACAAAAAAAAATGTTTTTTAAAATATTTATTTGAAAATTTGTTTCCAATAAATTGATTCGTCGTCTTTTGTAATTAAACTGAAAAAATTAACCCCTACTTGCCCGCTCACCAGTTAAAATTTTATAGAAGCTGTTCTGGATGACATTGTTTATAGCATATATGACAGTAATTGTATTGAAAAACATAAGAAATAAAATTTATTTTACAAAAGCAGAAAACTAAAAGTTTAACCATAAGTTAAACACTTTACACTTTACGTACACTTTATAACTCATGTAAGGAAAAATTATATTTGTTCAACGCATTATGCAAACGGCTTTGTATACATTTCTTTACTTTTGAAATGATAAAATTGTAGTCGCGATCATGAGTCGTCACTGTACAGAAAACTGCTTTAACCATCGTACAGTATCTCGAATGTTTTTCTTTTGTCGGCTTAATCCATGTGATTGACATTATCCGCATATACTGCCTTAAGCCTGTCATAGACAAAAGCATACACATGTACATTAAATTACCGACTGATACGTTAAGAGAAAAGCAAGAAAAAATAAAGCTAAATAATACTTAATCAAGTCGCACATAGCCTCAATAGTACAAAGCTGTTGTTGAAACAACAGATCTCTGTTGGTTACGGCGGCCTAGAGGTTATAATACCCGCTGATACAACCAATCAAACATTGTGTGTTTGGTCATTTTTATTTATTTAAAAGTGTGTAAAATAATTAAATTGAACAGAAGCACGCATCTTAAGCCGCGAATTACTTCTACACAGCACGAAAATAATAATTAAACGCTTTTCGCGCACCAGCTTCAGGGATATTGAGAAGTTTCCAAGCTGCAAACACTTTTATAAATTAAGAAAAAGTCGATGTGTCAGAAACTTGACTCTTAAGCAATAAAGGCACGATTGGAGAAATGCTGAAGAGAGTAATAAAGCCTGAGGGGAAGTACTAATACCTTTTCATAAGAACAAAAAGCCTTTCTTTAGCTTTGAAAGCGCGGTGAGAAGGGCTGTTCTTTTACGTTACAAATAAAATTTATACTGCGTTTTCTTTTTAATTTGACATAACAAACACTTGGTCACCCTAACTCAACTCATCACACATTCGCATACATATACTCATACTTATAGTAACACTCACAAGAACAAATCAACTCTTTAGCAATTTTCAAGAGACCATTTTGATATACATGCTTGCAATCAGCACGTGTCAATTAAGATAAATGTCCTCAGGAGACTTAGACGGAGAAACCAACGAAACACTTCAAATGTAAAAAGCTTGAATATCTGCTAATTTTAATTAATGCTATGATTACTCTATAAATTTTAATATAGCATAACAACATTTTCTAAGCAAAACTGACACACATGAATATATATATATATAAGTATATATGTATGTATATATATATATATATATATATACAATGTGTGCATATTGTGTGTAAGACTTAACCGAAACTCGAAACATGTTTCTGTGCGTTTGCGTAAGAAACAAAAGTCAAGATTTTATTTAAGAATTTAATGAAAAAAAAATTTAATTTCATTGAAATTTTATTATAAAATGAAGCGTACAAATTAAATGAAGTGCAGACGACTATACAGTTATCATCACTTATATACTTGGGCATCCAATATATAAATGAATGAATAAAACTCTTCTTTGATTGCCTGAATGTGTTTTATGAAAAAAATTAATCTTAATTTCAATCCACAACTAAATACACGAACCTTTATATCATTCTAACCCCTCTCTTTTTGAAATCTTTATCTTATTATCGTTTTAATTTATTATGCTGATACCGACGACGTCAATGACGTCGAAGATTTCTTAAAGACTTCAGCTATCCGTACATGTTTTCATAGAAATATAGTTTTGTTCGTCTTACAAGTGCACTAAGATAAATAAGAGCCTTTCTTGAATGCATTATAGAAGAACTCATACATACGACACGATATTTTTCTGTTAACATGTATTCCATAAATTTTATTTGATTCAGCTGACGCATGTGACAAATTGACATCGACATGTGAAATCTAACATAGACATCACTTGTCGATTGTTAGATGTGTGTGGAAAAACTGTTGTTGACATTTAAACGAATTCATCGCAGTTATTAAGTTCGAGTGCATGGATACCTATGTCTTTCGTACGTGCGTCTAGCAGAAGTTAATCATTTAGAAAAGAATGTTTGTTTTTTCTTCTCTGCGGAAGTCTCGACCTAAATATTATAAAAAAAAAAAGAACATTTATTATACATATTGCGTAGATGCTATTTATAATAAATATTCTCAAGGTGAAACGCTAAAGTTGGGCAGGACTAACCATTAAGTATCCTACGCCAGTTCCCCAAATAATATTCTTCACCTAATACGCCGAAAATTATATCTTGTTCCCATGTAAGGATTTACTTTTCACGAGACTCCTTATAAGGGAGGCGAGTACAAAACGTTAACCGATTTGGCCCCATATTATAGTAAAGTTCATGTCTCTTGTTGAGGAACTTTTTTACTATCCAACCGTTTTGGTCATTAAAATCCCAAGCCAAGCAGTCGTTAAATCTCTCCGATAGTTTCTATATAGTAAATGGACGACAAATTTTATATGCATTTGTATATAGAAATCGAACAGACAGATCTGTAAATATTTGTCGAGGAATGTTACAAGTTAATTGACTTTTTGAGAATAAGTAGTTGTCACGGCAGGAGTCGTAAAAATTGTTCATTGAATCTGTTTCGTATGACGTCTGAGGTTAGGTGAAAACATTTTATGAAAATATGTCGAAAACCGTCATATTAGCCGAACATACAGACAAACATGCGTTAGTGTAATAAAACGCAAGTTCTTTCGAGTGTTGTTTAGTATACCCTAACCATAAATGTGCAGTAGTTGCAAGGGTGAGAAAAATTGCTTTCATGATATATACTTAAATTCGCTAGGTGAACTTATAAAATGTATATACACAAATTTATTTATTGTATATAATTAAATATATATATTTATATGCATACATATATACCTAGCATGTCCTGGTTTATAGCGAGTCATGTGTACATTGTTTGTCCGTCAGTTTGTCCGTTTTTTATTGCTCTTTCGATCACAACATAGGATGATAGAAAGCTGAAAATCCCACATATGTCTTCTTTCTCTCTTCCTTCCTTCATGATTTGCCTATCAATACGCCCTCAATAAGTAAAATATTGAGATAATCGCAAAAAAAAAAAATCGAAAATTGTTATGATAATTTGTAAGTAAACTTGAGAATTGAATTGAACTGAATTTGATTTAATTATTTATCAGCGAAATGTAAACTAATCAAGTACAAATATTTATAGTTAATGACAAATTTTCTTATTCGTATGTATTGCCTAACATTCACTAAGATTCGTTAAAGTGGTAATAATTTTAATATTAGTTTTCTTTATTATTATCAAAGAGTGCAAGTTTCGATACACATTAAATGATTAGTTATGTGTGTTTAAAAGATAGTAAACAAAAACTAACAAAAAGAAGTAAGCAACTTATAGTCGGCGCATACTACCCACAACTATGTTTTTCGCTTCACTGCGCGCTTCCGCTTGGACCAATTTGGCCTATTTTCAATACCGACCTGCGTGCAGAAGCTTCTGCTGTTTCTATCAAATTTAAAGACGGACAGACATGGCTAAATAAACCCAAAATTTTATGCTGATTAAGAATGTATATACTTTATAGGTTCTCTGAAGCTTTTGGGTATTACATGCATTAAGAAAAAAACAAAGTGGGTATACCTCCAGCATACAGTGGTGGATATAAAAAGAAAAAAAACTTTTTTTTGATTTAAATCTTTGAGTTTAAAAAATTTTATGTAGATTCATCAAAATAATTTCTTTCGTTAGGAAATAAGAACACATCCTATACAAACACACACACATCTTAGACAAACGGATCATTAGTTCGGATTGAGTGATTTGCTATGTTAATGAATTCAAAACCTTAGAAAAGATTAGATACCTTTTTAAGCAAGACCACCCGGACATATATTTAATCATGTGGTAATGTTCTCAGCTGAAGATTACAACTTGATACGCAAACAATAAACAATATTTAAAGCTTAATTCTTTTTCGCATCCACATCACAAAAAATCATCAAAATCATCATTTGTTCATATGTAAACCCTTTTTTCGGAACTTTTATAAAAATGTGTACATGTTGCTTACTGTATGTGTTTTGTAAAATGCGCTAGTATGGAATGAAAAATATAATCCCATGATTCGTTCAGCAAAAATTTATGTATATTTGCTTACTTAAACATAACACCGCAAACTTTCTACCCTAACTTTATGAGTAAAACTAATTAAATTATTTCGTTGTCTTAGGGCGATTTTACAAAGCTTTCTGAGTGCTAACTATTCGTTGGCCAGGCAATGTTACTGTAAAGGCTCCAGAAGTCTAGCTGTGTGTGCATGCTGAATATAAAACGAATAGATTTCTTTGTTGAAAACCTGAAGAAGGAATGGTCCGAGTTTTTGACCCTTCGAAATTGTAACTTCAAGTTTTAGTTAATTATCAATCAGATTTTTCCATCTTTCTTGGCTAGCCTGGTCCATATTGTTCCCTTTTTCAGTTCATGTTCACCTTTCGCGCTTTGCAAAGCTAGATAGTTATCTTCCCCAAAATACACTCAGAACTTAAGCAATCCCATTGTTGATTACCACGGTATGTTTTACTCACCGTCTTGATGTTCTTCACATGAAAATGAAAAATGAGTTTCGTCGGAAACGGAACATTTCTTCGAGCTATCGCAAGAAGCAGTCAAAGGCCTAGAGCTTTTCAAGCAATCCAAATCCACATTTACACCAATTACATCCGGCCAAAATTGTGGTGGAATGCGGATGCGAGCGGAAGCTTGCTTGAAAACTCTTGATCACATGCCGTATGTGTAAGAGCGTTAATAGCCTTCAACATCGAAGTAACGTGGGCTATGATGTACTTATGTGTGTATGTCTCCGGGGTGAGTGTTCTGCGGTGTTAAAAAAGATTTGTCCACCGGTGACGACGGTATAGCTTTCTCAGTCTCCCGTATTCCGAGCAAAACGTTGCCGCGGCTCGTTCTTCAACTGCACAGTGCAGCTTTGGACCAATCTACTTACGACGGGTTTTCCCACCGTACTGCACGTTTCCTCTCTCAATTCAAATGTACTCTTATATGGCAATCACAGAGAAAAGAAATTCCGGAGCAACTTATAAAATATTGCATATATAACAAGCAGCACTGTTCGCCGTATGTGCATAAAATTTGGAATATAAGATGCGTACTGTCCAAGTCCAAGAACAGAGCTCTGTTAAGGTGATTGGTAGGCGTCTTTGCTACGAATTTATCTTCGTCCACTTTAAAAGAATTTAAGCATTACTTTTCCAATGTTATTGTCATTATGTGTTCACAAAATTGATATAAAAAAAAAAAAAAAAGTCACACAATCACTTTATGTCTGAAGTTATTTCAATTATTCCGTACAAACAAATGTGATTGAAAAAAAAAAAAAAAAAGAAAATGAATTTTTTCGCAATAAAAAGTTGCCGCCGCGCATTCATATTAATATCGCATGCAAAATTAATATAATAGAAAAATAATAAGCAAAAGTTTTAAAAAATAAGAAAAAGTTGAAAACATTGAAAAGCTTTCTTCATGATTAATCAAGTTTATGTTCAAGTAAAATAATATTATTTTATGTCAAAAACTATTTTGCGAGTAAGAACTTTTTTTTTTGCTACAGCACGCTGAGTCTCTTCATAATAAGTTCGTTTTCAAAGAAATTTATGAAATTTTCTGCAAACATTCGAAGGCACTCCAGCACGAATGAGTGATGTAACGTCGACGTCTCGTATATATAATCTCTGTATCCGAAAATATGGTATCAATTTTAATAAAAATTTTTTAGAAACGTTTTTATTACTTCGAAGTTTTTTTTCTTTTAAATATTTCTTCGAATTTTGTAAGAAATAAAAGTTACGCGTTAACTGACAAAAATCCGATATGAAAATGACACGCTATCTCTTTCTCCTTACAAAATGAAATATTTCAAGCAAAATTGCATTCGATGGCAAAGGAAGAAAGCTTAATGTAATAGAACAAAATGTATAAGAAAAGTTGAACAGTGGAACCATTGAATTAATTTCAGACTCGACTTTGTTCTCTCGGAACTATTAGCTCTGCCTTAATTTTAACCAATTGTTGTTTATATTGTTTTCCTTTTCATAAGCAATTATTATTATTATTATTTCGCAAATTGCAAAAGAGAGAGAAAATTAAAATGTAAATCATATTCTCGGACACATAGAATAAAAGTTTGTTATATCATTTATATTTTTTCATTTGACAAAGCATTTATTATGATTTTGTAAATTAATTTTTTGGATATGAAAGATAAAATCAAATGCAAACCATATTGTTGGACATGTAGCATAGAAGTACGTAATCATTTGTATGGATCAATTTGAAGTGATTCTCGTAGAGAGAGTTTGACTTTAAACGTAAGAATATTTTCCACTGTTTAGAATATAGAGTGCAACAGTCATTCCTTCCTATATATCAGAGGATAACACTTTTCTCATAAGTAAGAGTTTAAAATATGTTTTAATGCCTTTTTCGCAATATTTAGGATAGGAATGTTCATCACAATAATACAAAAGATATTTTTTACTTGTATTCTCCTAAATTTTTTTATTGCAGTAACGGCTTACTGTAATAAGCTATATCTTATGTATGCACATACATATATACTATTGCTTACCTTGATTTATTTATATGTTTTTTTTAATCCATGTGTGGCATTTATTTAAAAAAATTAAAATATAAATAAATTTTTGGACGGTTTTTGTTTTTGCTTTTTTGTTTTTTTTTGTTTTTGCCTCTGTAAATAGACGTTAATGTCCGCAATAATCTCTGCTGTTTGCTAACTGTTCGAACACATAAACATGCACACACCAAAATTCAATTATTCAAATTGTTAAGTTTTTATTGTACATTTAATAGTTAGATACGCGCACACAGACATCTTTAAATCTATTTGCATATATGTATATGTATCCATAGATGTTTTTATATAGACGGTTACCAACTTACTGACACAATAATTCATGCACAGTGTCTACGCGAGCAGTAAGTGGTTGAGTATTTAAATCTCCAAAGTAGACAAAATTAGCATTAATTCGCGACGAAAACACATTTTGTGTAAACTTTTTCAAACGCACATCGCTGGAGAGAATGACAGCATTTGTCAGCATTACTTATTCATTCGTTCACATAAATAAAACTTATTTACATTTTAGAACAAATTGTTTTTGTTGTTCGGTGTTTTGAATAGCAAAATGAAGAGTGGGCCGCAATGGACATTACTGCGCGAATATAGAGACAAATAAAATATTTTACTATTATTGGATTTGCAGTAAAGTATATATATATATATATATATATGTAGAGCTTGCTTCTTCTTTTTTTATAATAATACTCATATACAACCGAGTTTCACAAAACCCCTGAGGCCTGTTCATATATATCAACAACGGTCGATTAAAGAATTTCAGTTTTTTAAAGTTCAGCAACTACGGCAAAGTTTGCAGTCTTTGCCGTAGTTTCTTCCGGTTGTAGGAGTTCTAACAACAGAGGATCGGACTGAATTATAGTCTTATGTCTATCTAGAATACACACAAACACATCTTTCACCAGATCTTCGACTCTTTCTAAATGCCTGTGAAGTGACGCCCTTCGGTAGCGGTAAAGGCAAGAAGAAAAACACTATTTCTCGCCGAATGGAATTTTTTTAGTTGCTTTTTCAAAAATGACTGAACTAACTTCAGTAGACATACAGCGGAAAGGATCCAATGTCAGTTCCTCTCCTCTTCCAAAACCTTTAGACGAAATTCCGAGTTTTCTTTTTATTTTTTTTTGTTTTTGTATAAGACAAGGTTAAAATTTTGTCATTTGCTTGAACGTAAGCCTTATATAAACATACTGTATACCATACTGTACAGCGAAAGAACTTTAACTTAAACCCAATATTATGGAAATCTGTTTGCTTTTTTATTTAAACTTTATATATTGCCTTCTTAGCAAACATTCAGCTCCTATGAAGTAATGATTATGTTGATTAAAAATATTTGCTTTTTCTTCACGGATGGCCAGGAAAAACAGGCAAACGAAGCGCAATTGCATCCCTTCTTTTATTGTGTATTTGTTTTTTTTTATTATGATAGCATAGTTCTTGCTGCTACTGCTCTTGTATATATACATGTAGCTATATGTATTAACATAAGTAAAAAAAGAAAAAGAAGAAAATGTTACGGACTGACAGAAAATCGTCGATTGTCTTGTGATGTTTTACAACAAAATTTCTTTATCTTTGCCGCTTTCAATCAACCACTCATTAACATATTATTCTATTATGTTAATTATGTGTATAATAAATGGTAATAAACTGTCATTGAATGCAGATTAAGACTTTGCGCAATTTTTTAAATGACTTTTTTGCTAAAAAAAAAACAAAAAAAAACTTAATTCCTTTTGAACTTTCAATTATACTGACACGCTTGAGGCCTATAAAACTCTTTAGAAGCTTGATTTATCTAAACATGTGTTCGTAAATTGAAAGCATAACTTAATCCTCAGTTTAACTAAGTCTAAGAATGAAGAATAATAAATAATGTTACTAAAGACAGAAAGAGGAAATAAGAATTTAATCAAATTTTATAAACAGAAAGAAAGAGAAGACTCATAAAAATGATCTGCCCTGACTAGCGTTTGATACAATATGTTCTTGTTCAAAAAAAATAAAAAATTTTATATTATTGTACGATGTAAATTAAACTTTAAACTGAGCAAAGGAAATAATTTGATCCTTCCATTTCCAAAATCTAACCCTCCTCATGGCGCTATACTAGCATGTAGGGAATTCTATTGACAAAAACGTTAAGATACGTTCTCATGGGCCGTAATTTTTTTTTTTTTTTGTGTCGTAAACGCATAAACTAGACATAGGTGGGAATAGTGTTAACTTGTAATTAAAAATGTTATAGCTTCTAAGGAACTAATTGTGCAATCTCTGAAAATATTTTACTTTTTAAATCCAGAAAGTGAAGGAAACGAGAAAAATCGAATTCAAAATCACTTCATTCTTTAATATCAGCAGTAAGTTTAACTAATGCATAGAAGACGGGTTCTTAAAAGTAGTAAAAATATTTGAAAAAAATTGATCATTGATTGATCCGCGTCTTGAATTAATTATAAGGTTTTTTCAGTAAAAAAATTCAATTGCGAATACCTTGATGCAATGAAATGTTGCCAGCGAAGGAGAAAAATATCACTTCCCTTCACGTTTCTAATAAAATTTCACAATCATTCTTGAGCGCAAGACGTGCTAGACCAAGCATCTACAAAAATCTTTCGCAAGCGCTACTTAAACGAGTAGTTCCCATTGAATCTTTTTTACAATACAATTTATTTGCCTCGGCTAAAGTACCGGGAAGGAGAATTTCAAACATGTTTTATAGAGGCTCATATGAAGCAATTGCGAAATATAAACAGAAAGTACTTGATCAATGAACTGTTGGAAATAGAACAGAATGAAACCAATAACAAATTTAATCATCAATTATTGAGAACCGCCGATGCGAATAATGAGCTTTCAAAACACATTATTTCACGTTTACTGAAAGAATTCGATAAAAAACTATTTTTGCAGCAAACAATGTCGTGAATGCCCAACCGTTATAGAAAACGTAAAAATAAATAAATAAAATCCCATTAATCTCTTTTAATAACTGAAGATATGATCTCCAAAATTAAAGAACATTATGCCGACAGTCATAATGAATCATTATGAGTCCATTTGAAATTAAGTTTAGAAAAAAAAAAAAGTAAGAGAAGAAAATAATCACCCTCGCAAAACGAACATTCACGAACATGTACGTACATGTGCAAATGATATATACGTATGGTTATCTGTTTTTCAAGAGCCGCAAACCTTGCAAAGAAATTTTTAAGGCTTAATTTGCTTTTTGATGTTGTCTTCAGCTTTATTAATGATAAAGAGATCGTAAAACGTTTCACTCATTTGCTGTGGAAGCATAATAGAGTTACACTCAAAAAAATAAACCGCAAATGTGCATTCATCAGCATCAAGAACAATTTGGACTAACATTATGAAAGATGTCAGCACGAGCATAAAGGCAAACAAACCGCCTATTAGGAGAAAGCCGCGAAATAATTCGTGACTAACGTTTGTCAAAGCGTCAAATTTTGCATAAACATACACTGACATGTGCGTTTATGTATTAGTGGTAGGCAGACAGACACATGCACAAAACTTGGCATTTGTTTTATTAATCTGCTTTTAGGAGCCAAAATACGTTATGCTTGGGCTTTTTGCTTGCAGGCATGAAGATATTTGAGATACGATAAAAAAGTGTTATTCGATAAAGGTTACGAATACAAACGACGTTCAACTAAAACGTAGTCGCTTCTTGCCAGTCAATAAGCCGGCTATATAGTAGGCATAACCGGAAGAGGATTTTGTAGGCAGTAGTAGTAGTAAATATTTTGAGTTATAAAAAACACTTGATTAACGTAGACCACACTGGCAAAGTGAATGAGGGCAAATATATATATGCTATATATATACATATATATATATATATATATATACATATATATTTGATTTTTTGCTTTTCTTTTTTTTTTTTTGCTCTGACAAATCGCAGTAAATGGCACGACACACACAGAAAGCTGGTCGGTCGTTTGGTTAGTTGATAGCTTAAACTCTCACGGAATGCCCAAAAAGAAATTTATAGGATATTTTTGGGTATTTTTTTTTTATATATCGCGTGAGAGCTACTTAAAAGCATGTACAAAAGGAAAACATTTGTGGGAAAAATCCTTTACGTTCACTAAAATTCGTGTCACTTTCTTTATAGGCCACAACAACAACGCTTATATTCTCAACCGCAATATGATGCAAATTAAAATTTTTATTTTTTTTATACAAAAGAGGTAACGAAAAATTATGCATTATTTTGAATTTGATATTTGCCTTTAACTATTTATTTATTTATTTTTTTTTTTGATATTTATTTATTAACCACCTTTATTCCAGCAGTTATGTGTTGCGATAAATAATGGTTAGCACAAAATTATCGTAAACAAATCTTTACACTGTTTTATTGTAATTTGATGGCTTTGCAGATAACATACACACTGCTTTTTGGCTTTGAAGCTTATACTTGTTCACAGTAACCGCAACGGAGCAGCATTGCTTTTAAAATGTTAATCACGCACCGGCAACTTTGCACCGTATATCTACATCTATCGATACGTATCTTATAGGTTTTCTATGTAAGAGCGCTTTTACATTCTTTACCGTAAGCATCAAATCAATGAATTCGTGCGTACGTGCGTACGTGCGTGCGTGCGTGCGTTCGTGTGGTACGTTCTCCTATTTTCTGTTATTTTTTGCTTCTTCTTCTTATTATTTTTTGTTTCTTTACTATATATTTTTATGTTAATTTACACGCATTCATAACAATTATCCGTCGGTAACGTGTGCACCGTTTTGAGCTCGCGTATCTACTAAATTGCCGAATTCGTTGGTTTGCCTTCGTTTTCGAGGAACAGCTCGCAGAGTTATATGCTGTTGTGTTGGTGAAGTTTGTCTTTTTTTTACTTCCATACGTCTTTTCTGTTACGGTGGCTGTTTTACTTTTACTGTTGGTGTGCAGTAGTATTTCGTTTATTCAACATTTTTTTTTTCTGTGTCGTCTTGACATATTTGATACTTGCTCGGCTCGTGCTCTAAGCAAGGCAACAGAAAAACTCCACACTAAAGCTGCGCGTGCCTCGCAAACATGCACAAAGAGAATGGCAAATATCATCATTTCTCATTTATCTTTCTAGCATTCTTCCGATTATGATGATGTGTTAATCTACGAAACTTGGTAAAGAGCAAAAAGTTTATCTTATAGATAAAAATAATTTTTTCGAAAATCTTTTAAGAACATTTTTATGTTACGCGATTGGTTTATGGTATTGATGTTAGAGGCGACATAATTTGGTTTACGTATAACGTGTAACAGCATTTTCATGCTTATGCTGGTGTTGAGGTAGCAGAAACTCCCATGAGATATTTAAATTCAGGTCGTTTGTTAAAAATAAGTGCGAGGTGAAACTAACATTAATAACAACGACAGCAACAACAATAGAATTAAACTGAAAATGAAGATAACAGCATTAAAATATGGACAGAGTAATTTCTGGAAACAAGGTAATCTCTCCACCAGCCAATCTGGAAGGCATAAATTATTATTTTGTATCGCTTTAGAATACCTTTGCTCTTAATATTGAAGAATTCAAGTGTACTCAATTTATCAATGCGTTAGTTGGAAACTCGATGAAAATGTGTTCGAAATTTTCACTTAGGGGTTACGGTTAATATCTCAACTACAGGCATAAGATTAGCTTTAGCCGATCATGTGGAAGGCATGGAAGGGTAACGATTGATTTTTGAAATCGCTAATTGTCCAACGAGTGCTGCGATTCTCTTCAGGATGGAGTATAGCGTAAAATTACGTAAAAACTTTCAAAAAAACTGCTTGACATTTTCAAATTTTATTGTTTCACAAGAACAAGTGTTGGACAACATCTTGCAAATACATCAAAAGAACGAGAAATACTGGCATCGAGAAGAAATTAAATTTTCTTTTCCAAGTAACAAAGACAATGTGATTAACAAAAATATTATTGTAACATAAGTCCAGCATTATTCCGCCTGAGTGGCCAAGAGGCAAGACTCTCGATTAGTAACTCAATGGTCCTGGGTTCAAATCTCAAGTACGGTAGAGTTTTTAATAAAGCCGGAAAGCCTCAGATGCTAGTGCTTTAAGACTTTACTCTTAGAATTTATTCTTTTGCTAAATTTATAATAATAAGTAGCAGTTAGCAGGTCATTAGGATGAAGTTACGTATGTTTTATAAATAAATATTTGCAAATATATTCTCAGCACCGAGATCTAATGTTTCTATGTCTGCATATAATATATTCGTCAATAAATCTGATAAACTCACCTCACCTTTTATCAGGGAAAGTGAAATAAACGAAACTAACCTTTAAAATAAATAAAAGCCGAATAAGTTTAAATATAATTCCCACGTGTAAGTTGTAGCGTCTGTGTTCTGCCGTGATGTATCCGGCCGCATACAGCTGGGACCGTACATGCTCATGCGCGATGTGAGTCCCTCCCGTAGTACTCTTAAGCACTGACATAAAATAGACTTTGCTGCGCCGATGTATAATTTCCTCAATGCAAACGTCCTCCAATTCCAAAATATCCTCCAATTGAGTCCTTTAAGTCGGAAAAAAGGTCCTTGTAAATTTTTCAGAAAATCTATTTATTTATTATCTTAAAATATGCGCAGGAAATTCTAGCATACAGAGAAAACAGTTCGTTAATTAAAAGAAATTTTTTCCTTGAAATTTTGAGTGTTTCTTCAAAAAACTGCCTACCCTGCTAGGATGTAGGAACTAAATGTCTATTTTCTCTTAATGTCTACCTTCTCTAATCTGTTCATTTAAAAGTATTTCCAAAAAAATATACATTAGTGTGTGCAGTTCCATATAGACGCCGATTGCCGATATCTTAGCCTTGTTTTTCTTTTCTGTGCACTACGAATATTCAGCTATAGAATAATAGATGTCCTTGCTACATTTTCAGTCGCCAACAAACCGGCAACAAAAACGATAGGTTCTGGTACAATATCTAATACCGCAAAACTTACGAGACGAGGATAAAATCGCTGCTGATTGGTTAACGAACCAAATATGATGCTTTCCGATTCAAATGTGGATCCGTTTCTGGGAAAAGTTATAAAATTCCTTTCCAAAGTGCATCTAAATGGTTCTAACTCTAAAATTGTAATTAGAATTATAAACTCGAGCTATATCGTTACTCCAAACCACATTTTCAACCGATGAAAATTTTAGTTGTATGTTTTTCGCTTATATGGCAACCAGATTTGTAGGGAGGACTTTTGTCTGTCTAATTCCATTAATAAAAACTGAATGCAATGAAAAAAAAGTTCGAAAAATTCTTAAAATTTCTCTTTCTTGGACTTGGCACACTTCCTTTCCTAAAGTCGAAATAAAAGGGAAATATGGAAAGAATGCACGCACGATTTTAAAAAAAATAAGAATATTTTTCCGTTTTTTTTTTATTTATTTTTTTTTTTATGTATACATTTTCCACACACATGTTCTTCACATAAGCTAAAGCCCAGAATCAAGGCGAACAAAGAAGTGAAAATGTTCCCACAACAATATGTTAAACACCATGCCAAGCAGACTTTTTCACAAAAATCTACGCGCGCACTTTCTGTTGACTAGAGCTGTCGCCCAAAAAGGATGACTGCCGAGCTGCTATATAGATTGCTTGTACGACTAAACGACAGACTGCCTGCTTTTTGTTGCTTATTTACTTGACTGTTATTGTTTTGTATTGTTTAGCATAATATTGTTTGTGCTTCGGTTGGCTTCAGTTAAGTGTTCATATACTTACTTATAAATGCATATGCGTACACAAATATATATACATATATATATATATATATATATATATATATATATATACATATATATATATATATACATATACAATGTGTTTTGATACAAGGCATTTAAGATGAATGCGTACACTTGTTACGAAACAATTTCATGAATGAGGGTTTTAAAGTTTTCTTTATTTTATTAGAAATTAAATAAAAGAGAACAAAAACAAAACAACAACAAAAAAAAATAGGAAAGAAAAAGAAATCTTGAAATATAAATGAGAAAAGTGTGAGAAGTCATATTTTTATTATTATCATATGTTTATTATTATTATTATTATTATTATTATTGTATTGTGTAGTATTGTGGATTAATAATCACAGCCAGGGTTCAACGTTGTTAATGTTGTTCGCCATGGGTTCGAATGAAATGAGTTTTTAATTGTGTTCATTTGATAGTTTCTCCTCGCTTTCATTTGCATTTCAATGATTTTGTCTTATTTTTGGTTTATTAATCTTTTCGTTTAGTCTTAAGTGTTTATTGTTGATCGTCTCATTAAGTAAGCCGCCATGAGGCAATTTGAAAGCCAACCAAGCCACCAAGTATAATCGCACAAATACACAACAGGCCTCGTCACAAACTACGTTTTGCACTTTTTTCCCGTTTTCTTTTCATTTGCCCAAAAATGTACGATAAGTACGTGGTGCCATATTAATCGGATGACTATAAGTTCCTAGGATTTCAATAAGGAAATTTATCCACTAAGTAACACATCCTAAGAACTAAGCGAGAAATTTAAAAGAGATTCCATTGATTACATCAAGGCGTTGGAATAGTGTCGTAAAAAGATGGATTATTATCGATATATGAGAAAAATCAATATCTTGTTAACAAATCTGAAAATCTATAAATTATTCGTTAACTTAAACAATAATTTCATAAGGAATTTATCCGATGTACTTGATGTCACTCATGTTTAGTCTTGCCGGGAACATGTGTTCTTAACGCTTCGCCTTCAGCATCGAAATCAATCAAGTGTGTGGAGATTTCAGATGGTCCAGAGTCGCTGAACCGTGGCTAAAGTCATTAAAGGATTGATGTGACGCGGATAGCGCAGATTATTGGTACAACAAAATAATTTTCAAAATCGAAGCTTGAAGCACTTGATTTTCACTTCAGTGTTTTCAAAAAAAAAACGGAAAAGAGAATTCAAAACGACACTTTTTTTTGGTCCGATTGAATATTTTATTGTTACTCTAAGAAGAGCAAGTTAGGCAAAGACTAAGGATTGACAAAAAAACCAAACTTTCATATTTATAATATTGGGTGGGCATGGTTCATTATTCCTAATTTATGTAGAAACCTTTTATTGTGTGTCTATTCGTACGCTATGAATCAGATCCAAAAATCCAGAAATCAACGGTGTTTTGAATTTATGTTGTACCGTAGACGAAGGGATGTGGCCCATTGGCTGAAAATATTTCGCTTTCAACGTACAAAGTCTTGCATGGATAGACTAAATAAATAAATAAGAATAATTGTACCGTGTAAAAAAACTTTTCCTTATATTCGGCGAACGTATCTCGCATACCCACCACTATTCTTTTCGCACTCTCTCTCCAACTCTTTTTATTTGATACCCATATCGCTGGTATTAACGAACCATAACTCACAAAATTTTGGTTAAAAAATGTGAATAACGCTCCACTGCCGTCTTCTCCTTTGACCAATTTGGTCTGATTTCAATACAAACGTGTGCGCAAACATATTTAATATTCCTACTAAATTTGCGGTCGATATCGTCATTTTTGCGACCAACAACACATACCACACAGACGCACAGGCGGACAGACGTGGCTTAATCAATTCAGAATTTCACGTTGATCAAGAATATGTGCATATATATTTTGTAGGGTCTGTGAAGTCTCCTTTTGGGAGTGACATAGTAGTGAGTACCATGTAGAAAAACTTTACCTATTTATTATTTAATCAAATTCTTTCTCTCAAAAATCTTGAGAAATTAATTCGAAAACTTCATCTAATTTATTATAATCGATTTTCTAAAGGTCAAAGAAAATTTTCCATTATTGTATCAAGCCAGGACGATATTGTATTAAAAATTTATGTCTTTTCTACGTTTTCTATACGAATTCAATTTTCAGGAATTTCGGAATTATTGAGCAAATATTATCGATTGCATGCATAAGGCAATCCGAAAGACGATGATTTATTATATTAATTCACAATTTCGTTTCAATTCTAAAAAAAAAAAAAAAACTCCAAATATATTCAAATATAATCTATATTGTCAAGTTTCTCTTTGGTCAATTCGTTAGCTTTAGTAGAGTATTTAAAAAAAAAAGTTGTTTCGTATAAACACTTTTGTCAAAGTATCGCTTTGTTTATCTATTTTGTGGGTGTTTTTTATCTGCTTCAATTGTATGGCTCTAAAGACAAATATTTCCACATATACTTATATACACATGTATATATTTGGACAGTTTTTTTTTTTTACTAAACTAAATTAATATTCATAAAGAAATAATTTAAAAATACGTTGTAGTCGGATAATAATACCCTACATGACTTTGACATATGTTTATTTGCATGAAAACCCATACATAGCAGGAGGAGGGGGAGAACCAAAAATTCATTTTCTTCCCCAAGATTTGATTATTTTTACGTATGGTCATCTTAAGGTATTAAAAGTTAGACTGTGTTGCGATACAAATGTTTACTGCTGACTGACACCGAGACCTACGAAATTCAATTCTGATACACTCAAGTTAGTGTGAAATTACTATTGCTAAGCCAATATTCATGAAAAAATATTAAAAACTAGATCATTAGGAGGGGATTCAAGAAATGGGACCTCGCAACTCATTATTTTTCACCATAATTTAGTATACGAAAAGCAACTTTTCTTCAGCAAATTTTGTTAGCAAATTTTACAAATGGCAAACTTGCTTACCAGGTCGTCGTTATAAGCAACTTCGTCAAAATATATCAAGAAATTTCCATCTACAACTTGAACACAACAATACTTCACTCAGACGAACGGACAGACAAAGTAAATGATTGAAATAATGAAGAGAAAATGCTTCCCAATTCTGGATTTAGTTAATATTTGAGGATGTTGCATACATGAAAAAAAACTGAACATACCTAGTACCACAAATGTTGTAGGGTATAAATACTTGGAAAATCACAACAAATCATTAATTTTTTTTTATGAAGACATAAATAAACGACACAATATTAAATGAAAGTAGGTTGTCATGTTTATATGGATCTTCCATATATTTGTAGATAGACATATCTTTATTTTTATCAGATACTCTCACTTACTTATGCAAATGGTTAACAAACCTGAAAAACAAATGCAATATCGATGCACTCATGAAAAAAAAAAAAACTGCAATTGAAGTTTTTTTACAGATCTTAACTATTAAGCACAGAAAACAGGCAAAAAACGAATTAAGAGACACTCGCCACTTGAAGATTTGCGTGGAAACTCTACAAAATCTCTATTGTCAATCATTGCTATGTTCCAACATTCGCGCTTAAGTTTAACGCATTAAACAATAAAACTTCGATTTTCAAATGTCGCCGATTAAATATTCATTTACCTATTTGTGGTTGTTTTCAACTTGTGTGTGGTTAAGTGCATTAGTTTTAACAACACTTGAAAAATGCGACGGAAATAACATACACCAACACAACACGCACACGTACATGCATATGTACGCAGTATTGCAAAATCAAGAACGCGTTAAATATACGGGATCTTATGACGCTTGCCGATGATTGTGATTGAATATTAAGATGATAGTCATAACATGGCTTTTACCCCGCATGAACATTCATTGTAACATCCCGATGTCTAATGATATTACCGAACGGTAGCTTTTTCCCATTTGACGGTTTTACGTCCACCAATAAAACTGAGCAAATTGCTGCTAATTCAAAAAGTTTATGCATAAAAAATTTGTATTATAAAGCGGTTGTGTGGATGATGAAACTGGTTGCTCATGTAACATCAATGAAATAATATACAACCCAGCAGTTCCGAAAAACTGGTTCAAATCTTCACTATATGTTTATATGGGAATGTAAAAAAGAGCATTAAAAATTGAAAGACTAAAACTTTTTGACAGCGATTGTATTGCCGCGTTAAGATGTTACTCTCATTAGCATAATTTTTCGAAATACGGGCAGCAAGGCAAGCACCAGGATGGATGGAACTGAAAACACAATATTTAAGAAAATTCATCTTAAAAATGTTCATCAATATCGCATATGAGAATAGTTCGTTGTTCGCTTACTATAAGTGTAATACATTAAAAGAAATTGTTTATACCCTTGTTCTTAGGCGAAATGAACATTTCCCAAAGATTCCACCTGACAACAATGTTCAAAAAGAGCGTAGAAGAGATATTCTTTCAAGCTTCTCTTGAAAGACGCCTGTTTTCCGTGGGTTTTTGCATTGGACTACACTGTATTAGGTGTTTGCAAAAATTTTGATCAGCGACTTCTACAGATAAAAACTGCAAGGAAGTGGGAAATACAACCCGTTTTCACCTTCCTCTTCATAAAGTAAGTTTGTCAGCGTACGCCGACACTAATCATGAAACGCTCAAAATGTTTCTTCTTCCAAGTTCATTACTTATGCTGTTCATTTGAAGAAATCCGCTGCCAAAGCCCACTAAACACGTTCAGAGGCTTATGCCAATACTGCTCCCTCAGACCCCAATTCGGCCGGTTTTGGGTTCAACGGTTCAAAAATGGCGAAACGAATTACTTGAAAATGCCATTTTTTGCCGACTTGTTGCAAAGGTTGTCACTACCTTAGGCGAGATTAAGACTTTTGAAAAATGCATGTTCCCTTTAAGAACATATAGATGAGAGAGTTCTTTAGAAACTTCCAGATCATCGACAGCGACGACGTATATTTTCCCAAAGAAAACATGGCGAGCTATAAAATGTATGTCAGACTTCACAAACACTTATCCCGTAGTAGGTAGTGTTGCCTTGTTTGTTTTAACTTGTCTGACGCGGGCAACTGTTTCTTCATTTTATTCACTCTCTAAGGCATTTTCCGAACTATTATTATTATCTAAAGAACTTGATAATTGGCTATATCTAACCTATAATGTCCAGGTGAAGATTTGTTTTCTTCACAGGGTTACTTGAACTTTATTTTAGAGCAGTAAGGCCACTGTAACGGGCTAAGAAAACAGAGGAATGTTTACAATGACAACCGAAGGCACTCTAGGATAGAAATCTGCAGCATGCAGTGTAGCCGGTCCGTACGCAAATTTAAAAAAAAAAGAAAAAATCGTTTGATCTGCATATCTGGAGGTAGTGAGGCACGTATGTTTTTTTTAAAAATATTAATTTTTGTACGATTGGCGAGTATTTGAACATAGAAGCACAGTTTTTATTAAAACAAAAAATAAAAATTGGTTGAGTTATGCTGGGTGTCGTTTGCAAAAATCACGCTTCGAGCTTTGAACGGATTTAAAGTTTCGAGTAAGTTCAAGTCCACTGCCGAGCAATTAGGTTGACTTTATTTTGATATTTTTCATGTCTTGACTATTAAGAGATTAGTTGAGCGAACGAAGAGCCATGTAGTGGATCATTGATATCGAAGGATTAATCTAAATCTATCTTTGTCCTACTTATTTCTCTCTCTTTTTTCTCTTTTCTTTTTCACTTTTCTTGCTCATCTGTTTCATCCGGCTGATGATGAAAAGTTGCATTAAAAAAAAAAAGAAGTAGAAATCTGAATAAACTGACCCCAACTCTCTAATGAACCATTCGTAAATGCTTTTACATAACGATGCGTAAACAAATCGTTATCGTATCGTTCACTACACAAGCGCTGCGTATTAATATTTCGTATTCAGTACATTTCCGCAAGAATTCTTTTGAAAATGTGTAATAAACAAAAAAATAATAATTAAACCCCATCGTAAAGAAGAGAATAAAGAAACACATAATTTTTTTTATTTTCACTAACTTTTCTTTTTCAAAGGGCTTTTCATTACGTAAACAATTCTTTTGAATTTCAATTTTTCAACAAAATGTTACAACAACAACAATAAGAGAATTTCAACAAAACCCAATACTTTTTATTACATTTTGAAAAATAGTTTATATAAACTTGCAATAATAATTTCTTTCTTGCTTTCTTTCGTTACAGTGTTTAAAATGAACTGGAAAATTCATCTTCGTAATAGCGTGTAAAGAGTAGTTGGCTTATCTTACTTATTATTCATAACTTAACAAGTTCTAGCATTGATTGCAATCGTGTGGTTTGAGTTTTTTTTTTTGTTTTTTGTTTTTTGTTTTTTGTTTTCTGCTTTTATGCAAAAAACACCTGAATTGCGCTAAGTTTTTACCACAACTACCGCAGCAAACTGTTTATAAACTTTAATGTTTATAGACAACCGTCTAGGAAAACCAAGTTGCTTACTGGTATCAATAAAATATAGAGTTTTTTTATATCTCTCCTATAGTAAATTATGCGCATCGACTTTAATATTTATAGCTTTGTTCATATTTACACACACACTTTTGTTTGTGTCATTGTGTGCTACAATGCGTTTTGCTTGCGTTCAAAAAATTTATAATAATGTAAATAAGTGCAGTTCTTTTCCTTTTGATCTGCGCTAGAAGATGTTAATATGCCAAAATAGGACAACAAAGACGAATTTACTGCCGGCAGAAGCGGTTGCGACAAAGAATGATCGTAAAATGCTGAATTTAATCACAGATAAGGCACCTAATGAGGATGGTCGACAAAAACAACTTTGGGGTCAAGACTTGATGTTGAGTTCTAGTTCGAAAGATAGGACTCTAATAGAGGATGTTCGGTACACGAGCAGCACGTTGAGAGTGAGAAAGAAGAGGAAGAAAGGAAAAGTGGTCGCAGCTAATCCTTAAGTGGTATGTTTTCTTTATCGAGCTACGCCCACCTGCGATCTAACGGCAAATACTAACTTTGAACTCGCGGTCTTACCAATTCAACTATGTGATTACTTGACAAGGACCTGAAGTTAAGAATTGAACCAAACCAATTAAATTGCCATGTCTTTGTGGAAGCGCAGCTCAAAGAACTAAACAAATTCGCGATTAAGACTTGAAGATGATCTCATCCCAAAGATTAGAACTTAACTGGCAAGCTTGTTGAAATAAGCGCAAACACCGCTTGGAAATAGAAGGGACAAGCAATGTTCAAAAAATTAACTCTGAAATATGATTTAAGATAAGTTACACACAGCAACAGAAGTTGTTAGATAATTACAAAGGTGGAAGTATAATCTACTTTACTTAGAGGGTGAAGCTAATCACAAATATATTTAAAATCACTTCTATATTTTGCCTTCCAGTTGAATAAACGCAAAATAACAAAATTACATCCAGCCCGTTTTCCTTGCCAAGCAGTTAGCATGCTACGATTAACAATCGATAAGAGAAGTGTTGTCTTAAACTTGGCATAATTTTAAATTAGTGTAAATAACAGAAGTTGGCGGCATAGTAACTTTATCATTCGACTTGCGACGTCCCAGAGTGCTACGAAAAAGGATAATAGAAAATGGAAATTGATACGAACATCTCTGTTCTCGAAATCCATCTAATATTTTATTACGAACGTGGCAAGAGGAAGATTCATTATACTCTTAAGCGCTTACATGACTAATACAATACGAGTTAAAGGGCCGTCTTCGTAGATCGAAAAAATTGTAAAAAATGTGTTAAAACCATAGCGATCTTTGAATATCGATCAATTAAGGCAAATATATGAAGATGTGGCAAGGAGAGTGAACTTTTCTTACAGATCGATCGATCTTCATTATTGTGCCTCAAACTTCATTAACTTCATCACTTAAAGATGCTTAAGAGCAGGTAGATTTTATCCTAATGCGATCTCTTCCAACCGTATAAGAGCGACACCGGGATTTCATTTAATTTGCGTACTTGCAGAAATTAATTTTTCTGCTTCGTCGCTTGCATTAAAACTATGCAAATGTCTCTGTCTCTCCATATGTGTAGACAAACTTACGCATTTTACTTTTAAGACTTTTTCCATCACGTGATTAAAATTAAAAAATATTGAGCACTTTTTAAAGTCTTCGAATGTTGATTTAATTTAGTTACATATATTTCTCTCTCGTCTATCTTCCTCTATGCGGTAATGTACGGTGGTGTGTGCTGTGCTTGTCATGCAATCATTATCATAAGGCAAAAAGTAGCTTTAGTCGCGTTATTAATTATTATTTTTAAATATCATAAAATTTTCTACTTTTGCGCTTATCGTAAAGCTCTAATGGATCAGACGGCATATGAGTCGGCGCAAAAACCGTCATCGTGCAATTCCGACATGATCCAACCTATTACGATGTTGTCAGGAACGACACACCTAGCCGGTGAAGTAGCATTCCACACAACATTTTAATTACTAGAACCAATAAAATTGTACACCTTTTGTTGGCAAATTATGTCCCTATCTTTATATATAAATGTAAACGTCTATATAAGCATTTATGGTTGCATTCACATAAAAATTTACTTCAACAACACACACAACACACAGTAAAGTCGACAAACAACTTAATCTTCAATTTAAATAAACACATTTAGCATATCCAAGGAAGATAACTTTTTTTCTTCTGTATTTTTATACCTGCACACGTTTAAGGCTGTGAATCATCGTTTACTAGAAACATTTACTTCTTTTCTAGTCAACATTATAGATACCGATCATCATCATCATCATCGTCATCATTGTCATCATCATCATCAGTGAGTGCGGTTTCACTTGAAAATTTTACGATACAACTTCAAATACTCTTATATATGCTGCTTATGGATTTTTATGTTTACTGTTGTCTAATATCGTTCAAAATGGTATCAATATTTTAAGTGTGTTGAGGTAATATGATAAGCAAATTTTCGAAATATAAAGCTTGCCACACCAAGAAAGAAATAAACATATTATAATAAATACGAAGGCAACAACACTTGATTGGCTTGATACGAATATTGGGTACCGATAGATACTCGTGTATAGGATTTTGTTGGTTGCGATCTGTCGAGTCATTTTTCATTTAGAAAGTTCGTTTCATTTCTTATTATTATCATAACTGTAAAGCCATAGACTAATGTACGTGGTTTCAAGAGAGATTATGCCGTAGGTATGTCTATAATTCGACGGACGGACTAATGATGTGATCATCTTGCTTAATAGTGAACTTGTAATAGTTTTAATAATCATTTCAACATTTACGTTAAATTGTAGGTTAACATCCTCTGTCTGAGAATGTTATTGAACACAGTACGCAGTCAAAAAAGTAATGAGCCCTATAATACAAATAACTTATTTGAAAATGTCTACATACATAATTTCGAATTTGAATGGATGCTGTAAATATGTAAATTGTGTTGTTTTTTTTTTTTAATTTAATATACTTGGCTTTCCGCATACATAAATCCCTTTCCTCTTTTTGTCAGGGATTTTATGATAATTTCCTTAAGAGCAATCCGTAAAATCATATCGTAAATAGAAGCGGATCAATTCAGTCAACTCTTTCTAGTTAAGCAATCATAATAGCGTCTATAAGAAAGATGCAGACGGAGGGACAGCCAAAGATAAAATTAATCAATATATGATTTGAAAAGTTCTGCGATTCATACGTGTAGATGTCACAAGTGAAGCAACAAACTTAGTATATCCTTAGGCTTCAGTGACGCGTATAATAAAAATCTGGCTGTCTAAAACCTACATAAAAGTCTTTGGTAAACAAGCAAGCAAGTGATATAAAAAATTCAACGGTAGAGAATGAAAATTTGAATCATGATAAAATTCCTATATATATATGTATATACATATATATATATATATATATATATATATATTCATACTATATATAATATATGTAAGTATTGGATATGCATGTACGTGAGGAGAGGAGTTTCATTACTTTTAGTTGATGATATTAAGCAGAATTGCTTCAATCGTAAAACTAAAGCCGTTAGAAACGCCTTATATATATATATATATGTATATATATATATATGTATGTATATACTGTATTATCATTGCTTTAAAAATATTAAAATATTGCAACGTCTTTGCCTTTACAGTTCCTGTTCAACAGCTTGAAACTTTGATATAATTAAATGCATTTAAAAGGTATTATTTACTATATATATCTAAAATATGTTTTTATCTAACAATTAGCTAACGAGATGCATTTCAATTAGTAGTTATTTTAGATACTTAATCTGCATAAAATGAATAGACATTCTAAACAAATTCCGCCATTAAAAAAACAGGTAACAATAACAACGTTGCAAAGCGAGTATA
Source organism: Glossina pallidipes (assembly GCA_000688715.1). Taxonomy (NCBI): domain Eukaryota; kingdom Metazoa; phylum Arthropoda; class Insecta; order Diptera; family Glossinidae; genus Glossina; species Glossina pallidipes. The sequence goes on from KK500121.1 coordinate 59,241, forward strand.
ACTAAGTTTGTTTGTCTGTCTGTCTGTCTGTCTGTCTGCCTACCTACGTACGGCGAGACTTTTATCTCTTTAATCATGCAAGGTGAACACATTAATTTATTCCAGAAAAGTATTATGCCACGAACATTGTGCACCAAAACCAGACAGACGTATGTACAACTGGCAAAGATGAACTACGAAAAAAGGCAAATGCTTCTCCGTCGTTCGTTTGCTTTCGTACTACCACCATTTGCTATGGTGGTGGTATTGTGATAAAATTATATGGATATTAAGTTAACGAAAAAAAAAAAAAATAAAGTAATGCTTGCTTGATGAAATGTTTTTATTTCACTTTAGAACTAGTAGTAGTGGAGAACGAATGGGAATTGTGGAATGCCGAAGGGAGAAAAACAATAAAAGAAAACAATAAAGTCATCAAAATATCACTGCTCTTGAAAGCATGGGTGATTTGCATCATTATTACAATTTAACATTATGATGATAGCGCAGATGACTAAAATTCTTTAACACCGTCTAAAAAGCTCTCTTCGAAGAGCTAACAACGAGTACGCATACTTGTTGTTGTTGGTGTTCTAGCCCAGCTTAGAATATGTCTGCCTTCGTTTCTGTTTTTTTTTTCCTTTTTTCCTTTTGTCTTCTTTAGTATCGTCGCGATGGTTAAGTTAAGGAAGCAGAAATTTAATACGCACGCAATTGTGACTTGAAAAATTACCACCTAAAGTGAATCGATGGCGTGAAAGGAGTTTTTCTTAATCACCATAGGGATTATGCATGTTTACAAAGGCTTGTGTAAACCATAGAAGTGAGAATTTATTCAATCCGAAGTCTGTTTGTCCTTGAAATCTTCTCTTTTATAACATTACCCAGAAGCCCCCCCTCCAAAAAAAAGGATAAATTCTTTCTTCTGCTTCTTTTTAGAAAACTCAACAAATGAACACCAGATGATTCACTTTGCTCTGCTTCGAATAAATAAAAAAAGCTATATTCGCTTCAGGCTTAAGGTTTTTTAAGTATCGGCCACTATCACCTGAGAGTTATTTGACGGCACTATAACACGTATCGTGTTGCAAAACATTTATTTAGTCTGCCTTAATTGTGGGTACGGTTTTATGGTCATTGGTTTGATTGCATTGCACTATGATTTTCGACGTTAAATAATCATTTAATCATTTTCAAATGGTTTGCCTCTCATTTATTGCAATACCTTTCTATGTTTTATGAAATTATTAATGGTGATGATGTCGTCATTGCCAAATAATTAAGTTTTAAAATATATACATAGTTTAGACATTTCTCTCATCTTGCAAAAATTATGCTAACGAAACACGATTTTGCACTTTAGCACAGAATTTATATGCAATCGCGCACTAAAACGCATTACAAAATGTTGCAATCTAATCTTTTAATTAGTTTCCCAACTACAGAAACGATTTGCTTCAACTCTCGCGGTTAACTTTTTGGAGTACCTGTCAAAAAAGCTTCTTTTTGCTTTTTTTTTTCACCCGCTAGTTCAGTTTATTCTTTAATTTTTAATGGTATTATGAAAAAAAAAAAATAAATAAATGAGAAAGCGTCAGCATCAGCATCAGCATGAGAAGAATTTCGTTTTTTTCGCACTCTAGCGCGAAAAAAAAAGCGAGGTAAAAGAAGCGAACCGCAGAGTGTCAAGTCAACTCACAAATGACGAATAATTAGTTTGAGTTAATTTAAATTTCCAAGCAATTGTTTAGAATTTGATTACATCTATAAATCACTGAGAGAGAGAGAGCGAGAGGGAGAGAATTTTACGATAGCTCGACGACGACGACGACAACAACTTGACCATAAATTGTATCAAAAAGTAATAAAAGAAAAAAAAAAAAAATGAAGGTAGCAGTGATGCGAGCGTCACAGCGAGCAAACGAACACAGATTTTATGGAATTTATTTTAGAAAAGCCAATTAAGTAAAAGGTTTGTAATGTTTCGAGCTACGTACTACTATGAACCGTATTTCGTATGTATCCAGTTAGTTTTAGTGGTTAAATTGCAACCACTCGAAAGCTACTAAAATTAACAAAAGCATAAGGTTACCGAAAACGAAAATGATGGTAAAGTCATTAATGCTAATGTTAATGGTGACGACAAGTTGCATTAATTAACACCCGATTATAGAGATATTCTTCCCTTTAATTTGTTGTAAAATGAATTTAACGCTGTATCTACTTTTATGTATAGACATCATTTCCAGCTCTTGCATGACATTGCTTCAAAATCATTAACTTTGTTGTGTCAATAAGTGTTGGCAGTGACACAAAATATATTGCGTTTCCTATCTATGTTGATTATGTGTTAAGTAATCGGAGAGGTTTTTGGATTTTATACCCTGCACTATTTGTCGTGCCGAGTATATTGAGGCTGTCTACATGTATATAACAATTAGATGGCTTTCCGATATACTCACCGCTCGATTAAAAATCATTTTGTAAATCGATTTAAGCTTGTCTGTCTGTCTGTCCGACTTCTATGATATTTTGTCTTCAGCGTACACCTTTGAGATGCATTGTCGAAGTTTGTTATATACAAACGTAGTTTCACTCAAAGACAAACGCTACTGAGAATTAGTCCATACAGCGACTCCCATGAAAGGTGTGACTTTGTGCGCGATAGAATTTTTGGTAATTGATAACGAAAATGAATAAAGAAATGTTTTAGGCAAAGTGCTTTAGGGTATATAACGATCGGCGTTATCCGAATATAATTCTTGCTTTTGTTTACCACTTATTTAAATTTGGGATGGGGATTAAATGGTCTGCGTATCTTAGTTCCTGTGGATCACACTAAAACGTGATCTACGTAAGATCCGAATATAATCGAAGTCGTGCTGCTAACAAGCGCGTAAAGCCCCTATAAGACATTCGACAGTTGAACAATAAACATTCTTTCTTCAAGGGGGGCGGAAAAAGAGAGGGATGGACAGAGAGGGATAGACAGAGATATATGTATATAGAGAGAGAAAGAGAGAGAGAGAGAGAGAAAGAGAGAGAGAGAGAGAGAGAGAGAGAGAGAGAGAGAGACATATAGACAAAGAGAGACAAAGAGTGCAATGTATAAAAGTCGACCAATACATATTTTCCGGCCCACTTTTTTGCAGTGTTATACGAGCTTCTTTTAGCGTGTAATAGCGGGGTGTGGGAGAACTCGATTTAATTCCAAAAAGATTCTGATTAGCAAATTTTGATTTGGAGTAAAGGTATAAGGGCTTCGGAAACGCGGTCGGACAAACGACAAAAAGTCGCTGTGCCAAATGTGCATAGAGTAGAGGTTTCAGAAAATCCTCCCTTTTTGAGAGAAATCAAATACTGCCTACAAAGTTTCGATGCATTTAAGACGGATACCGATATTATGTACTTAAGCAAGAAAGTGGGGCCGTTGTTTAAAGATTCAAACTACTTGCATCGCGTTCCACAACGCAATTAAACATCTTAAGTTGAATTGCGGTTCATAATGCTTTTGCTAAAGATTTTCATGAAAAAAAAAAAACGAAAGTAAGAAAAAAATACCTTTTACAAGTAACTTTAGATAGCTGATCTCTGTTGGTAGTGTGTGCATATTAAGTTCCATGCAATGCATGCAGTTTCGTTTCAATGAAGAGAGAAAATTAAATCAACACAAAACTGAATTCACGCCCAGGCAATCAACGACCATAAATAACTGCATAAACAAGTGGATTAAGTGTAAAATCAACAGCACATCAAAGATACACTTGAAGGTGCCAAAGTATAAACGCCCTTTTTGGTTCTTGCTTTACAACTTTACACCTTTTTTTTTTGCAAAAGTTGTGAAAATAAAGGGCACTTCCCACCTAGCCAGTTATTCAAGGAGATAACACAAAAGCAACTATAAACAAGTTGAAAAATTATATTGCAAAGAATTATATGCCTGTGCTCTGAGCTTTACAAATGTGTGCACATACGCGCATTCATCCCTGCCTATGTATCGTTTATGTATACATATAAGTGTACTGCGTACATACCATAAAATTATAGTTCATGAAAAGTTATGTTAACACCTCATGTTCAAAGCAAACACAAATTGCGTTCGCTCAAATATTTTAAAGTGCATCAAGAAGATCAGTCGGCATAAAAGACGTGCATCTTTTACTGTTTAATAGCAGTCAGCCCTGTCTTTGTATGTGAATGAGTTTTTATTTCTTGGCATTATGCTCCTCTGCTCCTGCTATGGCATCTTGTTATTGTTGGATAATGTGTGAATTGTCTACTGAAGAGCGCAGCATGTAATTAAGGTTTTTGCGTGTTATCTGATACAAGTTATCAAATGGGTGAAGTCGTCTACATACGGGCAAGAGTGTCCCAAAAAGGAATCCGAATACTGTTCTACATATCCGGTCATAAGGTTGGAGTTATTGCGTTTTGGTGGAGCGATTCTTATTTAAATTTATTCAATTTTTAACCCTTCCATCATCGATACATTAACTGAATATTTTTGTTATGTCCACTTGTGTTTTTTTTTTCAGTCATTGAGGTGGATTGCGTTGCAATCAACACCTTTTTGGCGGCTATCACTTGAGTCTCCACTTAACCTATAAACTGTTGAGTTTCAGTTTTTCTCTTCAATCTTCGCTTTATTCAAGTTGATGGCTTCAATAGCGTTTAAATGAATTTTCTTTGTCTTTTATTTTTGTTTGTCGCTGAACGGTATGTTTTACTCGCCTTAAGAAAAAATTTGAATACGCACTGTTGCGGACATAAAGCATGTCTTTCGCAAATTAATTTTCAGAACACCAAGTCAGTCCCGATCATTCCTCTAATGAAGTTTCAAAGATGCCATGATAATTATGTTGTTTAAATTTTTTAGTAGCCAGCGCATTAAACTGCGGGATGAGTTTCTCAACGATCGCTCCCTCACTCGACAAATTATCGAGAAGAAAAAAGCAAGTAAAGCAATGCACTAATCATGCTACAATATATTAAGGCCTGTACTTATCCGTGTATGTGGTTGTTTCAATAGTCTCCCGCTCGATTCCATTACCTGGCCGAAATGGTTGAAAACATGACTAAGATATAATTCTCCCTTTTCTCGTCAAGCTCAGCAAAGCGCAGTAGCTGTGCCATATTGAAAAAGTTAATTAAGAACGAGAGATTTCTTGAACCCCGAGTTGATCAGATATACAATGCCGTGAGAACATTTATTCTTTAAAACTCGACATTTTTTTTTTTTTTGTTTATTCTCAGCTATTATATATATTTAAGATTTATTTACAATACACATCTTACGATATAGTTTTTTTTTGTTCCACGCTTTCCATTAACAACAAAAATACCCAATATCCCAAAACTGTCGAAACCTTCAAGTTTACTGTGCAAAGAGGACAGAACGCGCATCGTATACTTCAATTAAGGCAATTTGTTCTCAAGTTCAGTTTTTGTCCAATCACTTATTTCTGTCCGTAATAAGAGCCTTTTGTCTGCCTGTTTTAAGCGCCTATTACCCTTAAGGGTATTTTTAGTGACTGGTAACACAGAGAAGAAAAGAAAAGATAAAATGTCCGTCATCTTGTTGACACTGTTGTTCAAGTGATTTTAATGATAAATAAGTTTTGCATATTAATTAAGCGAAAGTCAAGTTTCTTTTACACCAAAAAAAAAAATAAAAAATAAATAAAATAATTTTTTCTTTTTTACACTTCAATTATGATACAATCTGGTAAAAGAATGATACAAAAAACGTAGGTTGCAACAATAAGTTGAATTCAAAGGTAGGTGTAACGAGACTCAGGTCTTACTTTAACCTTTAAGTAAATTCTCTTGACATTGTGTTCTTCAAATATTAAAACCATGAATTTTAATCTGTAGATATTAAAGCCTCATGAAAAATGATTTGTCAAGCGTTATCCTTATAAAATTATCTTAATACGTAAGGTTCAATTTTTAATTAAAAGGCATAAAAAAAAAAAATTAAATCAAATCTGTTTGGCGTGATAAACATTTATCTGGAATCTTTTACGAAGGTAAAGGAATAAATGGATTTAGAAAAATTTCATTAACAGTCGGATGATTATGTATAGCGTACAATAAGCTTAGACGCAAATAAATGCGGTTATATTTTCACTCCTCATATGCTTCTTGCATATAACAAATAATATATGAAAATAAAAAACCATAAATTTTTTGACATTTTGTTTAGCTCTAGCATGAGAATAACAAAAACATGGCCACAGCGCTTTTTACTTAATAGCACTGTGTTTAAGAAATCTGGCAAAATGTTTTGAAAATCTTCACACAAAAGCGGGTGCAAAATGTAAATTTTTAAAGAAACACGAGATGCATACAATAATAGACGTTCCGACTAATCAGAGACGTTCCGACTAATCAGAGAACTTTTTCCACTACAATAAGTTTTTCAAAAGTAATAAATATCATCCACTCTAGCATGATAAATGATGCTGGTCTGGTCAGACAACTGACAATCCTTGAAACTTAACCTATTGCCTATAATTATATGTTAAACCACGATCTAAGAATGGTGAAATACTGCTTTACTTTGCTCGCTTTTCGAGAAACCCTATAAAGTCAACCTGTTTCTAAGGTTAAGGCCAGATACTGACTCAATAAGAGCTGAGAGAATTTGTGCACCATAGAAGAAAGCTGACCTTGGAAACACGTTAATGTGATTCAAAAACCGGCATTGCAACAAAGGTTTATATCCTAGAAAGACTTTGAATATATCCATATAGAGAACAGATGTCGTTCCAGACGTCATTTTAAACTTGAATATTTGCCACAGATCATTTGACTGCAAGTTTTCCGCTAAACCGCTAAAAATTGATGGAATCCTCAGTTTCATGTCCCCTTACCCCCTACCCAAAGTGAAATAGTAAAGAGAGACAATAATTATCGAATATTCGATCCGAAGCGAAAACAACATTTCCTGTGATTTAAATGTTATTGAAAAGAGTTTACAAATATTTTTTGCTCTTACTTTTGTTAAGCAACAAAGAAAATTGTTATTTACAACTAAGCGAAAGCTACTGTACGCATATTGTACATTATATGAATTTATTATGAATAGGGTAACAAGCTTGTTAGTAAGAAAAACAAAACAAAAAAATGGCAAAAGAAAATCATAGAAAATTACAAAATAATACAATGAATAATAACAATAAGGGAATTTGTATGCGAATTAAGGCGAAACTTGTAAGCCCCTTCCGCACAAGGATTAATCCTAGATATACTGAATGGCAAAGAAAAATTTGGGAGAAAAAATAATTACTTTCCACATCCGGTCCCCTTTTAGAGCGATACAGCTCTTTCCCCTATTTGTCAATTCACTCAGAGCATAGACTATTGACCACTGACCATGTGAAACAAAGAATAAGAAAACATAACGTCTTAAAAAAAAAAGACCGTCATGCATACATCAGGTCAGACTGCCCTAAGAGTATGCTCGCTTCAAAAGTAAAGTAATGTAAATGACTTTGCTGTTAATAGGGGAAATATTTATAAACAAATGCAATGCCAGTTGGCACCTGAGTGAGTGTTACAAGCAGGAAAACAATACTAACATTCCCTCTAAATATGAATATAATATAATATGGAAGCAGCATAGAAAAAAAAGAGCATTTCTGTAACCTTGCAAAGAAGCGCTCCTTGACAACATACATACATACATGTGCTTACTTACACTTTAAAATGTATCCACCATATGTACAACGATATGAATTCATATACATATATATATGTATATGTATGTGTTAAAAAAGAGAAAAAATTGCAAATAATTGAGAAAGAAGATAAAAATCATAAATTTGTAAGCAAAGTGATAGTCCCGGAGTTTCACACTGTTAAGCAATAATAATAATTTTATCATTTTCGCGAATGTTAACGCATACGTTCACAAACAAACTAGAAGAACGATATTCAGTTTGTCATTGCGATTATGTTTACGGTAACCATTGGATGTTTGCCGGTACGATAGCCCTTTCCGCAACGCGAAACACCTGATGCATAGTGAAATTAACAAGCGATAGCAATGCCATTAAGAACACCTTTTGCGCACATATATTTACGTATAGCACTTTGCACAACGAATGCCAAAAAAAAACATGTACACGCTCTTATATCTAAATTTCATATTTTCACAAAATACAATTTAAATAATACAGAAACTCATAACTTATGTTATGGGTGCTAACCGACCATATTTATTAGCTTACCGTCGTTCGCCACATACGAGGAAAGAAAGTGGACGAAAAAAGGATATAACATAACCCAAAAAGAGTTGAAATTTTATAAAAGTACAGGGAAACTCATAAAAAAGCTAATATAAATTATTTGCGTCATCATTTTTAAAGCAATTATTTGTTATGAAAATTCTCTTTCCACATTTTGTACGGTTTCGTGGTGACAAAGTGGGAACAATTTTTATGAAATAATGTTTTATAATGCGTACCATCTAAAGCAATGTTAAGGTTGTAGTGATGCTAGAAAGTAACGAATTTTTTTGGCTAACAACAACTTGGCAATGGTAGGAAGGGACAGAGAACGAAATGAAACCAAATTTGTCTACACTTTTCTTTTTTTTTTTCGGGGGGTGAGGGGAGTGGAGGGGGGACAAAACCTTGGGTTTGTAGCCAAGATTTGACCTCACGAACGAAAGAACAGATTTAAGTTCTTCAACGATAATTTTTTTTGTTCAAAAGATGCTTTGATCCTTCTAGAGTAGGAGTAAAAAAAATCTATTACCTACACGAAAACTTTTGTTTAAAATGTTGTGCTTTTTCGAGAAGCGACCCCCAGCGTACTACAAGCACCTTAATGTTTCATCTGTTCATCTCTAGTTGCTCTAATACACTAGCAGTTCTCGGCAGAAGATATTTATTTAAAACTATTCCTAAACAAAAATACTTTAGTGCAGCTTCACGGGGACAACCGTTGGGTGGATACGAAGCTGAAAGCGATTTGAAAGATTTCAATACTTTTGCTGAGAATTTAAAGGGTTGGGATGAAGTTTTTAATGTTGGTTATGAAGTCCGTTATTCAATTGTATGTTCATTCATTTCGCTACATGCGAAGTGTAAAAGCTAAAGATAACGTCCGTCGCACCTCTTTGACATCAAAATTTCTGAGTTGAAAAATAGTAAATCATTTTGTTGCTGCTAACTTTGATAAGTGCCCCACACATGGTGAATTTTTCCACAAGCTTACGGGGTGCATTAGTCGAAGTGATATTGTGGAATATAAAGAATTTATCACAGCCATGGCTGTGGACTGAACAAATGGTTTTTTTTTCCTTTATCTAATATGCTGATCGCATTTAAATAGGCTTCTTTAGGCGAATAGAGATTTCTTACCTCTATTCCAGGGTGAATTTATCTAATGACGACAGCAAACTTTCCCTTTTCTATGTAATTCTTGAAATGTCTCTAACAGCATTCTACAAATCACAATTCTTTTCAAGCATTCACTAAATTTTCTAATTTACAATGGAGTACAAGTTTATATTATAAAGCCTGCCATAGAATATTTTCTCTTTAGGTCAAAAAAGAAATAAATTAAATCTGTTCAGAAGGCCATAACACAATTACGGCACATACATCATGCATTTTCATAGGTGGTCTTGTAGTAGGCAAACAAGATAAGAATAAACAAAACAAAAATTTCAAAAGTATTTGCTCAATGCTCATTGATAGCGAGAGTAGGTGCCACTGCCAGTGTTTACGCATTTAAATGAACATGAATTAGCAGATAAAAATTCATAATTGATTGGAAAGATTTCCATATCTTGTTCGAAGCTAAACCCTATTCAAGACTGATTATTATTGTCTTTGATTTTTTTTCCGCATTTCCTTACGTTTGATTTGAAAGAAAAAAGTATATATATAAATATATTTCTTTATGTATATATATATTTATATATTTTTCCATCTTATATTTTCTTCCTCGTAGGCTTAAAATCGAATGTGCTGTCTTTTTAGATTACCTGCTGTGATTAATGATTTCAACTCTTGAAAAATATACGGAAAGAAAGAAATACGTTTTAAAGATGAAAACGGTGTCACCGACATGACAATGTTTTGTTTCATTTTTTGACACTTTGACTTGCTTTAGTGTTTATGTGGGATTTTTTAGTTTTTAATGAATTTATTACATTTTTTATCTCTCTTTGTGTGTCTTAAATGCATACAAAACTCTTAAAGTTAATGTTAATTGTTTGTCCATTCGCTACGTTTATATTTCTTCCATTGGAAGAGAAGGTTTTTCGGTATTTCAGTACAAATTATTTTAAAAGACCGTTGCCCGCATTGCTACGTTGCTTTTGTTTAGTGGTCCCCACCAAGCCTGTTGAATGGATTTTTGTTTGCAGCTTGTCGTTTGGAATGGAACAAAAAAGAAGAAAAGAAACCTTCTATCGCCATTGACGAGATATGCAAAACTTGAAGGTACTGATTGCCTAACGGGGAACACATATTACCATTGCTTTGCTATTTTTCCGCTTTTGCATGATTTTTCGCCCAAAGATGGTCAAAATTTTTGCTATTCAATCCAAGTGATTTGGCAACAGCTTCTTGCGTACTTTAGAGAGATGATAACGAGTCATATGACGCTCATGGTAAGGTCGAAACGAACGAGCATAAAACATAAGAAAAATTTGTGTTTGTTGGAAAATGTAAACGACTTTTCAGAACTATCAACGATAAACTCAGATATTTACGATGAACGACATAGAAATATCCCTACGAAACTGGATAGAGAAATGAAAGGAACACGTGTCAGATGCGCGGGAGAACGACAAAGAACAAAAATATTTGTCCTATAAAGACCTCGTATATTTTTACCAAACCAAGGGAAACAATTCGAATCGATGCTCTTTTTTCCACTTCACACCTAATGTTACGCATTACCTGATAAGTCTTTATTTTCAAATACGATAAATGCCAATCATGTCGATAGCCTTTGTTCAATTTTTTGCGATAAGAACCAAAAATTCGATGAGCCCGAAATTATAAAGTTCCCATGCAGTACAAGAAAAGCTTCTGCTATGTAAACCACAATCATGTCAATGTGAATTTTGGACGCCATTTATAAAAGAAGAAATCGGATTTACTTTTTTGCCAACCTTACACTTTCCTTTTCTTTTTCTTGTTTTTAATAAAAAAAAAAAAAAAACACCACATCTGCATCATCTGTCAATGTAAAACATTGGAATCATTAAAAGTAACAAGGAAATGAGAAAAAATTATGTTCGCCTTAAAACGTACCGTACCTACTTTCCACTTTGTTCTGGCTTAAAAAAAAAACAGCATAATAAAACTACAATTTTCTACACTTATGTTCAACTAAATGGAATTTATATCGTTGGTCGTCGAACTCATATTTTCAGTTCACCCAAATGTGCTTCAGCCGAAAACTGTAACGAACTTAACATGTTTTCGTAGTCTGTAAAGCTTATTCAAACAAGGCGTTTATTGCATTTGCGTGCTAGGGTTACGCACCCGTTTTTTGTTTTCCAAAAACCAAATATAAATAAACACAAATAATATTCCGTCGTTGGTCACAAGACAACAATAAACCTACCTACCTACGTATATTATTGCAACTGAACAGTTTGCTATTGCTTTAAGCAAAGTAAAAAAAATATATATATGCATACATATACATATTTTTTCTTCTTACCGCATATGCGTATGATTTTTAGCTGTCTTTCTGTCTGTCGTCGAGCTCGCTGTAAATCCATTTAGTGTTGCTTTTTATTTCATTCATTGTTTACCTATAACAGATATATACACATGTTCATATACACCGCGAAACATTAACAAAAACAACAACAACAATACACTCTTTGCCATGTAAACATGATGCGTTACTGCGATGTGGTTTTTATTTAGTTACGAAATGAAAGATAAATTCTTTTTTTTTTTTTATATACACAATGTCAGTACTTGTTATTTCAAAAGCTGTGGCATTTCAAAGAGTATGTATGCGCACATTGTTATTTATATTGTATATTTATGTATACATTTATCCTTCCATATATACATCTATCTTCATATTGATTGATAAACAAAATAACCCTATCATTACTCTTTCCATCACAATTGCCCTCAATACTTATTTTTCCCATCCCCGTTCTTCCCATTCTATGTTATGTTGTCCCCCTCTAACCGTTTGATTTTATTGTCACCGCCACATCGCTTGGTTATGGTATAAAAACAATTCCTCTACTAAAAGTGTTAATTTTTATACGCTTCGCCTGAACGATTGATCAAATCTGGTATACCGTACGCTACAATCATGAAATCATACCAAGGAATTCACGTCTTTATTTACCACCTTAGGATTTCAGAGTCGAGTAAAACCTTTTCATCTTCAGTCCGTCTATCAGGTCACTTTGCCCTCTCTTAAGATAGAAAGCTCTCTGGATCCTATTTATTGGTTGAAATTTGGAATTCAAGTTTGATCGACGAACATTCCGAAATACATAAGCGAAATAGTCTGTAATTCAATGACTTAAGAAGAAGAAGACGAAGAAGAAGTTACAGACAACCTTACCCTATATATTTATCAAAAACACACGTAGTTACGCTCAAAATTCCTCAATGCGTGACACGTTACACTCTTCTACCCTGAGAATCGGGTGCATTGCGACTGAGGAGTTAAAACTGAAACTAGAAAACAATTTTTTATATATGTTTTACTAATAAATGGCGATATAGATGGCTAGGGAAATCTCATTACAGAATGACGTAAATCAGCAGTGATAAGTTTAACCCTAAAGATTGTTGGGGTAGAGAGAGAGAGAGAGAGAGAGAGAGAGAGAGAGAGAGAGAGAGAGAGAGAGAGAGAGAGAGAGGGTTTTTGATAAAAGCTTAGCAATGATTCTTAAAGCCCTCACCATAATCCTTATGATCTTTCGATATATTAGCCAAAATAAAATCTATTTAATACTTCTTTCTTTCTTATATTCGCAAAATTTACGAATGGCGATACTCTCGCTTAAGATGGTGGGTACTAAAAACCCGCCTCAAATCAAATGCATAATGATTTTCTTACTTGTTTGTTTGGTCGTATGTTTATCATTGAAAAATTGTTGTTATATGACACACCATGTTAATGATAACTTGATTGATGGCTTGTTATTTTATTTGTTTATATAATAATCGAAAAAAAATTCGCATTAAGTTTGGGCAAATATACGCTTTACACTTTAGTTAGTCTATGAAATATTAAAGAAAAGAAATAAATTTTGAAACTTAAGACGGCGCAGATTGAATACACGGCCTATACACGTACCAACTGCGTCACAGGGCAGGTCACTGGGCAGTTCACTGTACATGAATCTTTACTTAATGAAGAGCCAGCATATTTTAGACTTTAAAAAGTACTTGCGATATCTTTACTCGCGCATGTAAGTAGACGTCAAATTTTATTACATTTGCTAATACTTTTTTCATCATGCACATGTTTTGTTTTACTGAGTGAAAATATTTAAAAATTTTGTTGGTAAAATTGTTTGAAAATGCAGACTATATTCGATATTTATTCAACTTGATTTAACGTTAAGTCCTGCTTTATGTCAGGTTATATGTCCTTAGCAATCAATTCACGTCATACCGCTGAGAAGTTCACTCATATCGAAGGAACTACGAAAGCTTTGCTTTATTGGTACTGACATGGGAAACGTTGAAGCGTAGCCACATGTCATCATTTTGAATATCATTTAACTTGCGGCAACGAAACGTATCTTACGATATTTTAACTAATGAGTTGAGTTCTAGACATCCTATGTGTGAACATTATACACGTTCGCGAAAGACAATAAAAATACTTCCTCCTTGCATAGAATGAAGTTTTTCTTTTCAGACACATCTTTCTTTCGAATTAAATTATTTAAAAGTATGTTTCATTTAAAAAAAAAATATTAATTTTTATAGCTCGTTCTTCTTGCTCAAAGAAAATATTCATACAGCACCATACGTTAAACAAAATATTCTAAAGAAATAAATATTTTTCCCATTGTTTACATAAGAAAACTTGCTGATGCATATGGAAATACAGATGTGATAATAAAAATATAAATAAAATAAGCTATTAAATGCAGATAACAGCTTTCAACCGCTAGAATTTTTCTACTAAGTAATTTCGGATTCCACTTAAGTTAGATCCTAAAAAAAAATTTAGATAAAACGCATTGGATCATTTCTTTTGTAAACAAAGGAAAAGGTACGATACGTTTTATTTCTTATTCCTTCTTTTTTTGCTTCCAATATGTATTTTCATCGGTGCTATACGAAAACTTGACTAGTTTCCTGATATACAAGAAATTTTATTTTGTTAGGCACTCATTGATATAAAATCGTTGGTATGATTATTTTCATTTGGAAATTTTAGATGATTTTTAGAAGTTTTTTAAATAGCCTCTGTTGGATCAATTTTCTATCTATTGTAGGCACGCTTCCGATTTGAAAGGGAGGAAATTCATTCTCCCCTTTATATACTTTCTTAATCTTATTTTTCGGCTTACTTTGACACTTGAAAAATATTAATGTGAAATGCCGGCCGGACGGACGGGCAGAGAGACAAATGTGAATAATTTTTTCATAACCTTTACGCTGTTTAAAAGAACATGACCGATCACCTAAATAGTCCGGTTATTTTTAGGCAGCCATATATTAATTGATTGAGGAAACAATTTTTTGACGCGTGCCGACGCCGAGCCATCCCCTTCTTTTTTAAAAGTTAATCAAAGCCGTTTTTTATTGGCCGAAAGCTCAGTTTTCAAATGAGCTCATAATTGTAGAGAAAACGCGTCTATAAAAGACCGTAGTAAAATAATAACGGCAATATTAATATATTTGCTATCAAATATTAGGTGCTTGCGAGTATTCTGATCATTTTTAACTTGAAAACGGCATTTATTGGAAAAAATTGGTGCAATATAGCACTACATCTAATACACTATACCTTCCCACACCAGCCACCCAAAATTTTTTGAAAGTTTAAGGTGGATTTTCATCCAATAACTCCGGCGATTCATAATTTACGAATTTTTTTGGTTCTCCAGACCGTGCCTTATCATTGACATCAAAATCTTCACTTTTAAATCATTGAAACCAAAACCGAAAATTGAAATATGATGGAGCAGCATCGCCATAAATTCTAGTTCCATATTATGTGGAGATCAAAACCATCGAATTTAACCGTTGTGTACATCAATACTTCGCAATAGAAGTCGTTGACTAAAATACAAGCAAGCGCTTAGCGTAATCGGTTAGTAGACAGCAAGGAATAAATAACCAACCATTTATGGTAGGGCATAGTACACAGCGGCCAGTCTATTTGTAAAACCAGACGATTGACGAAACAAATCGACATTGCTACGATCCACGCTACTCGAAAATCAAGATCAAAACATTTGCAAGAATCCGCTTTGATCGTAATATTGCAGCATGCCAGTGGATCTTTAAGAAATCTATTGCCTCAATTCACAATTTTCACAATTGTACATCCACCTTGTATGTGAATGTCGAAAACTTTTCAATACTCGAAGATTTGCTTTGTGAGCGTGGACATCTTGAAAATACTTGGCGAACATAATGTCGATAAAATATCTAACTTCATTAAAGCGACTGCAACTGCTTGAAAAAAAAAAGGGCTGATAGTCTTAGTTGGCAGTGCTCAGTCTACTTCTTGTCCTAGGAATTATTTCTTTGGTCGAAATGAATTGTAATCATAATAGTAACACTTTTAAAAATCAATCCAACTGCAAGCACATAAGTTGAACGCGTTGAAATCAGAAGTGATAGAGAGAGAATAGGTAGGTATACTCTACTCACGGACCTAGATTTGTCTAGATGGATAACCGAAGACTACAACACCGAGTATGGCAAGGAGATATTCTTTAAAAAAGTTCTCCTCGCATACGTTAATCGGGTTATCAACACTCTTGTAGCTCTTATAGTCGACGAGACGCATGACTTTGTTCGAATAACTTTCGTCGGAAGATACCTTAGGTAAGATCGAAGTTTACAATACTACCAAGACAATTGTTTCCCTGCGTTTGCGTAGTTGGCTCGATAGTCAATACGAAAAGATGAAAAGTCAACTGCAGGTTCTTAAATTTCAGCAATCATTGTAAACAATTTTATTCGAAGAGCTATTAATAGTGAAGTTCATGCATATAATACTTTAGTAGTGTTTGTGTATAGTACTTTAATAGTGCTTCTATTTATCTGCATAGTGTGAAGTCGAAACATATGTTAAGATTGATTTCACAGCGAGGCGCAACTTGAACATTAAAAAACTAAATAATATTCATAGGCAGCTAATATGCACTAGCGATTCTCTCAATTTCTCACATTTTTTATAGTTTTACAAAAGTTCAAAGACCTTGTTTCAGTGATCTTAAATAGTGATCTTAATTCGACTTGAATTTCTATAAACCAAGACTAATGCCATTAGTAGTAAGCAATAGGGATGATGAGTGTTTAATATATGAAATGAACGATAAACTGTTCTCTTATTTACGTATATACATATATATAATTTTAATTGTGTACATTTTACACTAGCACTTCCGTTGAACGTCATCGTCTACGCTGAATCGTAGCAAAGCTAAACACATTAGGGATCAATAAAAATTAACAAAAGTCGATGGAAATAACATGCGATTAGTTGCCCCGCAGGAATTACATGTGTAGTCAGGCAGCGGCCGTATATTCTCAATAGCTTTTCAATAAACAATCGCATCGTATATTCTGCCGATTTTACCAACCAGCAACACATGCATTTGTTCCACTTAGATCATTGCTGCTTCATTGCTCTCGTCCCTGCTATAAACACACAGAGAGTCTCTTTCATACTAACACGTGACTTGATATTGCATTTTCGTCTGCACAGTGTTATGATCATTTCTTCTTTTCTTTTTTTTTTCGAAGTCTGGCTGCCTTTAAGTGAAATTTATGGCGTCTGGCAGGCATGTGCGACATAATGTTAAACAGATTCCCATTAGCTTGTTTGAAGAACACAAAAATGACAGCGACAAAAGTGTGAAAATGCCAAAAGCAACTGACTGGGTGCCACTGTTGATCTTATTTTTGTGAAAATTCCTTACTCATTACTCGTACACTACGCAATAGTGATATAAAAAATAACTTAAAATTTTTTCTATTTGTTTATGGCAATCAGAAATGCGCAAAGATCTCATAAAATGAAAATATATTCGATAAGAAGAAATTCGAATTCTATGTAGAGTAAGCCCTGATTGATCGGAAAAACTTGAACGCAACCATAAAGCTTGACAAGTGTACGAGAGTAAAACTCTATTTGAAATGAAAGGAAACAAAAAATTTAAGGGAAATTTTTAAAACACCAAACCATATATATATTCAAAATATTTTATGTAAGAATTTAAAAATTCGAGCAAAAATTATTCGCAATTTTCGATATAAACTTACATGAAATATTTTCTGTAATAATTTAAAAATTCGAACAAAAATTATGCAAAATTTTCGATATATACTCGCATTGAGGTGCACTATACTGTTAGGTTCATAATATGAAAAACTTTAATTTAGTTTGTGTTCGGCATCCAGGATTCGCTCTAAACCAATTCAGATCACAGCCCTCATTACGACATTAAAGACATTTTTCGAACGCTTGCCTTTCATTAAAAATTTTTTTAAGGTAATTCAGTGTTTCTAGAAGATACTTATAGATAGATGCTTACATCAGATGTCGAATGTAAAGGACAGATTTTTCAATAAAGGCAATGAAACTTGTTTTAGACATCGTTTACGCCATGTTTTAAAAATCAAAATCGACTTCTTACTTAATTATATTCGTAAAGATGACATAAATTTTTAGTCGATATGATCATTTTCATACTGCAAAGTTTCATGCGCTTTTACCAATTCGCGGTCGTCATAACTGACGTACTCTACTCGTCCATCATCCCATTGTAGACAATTCCAAGTATACTTTTCCTTTCGTCTGCGTTCCTGTACCAACAATCTATAGCTTTACAGAGCAATTTTATATACAAAGTAAAGAAAACCGAAAATTATCAATACCAAGACCTTCACACCTACTAAGGTAGCTTGTGAAGTCAGCTGAGAGGGGTATATTCACTTTATCAAAACGTTTGCAACGTCCAGAAGGAAACATCAGAGACTCCACAAAATACATATATATTCTTGATTAACAACAAATTCTACATCGATTTAAGCATGTCCGTCTGTCCCTCTGTGTAATGTCTGCTCAAAACATTCTTCTGCCTTCAAAAGTGAAGCTATCGACTTCAAATTTGACAGAATCAGTGGAAGTTCTTGCATGCCGGTTGGTATTGAACATGCGCCAAATCGGTCCAAGGATACGGCCACAGCATCATGTAAACTGAGAACATCTCTGTTATTCAAACGGAATGAAAAATTGGTTTTTTGTTTATTATTCAAAAAGGTACGCAGGTGAAGGTACAAAAATGTGAATGCATATTCTATTGGCGAATTTAATTCTTTTTTGAATACTTTTATAAGGCGCAGAAACAATCTTCAGAAAGCCCATTAAGTATATAATTTCTTGGCCATTTTCAAATGTGAAGTGTACCTAAACATGTCCACCTGTTCGTCTGCCCATCTGTCTGTCTACGAAACTGTGTAGTGTTTGTGGTAAACGTTCTTCCATTCACGACAAGGAAGATATCGCTTGCAAATTTGGGAAAGCATTTGGAAGTGCCGTAAACTTTTCAAACATCACGCCTTTACTCGTCACCTCTCAAGTTTGGTATACTTATGACCCCCTTTCTTTAATGTTCTCCTAAAAAAAAAAAACATTGAAATCCCTTAAAGATAATATTTAGTTCGTTTGATTAAAACGATTAATTTTTTACGCATATATTCCAAGCATTATTTTCCACTCAATTTAAAAACAAATATTTATTACAAAAACCATCTACTTTATCCAAGCAATTGTTTTTTCCACTGCATAATTCAACGTAAGCATATCGATTTATTTCCATACTCGCTATCCGAAGAAAGGAATCTAATAAATTCTTCATTCCATTTGTCATTGCTTCACGGCAAGCACATCAGTGATAATATCAAAAAATATTCATTCGTAATATATATACAAAAAATAAAAAATGCATTGATCCATAGAACTATCTCGCTATTGGGAAATATTTTCATCAATATGTCAAAAAAAAAAAAAACCCATACCGGATGTTAGACTAAGATTTTCTACGAAAATACGCAATATTAGAGCCTTAAAGCCTTCTCTCTCCTAATTGATTCTCGAGTACAAATCAGTAAATCTACGTTTTTCGTTTTTTTTTTTCATTTCATTTTTAATCCAAATGAGAAGAAACGAAATGTATTGCATACATACATACAAACAACATATTGTTAGAGTTCATATTAAACCCTATATGAAATGAAGTTATGACTTTGGGCCGTAAAAATCTATTTATATGTTTTCTCTAAATAGAAATACTGAAGTGCCGTGGCGTACATACATCAAGCATACATACATATGGAATAGATTACTTGATATGATGCAAGGGTTTCCAGTTAAGTTTCATCAAAGTCATATAAGCTATAATGATTACAATTGTTTTTTGCATTTATTCATTCAGTCAGTCATTCATTCATTCAGGCTCACTTATGTACGAGTACATAAGTTGTATATTTTCAATTTTTGACAAAGAATTTTTGAAATAACGTCAACTGCTGATCTTATTGTTTATGAATATATATACATAGACATACATATATGCATGTGTAGCCATTCAGTAACAATGACAGAGTTTTTAAAATGATTTTCACAAATATTGTTTTTCATTCGGATATTGTCATGAAAAGTAATTATTCCTATAGAATTTCGAGAGATGCACCAGTGCTGGGACATACCATAGAAATTTAAAACGTGTTTCAATGGTTTATAGTCAAACTTTCTAAATCATTTTTATATAATTTTGTTTTTTTTTCTTTTTTGGTTCAATTTGTTGGTATCTGCTCGTATATTACTTTGTGTACATTTTTATATCGTTTTGCAATTACGGTTATGTTTCATGTTTCTCGCATGTGCCACATATTCATCTTTCCCAAAGGGAAAATATGAAAATTCAATAAAGCATAACAAATATTTTTATATTTAGCGCTTTAAGAGAGACGAACATAGAAATATTATCTCTAAAAACCCACGCACACACACACACACACACATACACCATTTTGAAGTTATTAAATTTACCATAAATTTCTTACTCTATGTTGAAAAACACTTGTGCGCTTTAAACTTCCATTCAGAAAATGTTTCATTTGATTTTAAAAAAACTCATACAACTCCTTAAAGGGAAAAACTGATGCGAACTTTTCTAAAAATACATTTTTTTTATTATTTTAAGGGACTGTTAAACCTTTTACTACCTGCGGAATCAATTATCTGAAATTTCGCACTTTTCCCTAAACACTCCGAAAAGGCTGCCCGTGTCAAATGAATCTGGGAAAACTACGATTAATCCGGGATTTCTTACTTCTATAATCGGCTAACAGGTATCTTTAGAAAATGTTTCGGTTATTTTAAAAGCTCTTCTAACCTCACCAATGGCCGTCGATTAGATAAGAGAGAGAGAGAGAGAACGTTGAGAACGACGTGAAAAAAGTGAGTCTTTATGCGAGTAAGGTTTGATCATTTCATTGAACACTCGCTGGGCGCAGCATACGAAACAACATTTTTAAACAACGACTTGTTTGTTCGATTCGATTTTCAATAAGGCCTCGCCCGAAAAGGCCTTGCTAGAATGATCTGCATCTCAGAATTTTTTAATATATAGAAAATGTCGAAAATGTATGTATTTTTTTCTTGGCACGCAATAGTTTCCTTGAGCGTTTCGTCCATTCTTCCGAGGTGTTCTTAAAGCTGTTATAGTGGTGTTCGCTCTTAAATATTCTTTTTTAATAAATCTTCTATGATATTATTATAGGCTTTTATATAGAATTAAATCTCAAAACCTACTTCATAATTGAAATAGTTTTGCATTTGCATTTAAAGAAAAAAAATGTATTTCATCATTGTATATAATACAGAAATAGAAAATGTGTCAAATGTGCCATTCCCTGCGCCCTAGATATTGCCTCAATTTTGTCTCTAAGCTATACTTTTTTTGTCATTCGTAAAAACCGGAATGAGCTGCCGAAACTTGGTACACAATTGTGCAGATTAGTTTCGATCTCATTCAATGGTAATACTAAAAAATATTCTATATAATACTAAAATAGTCAGGCGGCGATTGCTCTGAAAATCTGAAAATTCCCACAAGTTAACCATTTGTTGGAAAACTAGAAATATAAGCAATGATTGGAACTGGATTGCAATACACCCCAACGTTGTTAAGTTTCGTATAAGGCTCGAGTTACGTATATATATATATATATACATATATATATACATATCTACTAAAAGAACTATCGACAAGATCGATGAGTTCGTTAATACTTTAAAGTGGACCAAAATTGACTTTACAATGTCAGCTCAAAAATTAAAGTTATTATACTGACGGCATAGGGACGTAGTATTGTCAATAAATTTTCAAGTGCTCACTGCGTAATTAAATAATTGAGTTAGTTGCTACGCAATGCAATGATAATGATCAGTCTGTAATAATTCTTCTTTCAATAAATCTTTTTTTTTTCTTCTTTTTTAAAAACAAAATAATTGAAAACATTTTTTAAGCTCGCGTGCCATTAATTAAATACACAAACAACTATCAATTAGTTTCTTATCGCTTAACATGAACTTAGTCCCAAAGGTATTGAAATAAAAACTAAAAATTTTGAACGAAAACATTTTTATTTCTTAACACGGTTTCGTTTTAGTTCGATATACTTTGTCCAACAATCCTCGACATCTTCGGAATTGTATTCGTCGTGAGAGGAAACAATCGCTGATTGCACTTCTGCTTTCTCGACAAATCGGTCACCCTTAACATGATTTTTTAATCTTAAAAGTAAAAGACAATTAGCGAGAAGCCTAAACCTAGTAAACAGCATGACTTAGTCTAGGGCACAAATTGTTTTTTCATTTCAGGTGTGAAGTGATTCATTATTGGTGGTTGTCAAAGCAAAATGTTGAACAATGCGCAATTTTCAAGCCATAAACTTCAGCTTTGTAATATTGATACTCTCGGCAGTGGTTATCTCTTCTAAAGAACAATCACTGTCAAGTCCGCTACTTTTAAAATTGTCCAGGTATTATAATGACTTTACAAGCATTTCCAATTGTTTGGTTTGCGACCTAATTAAGGAAAAAACGTTTTTCGCAAAGGTAGTGAATGTAACCTCCTTCAAGAACAATCAGTCCAACGGTCCTTTAGCATTTGGGTGCCTTTGCACCAAAACTTTCAAACTCTCTGCAAAACTCTCAAAATTTACTTTAATTTCCGGCTGATCTGGACTTGGATTTGGAGTATCCTTCTCAGATTTGTCAACAGGTGGCACTCACTGAGAGTTAGATGGGCAAATGATGAGATTCATTCCATTTTGCAATTATAGCCATCGACTTGTGATCCTGCGTCCTTGTTCCGTTGCGAGCAAATGTGAAACCGAAGGTGAGGTCAGCTTTCTCACGCCTCTGTCTTAATTTAATATGTTACAAACACGTTCTTCTTCGATTGACTTGGGCGGTGTTTCCATCAATGGTTACAGTTTTAGGCATCACTCAATCCGGTGCAGTCACGTTTCAATTCGTCCGCTCAAAAATATGACCGCGATAAATGACAGTGCAAAGTCCCCCTACACAGCACACAGCTCAAGAAACAAATGCTCTTCGTGTTGAACGCGGAAACTTTTCAGACAACGTAAATATTTATGAAGTGAAAAATTTTGATATAACAGCTTGTGTCTGTGTCAATTATGGGATAGCTAAGCTAATGAATTATTTGCCTGTTACTAAATAAATTCAAAACGCGATGAGTGACGGTTAAAGAAAAATGAAATTTTTCTTAACCTGAAGTAATGAAGCTCTGTCTAATTGCTGGCCTAGCGAGCGAGCATACTATTTGATTCTTACAAACATACGCTGCTTGCGTATGATATCGTATATGATTAACGTTCAAGTCCAACAAATGATTGGACTATTAGTGTGCATTTCAACTTCCTTTAGAGCGGCCATACGACTCTACGTTCGTTCATGAAAACATGAAAACAGTATACATTGGTATAGTGTTGTAACTAACATGATTTACATGTACGCCCACTTTTAACTTGAAATCAAAACGTAAAATTTCAACACAAATTGCACAAATAAAACGAAAATTTATTGGTTAAATAAATCCGAAATGCGCAACTGCAACTGATATCAGCATAAATGCATAGAGCAAATATATTCAGTATGAAGGAAAGTCCCCTCATGCTGCCTTAACTTAAAAGAAATAAAGAAATAGAAAAATTAAAAAGAAATCATTTCAAACATTTTAAGCACTGCCCGACGTTTAGTTATGCCTGCTGATGGTTTATACCAAGAAGCTGTTTCATACGCCAAAGTTTACTTACAAAATTTGTGTTCCCTAAAAACAGCATGAGCTTCGTGAAAAGTATTTTAGTAAAAGTAAACGGAGGTGTTTGGAATAACAATCGTCTGCTTATGTCTTACTTCAAAAAGACAAATTGAAGTGCAAAGGTCATCAAAAATCAAGGTATGAAGTGAAGCTGCGATGCAGGCGAGTCCTCAATTAAACTTTGCAAATGATATATATAAGCACTTTTTAATTTGGTAGATAGCTGAGAGAGAGCTAATTTTACTTTACAGAGAGAGTTTATAGGAAGAACTTGCATTCAAACCCAATACACACCTCTGGTTTGCCCACTTAAATTTTAAAATCTTGAGCTTAAGTTGCAACACGGCATACAGTCGTTGTCGGTAGGATGTAATTATATATATGTATATAGATATATATATATATATAATATATATATATAGGCACATGCATACAATTGTTGCTACAAATAGTTGGCAAATTTTATGTACCAACAAATGCCAGAACATTTAAAGTAACTGCTGCTACGCCAAAGGTGCTGCTGATGGTACTGGTTGTAATGGTCTAGTTATGTTGTCCGCTGCAAAATGCTGTGATTTTGCGCTTAACGTGGTTTAAATGCCGCTCATAAATTAAACTTGTCTTGTCTGGCATCTCGTAGATAGCTGAGTAAAGAAAAGAACAATAACACAAAAAAAAAAATATATATATATATATATATATAAAAAAGAACTACGAGCAAACGAGATACGTTATAGCACTCGATAATAGTCACACTGAAGGCCAACTGGATGCAATGGCGGCTTACCTGACTAATTAGTGGGTGTTTCGTTACGAACAATACTTACGGTTACGGTGTGTCAGCGCAATGTTCACCATCAGATGTGGCAAATAATTGTCTGCTGATTTGTATTATTGTTGCAATGCTCTTGCTGTTACTTTTGTTGTTATTGTTTATATTTATGAGATAACATCGTTGTCGTGTACTCTCGCTTATATATATTATGTGTATACATCAGTTAGTGTGTTGATTATTATAGGTTGGCAGGCTTGAGAAATTGCAGACACACGGATGGTCGGTCGGTGTGTCTGTCTGTCTGTCTGTCTGTCGGTCGGTCGATTGTTTAGCCACTCAGTGCAGTTGTTGCTCTTGCCTTTGCTATTGCTATTGCCCCCATAACATTAAGATCGATGAATCGTTTTTAGACACCAATGATATCTTTCATTGCCAATTACATCTAATTGAATAACATTTTGTTATAAATTATAATTACATTCATCCGCAGAACAGCAGCGTACAATGTTTGCAAATAATTGCAGATAATTTAACTATAATTGGAATTTATGATACATTTCAACGGAACATATCACAATAATTTCGTTAAACTAAAAACTGCATTATATAAAACACTATTAAAATCCAATTTTATGTGTTCACCATGTGTGCCATTTTAATAGATTCATGGTTACTAAAAATTTGCGAAGAACATTTTTACTTTGCAAGTAGACGATATAGAGAAAATACAACAACAACAAATAAGTTCAGAAAAATTGATAGAAAATGCACAGGAGCATCAGCTTTTCTCGTAATGTATGGAACTCGATAGTTAAAAATTATTACTTCCTTACAGTTAGTTAATCACTTTAATGGTATTATAAAGCAGCACACAAACAGAAAATCAAAAATCGTGTCAAAAATACTAACATTGTTAAGGCAACTTGAGCTATATGTATAGGTATCAATACTTTTTAGACGACGCCAATTGCTACAAATTTTATGCAACAGAAACGGACTGATAGTTAGTGCAACTTTTCACTTCTGTACGCTATTAATTATATCTCGATTGCTATTGATACCAATTAAATTTTATGTAACGCTGTAATGCTGACTAAAAAAACTAACGCTGACGTAAACAAGTATTAGTTATGCGGATATGTATGGAAATATTGTCAGAAAAACGTTATTAATAAATGGTCGTGGAATCCGATTAGATGCAAAGATTTACTTATTGTTGTTATATGTCGTATTATCGCAGCATAAAAGCACATGCAAATTATTTTTCCGGTTGAATGTGAAATTTGCTGCATGCTCTTTGAAATCGAAAAATTTGTAGGGATTATCGAGGATAATAAGCTCGCCTTATATCCGGTAATAATTTAGTTATAATGCGTCATATAGCAAGTTTCCGCGGTAACGAGCTTTTTTCTGTAGCCTGTTCTTTTCGAATGGTTCCAAACTGTCTGTTGATGTTTAGTGCCTCTGCTATTCGTGACAGCTTACGTGCCTGTTTTGTTCCACCAGATGCAAAATTTTCTTCGACTTTTTCGACCGGAGCGAAGTGTATCCTCAACATCGAAGGTGTGAAAGAGTGCTCCGTTCGCTCACAGTATTCTCACCGCATACTTCACAACTTTTTTGCAAGGTTTTCCTTTTTTGTAGTAAAACAGTATTCCTTCAGATATTTCACTCATTTCCAGCGGAAAAAGTCGCAAAGACTTTTTATATGACCTAATGTATAAAAAGATCTTGAAACTATGCTTTAAATGCACCATAATCCTTGAAAATTTTCTATAACTTCCTGTTCTCCTTTAATTGTTAATAGAAAGCAAACATAGAATCAACCCTAAAGCGTTATTACATTCATAATAAATGCTAACAATCTATCTTATGAATATACGATATATTTTATATTGGTTGTCCAGAAGTCTATAATTCGAGAACAGTGATTCAACACGAATTATTTCCATGAGCAGGCGGTAATTCCCTCCAAATAGGGCGTACGCTATCATCTCTTACCTCCCAGGTTGTGGCCGTATCTCATCCCTCTTTTTACCATTCTTTTTCCATTGCCGTCTCCTGGAATCCTTAAGTGACTCGATCCCTCGGTCAACATTGTTTACAAGAAACAAATTTTTGCCAACTTTGGTATACTTTTTCCATTCCATAGTACATAATTCCCATTCAACGCATTCTGGCGTTCAAAATAGCATAATTCTTTTCCTTGTAGTGCCATTGATCAATGCAACATAGAGGAGCTAGCAATCACCATTACTTACTACTAATTGACGTCAAATTATCCATGCATTCATTGCATAAGTAGTTTCACGTTTGATAACAAAAACACATAATCAGCATATATCAGCATAACATCGGAATGCAAGAATCCCTACTAACCAATAAGCACATAACTTCAAGTAAGGAGAACAAAATGTAAACAAAGTGAATTAAATTCCTTTTGTTAAGGTAAGCAAAATAGAGATAGTTTTTTTCGAATTTTAACGATCAGGATTTCAGTTTAGGGATAAAGACACAAATGTTATGAAGATCCCATGCGAACTAAATGCATTACTCTTTTATAGGGACAGTTGCGCACGTCCAAGTATTGCAGCTCAAATCTTAGCGTTTGGACGATGAGCCAAATAGCTTGGATAGGCCTTACGTCTGCCAATCGTTTGCAATATGACAACCACCATATCCATCTTTAATATTAATCTATACCTAATCGATTAATAAAATATATAGCAAGTTTCGGACACATTGCGATTGAGTGACAGATAGCCGTGGCAGAACAGGCATATGAACCACTGACTGAGAGCACATTTGTATTTTATGAAATCAGTGTCGAGTATTTATATTTATTGCATGCAAGGAAAAAAACTATTCTATATTATTGTCCAGCTGTGACCGAATGTGTTATATATACAATAATTATTTAAAAGAAGACCAAGAAAAAAATTCTACACCGTTTAATAAAGAATGGATGCGGAATTTTGTCGTGCGGCCACAATAGCTTATGAGTAATACGCAAAAAACCTAAAAAGCTTAAGTGCTCTCAGTTTATCTTTCAGGGTAAGCGTGTCCTTGGTCCAATTTGGTCCATTTTCACAACCAACATGGGTGGAAAAAATTTCAATATTCAGTAAACTTGAAGCTGATAACCTCAAAAATGTTTATCACAGACATTGCACAGACGGATTGACGGACAAGCTTGAACCGATTCAGAATTGCAAGCTAAGCAAGGATATATATATTTTATGGGTTCTTTGAAGGTTCATTCCCGGCGTCACAAATGTTTCATAATAAAAATGAAACCTGTCTTAAGTGACAAACAGCAGTTTGTAGCCATTTAACGCTTAACGTAAGCGCATTCACTTAAATGAGCAAATTCTAGCAAATTCTTAGGAGATATGTCCGCAAACTTATACCAAGGGTATGTAGTAAACGATATATAGACTCTATCGTCGGATTTTTTATTTTCGCAATTTTGTTGCTTGCAGCTTAAAGGTTATTACTTACCGTTTCTCTGCATTGGATACGTACGTAATACACCAACCAAGGACTATATCATTTTCATAGTACTAATGATACGTTTTTTCGCATCGCCGGAACTCCTTGAAAAAAGAGAGAAAAACGTGTTATTATTTTACACTATAGTATGTTTAATTGCAATCTTATAATGTGTATACACACTTCTGTATGTGTAGAAGCAGTAGTAGTAGTAGGAGGTAAATGTTTGTGTCAAACTTGAAAAGCTCATTTACTTGCCAAAGTGTTTATAAGGGGGGGAAAAAAAACTAATGATGTGTTCTCTTAAGTACTCTTATGTATATGGCATAGAGATTATGGTAATTATAACTACCACCAACACACAAAAATTGTCAGCTAATAAGCTATGACGATACAAGCAGTTACCATTTGCTTAAGTATTTTAACCGCTGGTGCCGCCTCCTTAAACTAATATATAACATACAACGAAAATTCTATGAAAAATTAAAAGAAATTCAAAAAAAATTCAGGGAAATATTTTCACATTCATCAGAAATCTAATGTGTTTGTTATATTGTCTACTGGGAAACATCCAAACATAGCAGCCTGTTAAGCGTTTTATTTCAATCGACAAACTGAGAGAAGAAACAAACAACTTTATGGAATTATTAGGGAAAGCTAAAGTTGAACGTTAGTTATATGTTGAAAAACAAAACTTTATTAACATTTTCTGAAAGAAGCAGGCGTAAACTGCACTACCTTTAGTATGGAGCTCTTGGAGTAAATCAATATCACAAGAGTGATTGGTTTTTCTTGATTCCCATGCACACGTAAGCTCTGCGATGCCAGATTGATGCTACAACGTCCTACCCCCACGTTAGCCCGTCGCTATGATTTAGTAGTCTCTGAAATCTCCGCTATTCTAGGCGCCAAGTGTCAGGTTACAGCACTGTCTTAGCCTATCTAGGCTTCGGCTCAAAGCGAGTCTTTCCTACTTGTTTGTCTTAGGTCTTTAATTACATATTATACGAATCACTAATTGACACTAACGCCTTGCAATATTAATGCAGTTGATGTTCTTTTAATTGGTTTATAGCTACTGCTAAGCAAACACAAGATATCGGAAAAATTAGTTCAAATTTAAAAAACAATTCGCAAATTTGCATAAAATTCTTTTTCACTTACTCTCGTTAAGTTCGGTAGAACTTCTAAGCAATATGCGTTAATAGAAAAGTTTTCATGTCCTTTTTCACAAAAGGTCAACACAATAGAATACTTTTTATATTCACTAAAGTATTGCATAATTGATGTAAAGTTGAGTGTTTGAAAAGCAAAATATTTCCATTGAAATCTTCAATGTGAAAGAAACTAAGGAATGTTTCTAAAGAAGTTTACAAGAATCTCACTCAAAATCATAAAGAAATTTGTTTGTGTAAGCAATTTTTTAATAACTGAATTTATTTTTATTAAATCAAATAATAACTGACTGATCAGCAAAGTAAGGCTTGTATGTAATTGAAAAGTCAAAACGAAAATTTGTAAAACAATAAAATTTGCTCTTACGGCAAAGATAAAGAAAAGCATAAGCAAATTATATACGGATTAGACCGTTTCACAAATAGCTACCATCATCAAGAGGCAATCGGATGCAAATCATTTTTTGTTGAGAACCGAAGATAGGTAATATTATAATAATAATATATTTAATAAAATAATAATAAAATATTTTTAATAAAATAATAATTATTCTTTCGCAAGAAACCGTCAACGAGCAACCATTTGAAGAAAGTGCCACGGAAAATGGAATCCAGAGAAAGAATCATTAGTCATAATGGAGGCTAAATCAATAGGCGATCAATAGGCTGAGAACGGTCAAATTGGGTTTCTAAATATTATACACATGCACATGTACAAAGAATATAGAACTAAGAGAGAGAGAATAAGAATATAGGAATCGAGTCCTGTTCTGTTAATTTCCGTTACATAGGTTCATTAAGAAAAACACTTGAGCTTTCTTCCCTCTTTTCATTGACGGGGAATGTACGAAAATTGCCTCTTTTTTTTTCATCGACGGAACGACAAAGTCGACTAAAGTCTCTAAAATCCGAGAAGATATTATATGAAATTTTCTAAATAAATAAATAAAATTTCAATTGATTCAGCTTTTTTAAAAGGAAAATTTACTGCTCCATTTATTTACATAAATATTTCCATATTTAAGCAAATACGTAGAACAAAAGACAATTGCATGAGAATTTTTGTATTTATTTTCTTTTTCATAAAATATTCTTTTATTGACATTAAGTAAACTTCATTTAGTTTTAAAAGGATATTTGCTTATTCAGCTCTCAAGGGCATGTAAGCAAGTCGCTTTCAATAGATTTTCTTAGTCAAAGTTGACTTAAAAGAGCAAAAAATTTGTTGCTTTATTGCACAACTCGATTAATGTTGAAATACATAGCTAATCAGTTAAAATTTGATTATTTGCTTAAAAAAGCCGACATAGTCGTAAATCATAGCCTACGTTGAAATGAGTTATTGACCCAAGGGCAAAAGTGAGAACACATACATTTTCCCCTATCTAAAGTTAAGATATATATAAAACATAAACAAGTCGTAACTCTTCAATGATCATCTATTAGCGCGTTATAAACGTTCTGGTCCAAACGCTGGGACAATTTGTTTCCCCAATGCTCTTAGCATACAATCGAACAATGCAGGAACTTAATCGCCTGGGGTATGTCACCTAACCGTATCGGAAAAAAGTGTGGGACAAGAGTGGAGAGCAGGATATGATAAGAGTGGCGGCAGCCCATTGGGTGTGTGGTGTTATGCCTTTACCAATAAACGGTTGTGTAACAGTTTTTTAAATGAGTTCTTTCTCCATTCCTAACGGATTGCTATATTCAGAAACTAAATAAGATGTGTGCAGGCAAAGTCCTAGCATAAAAAGATTGAACGAAACAGCGGATTCCCCGAAAAGCTATGATAACCTAATTTGTGTCCTTGTGGTGCAAAAACTTGCAAGTGAACGGCTATCAACACATTTTATTTATTGTTTTACACCTTCTCGTTCCCATCAATGCAAATTGTAATAAAACAAAAAATGAATTCATTCTTATCTTACTACAAAAACTTCACCTTTGAAACTTCTGGAGCAATTTGTTCATTTCCCCCGGCTATAAATGCTTCTTTCTAGTCACCAAATTATTATTTATAAGTTGCAAGGCTTACTTTGCTGAGAATAACAACATCCGCCTTTTTCCAGGAAAACTTTATGCTTTATACGGTAAATTACTTTTACAACTGCTGTAAGGAGTCCCTGACTTAAATTCACTTATTCACTAAATGTAATTAAATATTGCTATGGTTTAAAATCATTTCTTATGTGACAGATTAACAATGCAATTCCCAAGTTAAAAAAAAAAAAAAAAATTAAATCACTTTTAATGTCATCCAAACCGAGAATGATGTGATAGTTGAAAGCCGTATTGCCGAGACATGACAATGACAATTATAATGATTTTTCGATCTTCATTGTTTGTGAATATTTCGTTCTGTTGGCCAGCTTGTGCTTGTGTGCACAAACACAAGTGTGTGCACACATCATTTTATGTAAAACGGCTCAGGCCATTATGAATGCAAGTCAGTGGGAAAATTTTTGAAAGAAATTTGCCAAATTTAGCAAATAAATATCAATCAATCGTCACGTTAGCTCTTCATTTCTGTTGTGCCGATGACGCATTACAATTGTGAACGAAGCTTATGACGCATATGCATTTATTTGCATACTATGCAAAAATTATTAGACAATAGGAAATAATGAGTGAACAAGAGTTTCTGAAAAGGCCGGAAACGGATATATTCATTGAGTTATCAAAAAGCTTTAACGCTTACATTAACATTCAACACTAGATAGACAGAAATAAGTTTAAAGCAAAATCCTTGAAATAGGTAGCAATTTCCTAAACGAAAACAACATGAAGGCTAGAGCAGCAGTTATGTTGCAAGTTCGCAAATTTGCATGTAAGTTTAGGTGCGGCGACAAATCCGCAAGCACGTGTGATTATTATGTTCGCCTGAAACATTTACATAAAAGAAAAACAACTAAACGATATTTATACCAAATTTTAGATTAATACCCACTGCAAGCTACAAACACAATTTGTTTGTTTGTGTGTATTTATAAACGAATCACGTCGATTGTTGCCTTAGACTTTCAAATGACTACATTTTGTATCGTTGCAAGTCTTAAGGTACTATGCAAATACGCATTCATACCATCGCCATGTTCGTTAACATTGGTTGAAACCCTCGATTACGGATGGTCCGCGGCGTTTATATTATTTTTTTGTTAACTGCTGTAAGCCTTACTATTTACTTGTTTCTCTGAAGAATAGGTATGACGGCAGTGGTCGCATCTACCCTCTTTAAGAGCTAATTGAATAACCCACAAAGACGTAAGTTGAAGATGTCAGCCTCGTCGTGCAATGAGAAAGTCATTAGCCAGTATGATGAGTGCTTAAGTAAAATTATCTATGATTTCGCTTACGAAAATTGTAATGCTAGTATACTTTGTATGATGTATTGACACCTTCTTTGCTAACATATGTCGGCCAAGTTGTGAGTTAACTTATCAGTTTTTTTTTGCACAGCTTCCTATAACAATTCTTGCACCTTTAACGTAAAACCGTTGAATCTGTTGAAATGAAATACATCCAAGGCAGCAATACTTCAGAACTTGTCCCACGATCGTAGCAACTAAGACATAACAAATGTAAATGTGTAGCCACGCCAGACGTTGAGACGCTAGCAGCAGTAAAGATCGGCATTAATGAGTATGGTGGGATGCTAACT
The DNA here is from genome assembly GCA_000688715.1 of Glossina pallidipes. Classification (NCBI taxonomy): domain Eukaryota; kingdom Metazoa; phylum Arthropoda; class Insecta; order Diptera; family Glossinidae; genus Glossina; species Glossina pallidipes. The sequence goes on from KK500121.1 coordinate 91,892, forward strand.
CTAACTCTAACTCAAAGCTAGTTCAAGATAACTCCGACATGTGTGTTAGTGATGATAGATGATAAGAGCCTACACTACTCCAAAGTGGAAATATACCAAGCTAGTGTCACTCGCATTATTAGAGTGAGAGAATATACTTAGGTCAAGTGGCAAGTAAATCTAGCAACGCGTAACTCGAGCAAGAAAAGACCGTTCACAGCGGCTACATTTAATTAAAGGAACGATAATCTGCGGATCCCTGATAGAGCGGGCAAACGAAAAGGTAGAACAAAGATTGAGAGGGCGGCCATGCTTAATAACCCTAGAAAAAAGCGGTAGACTGCGACACGCTGTAAATTGCCCAAAGGTACATCCCAAGAGATCAAGACGATATACAAATGGATTGCAGCTAAATAAATCCGAAATTAGTCATTCATTTGTCTTTCATGATGCTATGATACAGGGCACCATTCTAAGACAATGTACCCAACAATTCGCCACGATTAGCATGGGCGCGTCCACGAATTGCGATCATTTCTCTCTTTTGTAATTCAATTGCAAATATATAAAGACTGATTGCTTCTAATTTCCCATGACCCGCAACACGCATTCCTTTTTAAAGTAAAAATAAATCAATTATTTATTGATTGCAAAATTGCCGCAAAATTTACTTGGTATAGTAGATGCCTTTCTTTATATTTCGTATTAAAGAGAATTTCGATTTACATTTAATCATCGATAAGTATTTCACACACTTATGTAAAATTTTATATGATCAGAAGCTCGCCATTGTAAGCAGAACAATAGATGTCTCTTGCGGATGACATTTACTTGCAATGATATGCACAAGTACGTGTACGTGTAAATTTGTAAGGATACTTAAATTATTGCTTATGCAAGTGTTGTCCATCATTCTAGAAATTTAAATAATTAATTGAAATTTTTTCACAGTCCAGGAATATCTGAATCTGATATATGAGTAAAAGAGTTTGTTGAAAAATTACCATAATTAACTTTTCTTTTTGGTGACCTCATGAAAAAAATGTTTGGCAAATGCAAAAATGATGTAGAAACTCGGAATAATTAGCTGACGAAACGGAGGAATTGATGTTTTCTTTTATTAAAGTTTAACTATTTGACAACAAGCAAGAATACGAAACTTTTGCAAGGAGTAGATCCTTAACCAATTAATTGAAAATAAACATGGATACAACCGAATTTAGTGGCAGTTAAGGAAACTGTATTTAGGTGTACCGTATGTTCTTTGCAAAATGTTCTAAGTAATAGCATTTGCTTTCAGTTTACGCAGCTTATATAACGAATATCTTACAAGAGACTTGAAACGAAATGCATAATACAGCGAAGCTCTCTGTTATAACAGGGATTCGTGTAGCACAACTTGCGATTCTTGTTCGTATCAATACTTTAAAAAGAGAGACTCGTATAACAAGGTAAAAAAATGGGCCGCATGTTTTTTTGTGTTTCTTGTGAAAAGACAAAAAAGAATAATCTCAAGTGGACGAAGGTATATAAAGGAAAAATCACTTCAAGAAATATACCACAGCTTGGCGACAGCTGTCTAAAATGCAAAACTAAAACTAATCATAAAAGAGGAGGTAACGATAGCAAAGATGATCGAAAGCATTCACTATCAACTTTAACACAGTAATCTGTACTTGCGTATCTGGCCTAACAAAATATAATACGAATATCGAATTTCAGCTGAATTTTAACTGAAATTTCATTTGTGTTTAATTGAAAGTAAATGGAATTTGTATTGAATTACAACTGAATTTTTTTTTAATAAAATTTTTTTTTTAATTTGAACATTTAAAGAATTATCTACAAATATACTAATGAAATTAAATGTTGTATACTGGTAGCTAGCTGGCTAGCTAGCCACACTGCTTACGATAAGCTCGCAGTTCAATAAACATTTTTTAAAACATATGTTTTACGGCAATTAATCAAGTGCGCGGTTATCAAATCTGAAGACAGGGTAGCAAATTGTTGTAATGTACAATTTACACGTGTTATAAATGCCCATTTAAATAAATTTAAATGAAAATTTAATTGCAAAATACACGCGATCCCTTCGCATATATTTACAACAATACATTATCATCAGCCAATGCTCAAAGAAGAAATAAAGGGAAAATAATAGCGGAATTTATACAAATAAACGGCACCTTTGCCAAGACGTGCGAACGGCAAACAAAACAGAAAACATACATACATACATACCTCAATGCTTAACTTTAAATTGAAAAAGAAAAACCCATAGTAGTGAAACACAGCTTAGAACGAATCTCTTAATACCCAACAATCGATTGTTTCACCTTTTTCCCACATAAAATCTTACGTTATCATCATATATGCGATGGTAACCGGCTAAAATGAGATAAAACATTTATCGATCCATCCTAAAAATGTCAAACCTTCACAGGAAATTCAAATTTCATATATTCATTTCATTCACTTAATTCGCCTCTCACATCTGGCTCCAACCAACGCTGTTTGGCTTAATATTTTTTTCTTTTAGATCAGCTACAAAAATAGAATAAATAATCACGCAATGAAAACACTTTTACATAAATTTATATTTCTTTAACACGTCTCTTGCCACCCTGTGTACTGTTTTCAGTACACGCTATAAGTTATTTGTACTCATTTGTTGTCTACAAAGTAGTTGTTTTTCTTAGCTATTTGATACGATGTGAGGGTGTTCACAACACTGTTGGAAATGTGTACCGATAACGGTGCACGCAGTGTGGCGATTAGTTTTCTCTGAATCTTTCACTAAGTGACTGTCTGTTTGCTTTTTAATTGCTTTTTTAATGTAAAATAAATAAATAATCAATAAGTTGTTTTTTTTAGTTGCACTTTGTGCTTTGAATATTTATAATTATGAAAAATATATATATGAATATTGAATTTCTAATTCGTATACTCAATAGTTGTGGGTTCAAATCTCAAATGCAGTAAACTTTTCAATAAAGCCGATAGCGTTAGATGCTAGTGCTCTAAGACTCTCTATAATAATAATAATTCGTGTACCGGAAACAGAAATTGCGTTGCGGCATCGGGATGTCATTTGCTCATTTACTGCTTGACGTGGAACGTCTTAATTTGTATGAACTGTGAGCAGATCTATTCGACTGTTTACGTGAATGAGGACAAGGGAAAGCTTTAACGGCCGGAAGTGATCTTTGCAATAATTTGTCTATAAGGACACGGTCGACAAATCCTGCGATATAAGCGAGTAGCTCCTGAACGCTATTTCTCTTGATTTTCTTGAGAATAAAACTTTCCTATGAGGCGAGAGATTAAAAATTTTTTATACAATTTTATGCCAGAATAATTCACTAGCGAGTGAAATTTTTTGCCTATCACAGAAGGTTAGCTGCCAGTACTGATGGACCAAATGCGTTTGGTTTGTGAAATTCAAGCAACTGACCATGAAAAGAATCCGAATTTAAAACCACTTTAACGTTCATATTTGAAAGAACTCGGTTTTTTTTTCAAATCATAGCACACGGAAAATGCTCTAAGCGAAACAAAAGCAAGAAAGTTTCGGCAACTCTTCCGAGCTTTCTTTTCCTGCGACATAAAGAACATGATGTAAGAGCTACTTTAGAAAACGAACGAGTATTTGTTGTTCAAAACTCTTTAGAGATATGCGAGAAAAACTGAAAACGCAGGCTTCCATAAATTGGGGCAAACGGCGGATGCTTTAAATAATCAGAACCTTGACTTTATGAACTATTAAGAATGTATATGAAAGAGATAAGAGGGGTATAAGGAGTTTCGATTTCGAAATGAAAAAGCGATCAACTTAAAGCCTGTTTTTCGAGTACTTTCAGGTATGATTTCAGTACCGTCAATATATACGATAGTATCGATAGTAAGAAATAAATAATTTGCTTTTAGATAAAATATTTAACTTTCTAAGGAATGCTAAGTATGGTAAGTGCTTTCTTGTCGAGTTTCTCATGTTTGACTTATATTCATACGACATCTGAAGATGAAATGTTCGCGATCATAATGTTGGTATTAGGGCAAGAAATAAATGAAAAAGAGACTCGCAAAATCGAATCTAGAGAAAGCCATATCAGGTCCACTATGCCCTCGTACAAAATATATTTTGAAAATCTTTGAAACGTTTCTCGAATTGTCACAATAAAAGTATGAAAAACTTAATCTAGCCGCTGCTCTGAAGGGTATTAAAAAAGAAAAAATTTAATGTGAGAAAATAATTTCAACACACAGTAACCCCCATAAACGCACGCACACATATACACAACTAGTAATTTAAATGCACGAATACTCTAAATAATTGCAAACATTCATTCGTATTTACACAAGTTTCTGTGTGTGTGTGTGTGTCTATCCTATTGTAAATGTATTTGTGAGGAATTTACAAAATGAAAATTTACAGCTTTGTATGCAAGTCAAACAATGCTTACTTCTGCATTTGCTTTCACGGGCTATATATACATGTATGCGCGGGTAAGTCTGTGTGTGTGTGTATGTGTGTGTGTGTGTGTGTGTATGTGTGTGTGTGTGTGTGTGTGTGTGTGTGTGTGTATGTGTGTGCTGTTGCTGTCAGTTTGCTTGAGCGTCTGTAGAAGAGATTTTCATGTGGATATACCTAAGCCCTACTTGGTTGTACAATTAAATTGTTCCAGTTTACGGATACTTTATAATACCAGGAACGAACGCACACACACACATACACACACACACACACACAAACAACATTAATTTGTTTGCAATCGTAGTTGTATGTACAAGCAAAAAGGTTATAGGCTGGCATTTTAATAGGTATCTAACAATAAGATAAATGAAAAATTCCTATAACGATTTTCATTTCTCTTATAAAAAACAATCGAAACAAAGTGAAACAAAAAACGACTTTGATTAAATTTTTCATTTCAAACCACAAAAACGTTCATATAATTGTAACGCAAATGTTTGTTAATGAAATTCAATCGAACTCAATATACTTTCGTTGTCGTGCTATTAAACTTAATCGAAATATCTACACATAAACCCGCATTGAGAAGAATATACAAAATGCATTGCATAATAATAATCCTGAGTCTAAAAAATATTGACCTTTAACATATACAATTGATATAAATGAACATGTTTTGTTTCATATTGTTATCTTCTATACGGGTATATAGCATTATTCTCTACATCACTTGTGGTACAAGGACATATTAAGTCTATGCGGATGTATGCAACATCCAGAATGACTTGAGATAGACGCACCTTTTATTACACCAATCGATTCCGAATCACTTATTGCATCGATCTAAGCTTGTTTGTCCCTCTGTCTGTTTTGCTTTTGTGTGCTCAAACCTATAGTCTGCAATTTTTGATATATTTTGATAAAATTTGGTGAACCGATGTGCAAGCACGCTATTGAAAATATTGCTTGAACGCTATTAAAAATATTGCGGATTGAACCGCTTGCCGTCGTTATATGAATGACAGTACGATGATGTAGAATACTTAAGGGTGGGTCGTGATCCGCTATATTTTTTTTACTTGCTTAATATTTTTTTTTTTTTCTCTTTTGACAACAATTGACAGCACATAACTTTATCTGAACTATTAGGCTTAATATTTATTAGATTTCATAATAGATTTGTTTTGTATTCGCAAAACATAATTACATGGTAATATTTTTTTTTAAATATGTAAGCACATAGAAGTCAGCTATTGTTTCTGACTGTGTGCCGTTGTAAGTAAGTATGCCTACGCATAGGTTTATAAAAATAGCAAGCTTTTGATATGAGAATAAAAAAAAAACAAAAAAAAAATGTTTTTTCAATTGCTAAAACGTGCCATAAGCACATATTTTTTTTGCAATGTGTGGCAGGTACTTTTTAATGAGGAGTGCATAAATGCCACAAAACAACAAAAGCAACAATATTTTAAAAAGAAAATCTTCATATCAAATTCAAATAATAAAGCAAGAAAGTCACGTTTCATACAAAACGACATCAATTTCTTATGAATTAGAAGGAAAATTTTTCATATTTCATGTTAATAATATGAACGCATTATGTATGCCTTCCGATAATACACATAATAATAATAATGTGCACATATGATATATATGCAAACATCGTATATAACGACGTATAAAACGATATTTAAAGGTAATATTTCTTTTTTTGCAATAATGTGTTTATGGGCACCTATAAGTAGACACGTTTCAAATAAATGCACATTTCTCACTTAAAGAACAACTTAGTTTAATAGCGTGTTTATGCGAATGTCTTACTTAATGTCTGAAATTTCTTTAGTTAATGAATCAAAAAGTCGGCAAAGTGATATATGACAATCTTTATTATGGCATATAGTTTGCAATGTCAAAAAGAAGACGTGATATTATTCTTTATTTTTCCTTTTTTTTTAAGCAGTAAACACAACAATTAATTCTTAATTATTTTTCAACAAAATTTCCTTCATCTAAATGTGAAACATTACTCTGCAATTTCGTAGTACGACATGTACGTGTCATTACAATTCACGAATCCCTATGATTTTGAAATGATATCAACCTTTACACGAAATTTGTCAGTATTTAATTATATTTCGGACATTAGCTCGCAAGTTACTCGCAAGTTGTTTTAGTGATACTGCTTTCTTTTTTTCGTCGCTGTGGACGGCTTTCGTTGTTTGATGTCCACTCATCTAAAGTGTCTACATTTCAGTCATTGCCACATTTCGCAATAAAAAAAATCCTTTTTATTTCGCCTAAACATCGCAAGCGTTGTTGTCAAAAGTGAACAAACGCGATAAGCAAAATAGCGAATACTGCGAGAACTGCCTTCTGCTACCCTTAAGGGGTCAGCAATCGTATTCAACTGTACTTTTCAGTCTTCCAAACAGATTTTATCACATTACAAATCAAGCAGCCAGCCATAGGCTCTCTCGGTATAGGTCATAGGCCGAAACTATAAAAAGCTTTTAAAGTTTCGCACAGCAAACATTTGTTATTTCAATTTAATTAGCAATACATTCATTCCTATATAGTCCAAGATAAAAATCTTATGAAATCGTTAATGAATAACGTATAAAGAGACTTTTGCCTCAAAACTTTTTTAAAGATAAGTTTAAAATTTTGCTTTTTCTGCTTGCTCTCACATCGAATCGTTTTCATTTGCTTTGTCACTTTAACATTTTCGTCTTGTCACACATTTTCCTTCCCTTCTTTTTTTTTTCTTTTTTTTGTATTGTAAGTGAAAGTGGTGCGAGTGTCAATAATCTCAATTAGAAGGAAAATCAACTGAACGTTAGCATTCGATAATTGAATGAAAAACTTAAACACTGACGAACGTTGCTGAACACTTTTCGTATGCAAACAGATAATGAAATGCATTAAAGCTAATTAATTTTTCAAACCAATAGCACTTTGAAATACATACACGTTTAAAGGACTAACAGACTGACATCGAGAAAATGTCTTTATTTCATATTGTGAACTGAATGTGGAAATTTTAAATAGAGATTAACAATTTTTAAGTTTTGCTCATCACCTCCGAAGCGTTCACGAAACGTAATCGAAAACCTTTAAAAATTTAGTTTTTTATAGAAGTATTACATATGTAAAATGCACTGAAGAGGGAATACTGATCAGCATTAATAGCGAAATTTAAACATGTCTGTCTTTCTGCTCTGAAGTAAACTTAGGATCTATTTTTATATCGCCATCCGATACTTTTTTCTTTTTACATGTACGTAAACATGTATATTCTATATAAAGCAGCGAGATGCAGCAGTGGTGAGATGTAAGTCATCGGTAAAATTCTTTCGAATTAATAAGTAATCTTAGTTCAATCACTTTTTACTACTTCCCACTTACTTCCATCCGAAATTGTGGTTTACATTTAAACGTTTTGACGCTATCCCGTGCTTACAAGATCCGAAATTATCGTTCACATTTAAGTTTCTTTATTCCAACCCGTGCTCACAGTGTCCGATATTATCATTTACATTTAAGTTTCTTTATTCCAACCCGTGCTCACAGTGTCCGATATTATCGTTTACATTTAAGTTTCTCTATTTCGACCCGTGTTTACAAAGTCCGATATAATCGCCTTCGCATCGCGGTCCCATTGCTTCTTTTTTGTTTCTTCTCGGAAACAATATACATTTTGTGCCAATTTTTAAACACCGGCTAATTGCGTGATCAAGGTCAAAATCGACTGAAACTTATGTTTTTTTTCAAGAACTTATTGTGTACATTAGATCATGCTCACTAAATTCTAGATGCCCAATTTTGAAAAATTTTCATTCAAATCACCGATCTTAAGAGAGAACAGCAGATAAATAATGCAATTATTTGCTTCATATGAAAAAAATATTTTATTATAAACAAATGTAGCCATCACTTATATATTTAGAAATAAAAGTAGAAATTCACGATGGGAGCACTTTTTTTATGAAAGTATAAACTGTTCGCAAATTTTTCCGCAAATTATAGCAAAGGTTTCATTAGCGCCCATTAAGTGCTAAGAAGTTCCGAGACAAAGCAAACTTGTTGAATAGTGAAAGGTCAGACTGTACTGTAGTGTGTAGTTAAGTTGTAATAATTTTCCATCTTTCATTTTGCAAACATGAGTCGCTTTTCCTGACCACCTTCTTGTCTTTAAGTGAAACCGCTCTCTTATAGTTTTATATGCTATCGATAATAAATATCAAAAGTGATCAATTAGGTAGCGCTATGTCCTTTTCAAGCTATTCAGATACCGTTACCGTTCACGTCATTTCGGAAAATTTAGAGCAATTCGCAAACACAGTCAATTGTTCTTGAAAACTATCACAAAGCTTTCTAAGCCTTAACTTCGAAAATGCTTTTTCTTTAGTTGGCTTTAAAGAAGAACTTAAAATGTGCTACGAATTTCATATGCTGCGTGTGAGCTGCTTAAGGGTTGGAGGACCAGAATATCATGAAATCGCCGAGACCGAATTCTAGCGACGAAATTGTAAACTATACAAAATTATACGATTCATAAATGTGATATATGTATACAAGACCGGAGAAATCATTTCGAATTATTACTCGCAATTCCAACTCTTGAGTTCCTATGTGTTTTGTATATTTTTCCAGAGATAGATATAATTCTCTATCCCATACGAAACGTTGGAATGTTGAATTCGAAATGACTTTTGTTTACAAACTTATAACGCAGTACATACGACTTAGCATACATATAAAGCAGTTACTTAGGGCATTGTAATTGTACATAAAAGAAGAATAGACCTTTATCTTCTCATGTCTCCTACAATTGAACAAACATTATCATAATTATGACCAATGACTGACTTACTGTTACCCTAAGATATCGATAAAAATTGCTTAATGCATTACTTTTCGTATAATTCATGACAAAACAATGAAAAACACAAAGTGCTGGCTTCTCATCGTGACAGCGTCCACTTTCGTCATTCAGAACATTTTAGGTTTTCCTTTAATTATAAGCGAATCCTATTTCCCCGTCAATCGACCGACTATAGGTGATAATAAATATTCAGCGATTACCTTCGCAATAAAATAAAATTCACTCTCTCAATACAAATACACTTACGTATTATATATGCATGCGAGGATATTCAGAATGAAAGAACCAAAAAGTCACATATACCGCACTACACACACAGATATATTTGTGGTTACCTGTCAGTGATAAATTTTAGCTGCCATCTGCATGTTCTTTGGGAAATTTATAAACAAACTCCAATTCAACTGAATTTGCACACAATATCTGTAAACTTTGTGTGTTTGTGTGCATTAGAAATCTACCCAAATTGTCCATGTTCTATAATTACATATACATGTGTGTATACGCACGCTTACGTAATGCATCTGCATTAAAAATTTGAATGGTTGTTAGTAAGAATTAAAATCTAGAAAAGTTTTCAATGAAAGCAAACACGTATGGATTTGTGTACGTGTACAAGAATTAGCAGATATATGTGCAGTTAAGGAGACACAAAATTAATTTAGTATTAGTAAGATGCTATTAAAGAGGTAATAAATTATAAAGCAGAGAAAAAATGGAAAAGATTTCATTTCGGTTTTGCAAAAAAAATCCTTTCTCCATAGAGACTTTAAAATAATCACTTTAATAAAGAGCAAAAGGGAAGTGTACGAAAAGCTTGAGGTTTCTCATAGTAATGGCCAATTTTGCATTCCAGATAAAGGGAATCTTACGACCATAACTGCGATCCTGTGAAGTGACAGAAAGAAATCGAGTAACAACAGCGTTTGTTGTTTCAAAATGTGTCTGAGTCGTAGGTCAACCTAGACGAATATACAGGAGAAAAGCAGAAATACAATGGCCGGCTTTAGTTTGGACTAAAGAACTTCTAGGATCACGCATAGCACGAGGACAGTAAATTAAACGCACCTCATTTCTGATGGTTGATTATCGCCCTACAAAAGGAACCTAGAAAATGGCAGAGCTAACGAAGAATACTACATCTTCGTTCCATCAATTGTTCAGTCAGTATTCAAACAGCCTTTATTCACATTCACATCATTCCTAAATCCATACCAGCCACAAAAAGTGGGTGCGTTACAATATCCAATGCTTGAATAGCCATCATGCAGAGGAGTTAAATCGGCAAAATCGACGAGAAAGCTGAATAGTTATGGCGGCCTTTGGAAGATCAGCTGGTACTTTACGACCGAATGAAATCGCCGTTGGGCGAAAAAGAAACTTAATATATCAAAAGTCACGGCATTTTTAGCTCTGTATAGGGAGAAATTCTGTCTCGTAAAGCAAAGCTCGCTCAGGAAATATTAGCAGTTCTAACCTGGAAGTTCCTGTCCTCCTTGTTGCTACCAACGGACATTTCTCCTTCCGAGCACCATTGGTTTCAATAGATGAATTTTTATTTGTTCGAGCAGTGCTTCCACTCCCACGACAACCAAATATGGATCCTTTTGTGGACAGGTTTAAAACACCAGCCAGTCGTTCTTTCCTGACGGATTTCATATTATTTCCAAAAGATACGGATGGGCAATGTTTTGAGTTGTAGTAGAGTAGTAATATTCTCGAATGTCGAAAAAGTTGTGGTACCAACCTCAACGCAACTAATACATTTGGTCCTTACAATAAGAAAATGTTTTATTATTATTTTTTTTGTACTTCTTCTAGCGTTAGTGTGCATGAACAATTTCCTTCTTTTTCTTTTAGAAGGCAGGAAGATAGTGATAACGTTGATCGAAGCCGACAGTGTACTTCTATTTTACTAGCTTGTGCGAAGGAGCAATCAATGCAGTGCTAAGCCCAGTTTTTCAAGTTGAACTGCACAAAATTCTCTTGCTTCCATAACCATAGAATTACTTGCGCGTGTGTCAGTGCATTTTTTTTGTATATGTATATAACTATATTTTATTATATATATTATTTTTCTCTTATCGAATAAATAAATAAATAATTGAACACTTATCAACTGCAGCACTAAACAACGTATCTAGAATAAAAAACAAGAGCTGCGTTCTCACAAAATCACTACAAACACTGTTTGCTAAACTGTAAAATGTACGCAACGGATCATATGATTGACTGATTCACTTCCTTGTTCGTTACGTAGGTATGTTTGCTTGAAATTACTAAAATGGATGGCGGTTAACGCGTCAAACGCCTACTCAAAGTATTGATTATATAAATGAGTAGAAAAGTTGTGTCCTCTACAGCGGGTATTACCAGCGAATCTTGGATACTCCTCACCATATAAAACTAAACTAGTTTACCGAGCACGGCGGCTGCTATAATGATTTCTTAGAACGGCCTGGAAATCTCTTACGACGAATTTCAGAAATTCGAAGTCTTTGACAAACAGTTTGGTGAAATTTTCAATTTTCGAACATTATATGCATATGATGCAATACGCGTGCGTCCTACGACAACTGATCGGCATCCTCGATCCTACATTTAAGTATTACTTTATCCTAAACGAAGACATTAAAGTTAGACTTCTTATATATACACATACATGCATAGGTTAGTGTTACCAATAGAAAGCCAAAACTAATGCATTCCAACTATTTCACTTTGAGTGTGTTGAAGGTGGTTCCCTGTTTCTTACCTAAATGTAATTGAAACTTTTAGGTAGATGTAAAAAAAAAACATGAAATGTACCCAGCCATAGGTTATTTGCTGTCAGATACATATACGTTCTGGTGGGAATAGCCAAGCAGTTACCTATTGTAAATGCTAGGCTAATAGGCGCCATCGATACATTATAAAAACGAGTTTGGCGTAAAATTGCATTTATTTTTCTATCCTCCACGAGAGAGAAGGATAGTGATTTAATTTTGTTGTATTCTTGGTAACACTAAGAAACATGACATCGGCTCCGCGTAATAGCCACACCAAGTCCAATGCATTTATTCTTGTGGATTTTTAAAGGAGAGTAGGAGACGAGACATAGAGACCGAATACTGATTGTTTAATTTTGGCCAAACGCGGAGACCAGCTTCCTAGATCAATAAAATGAGGAAATATTTTCTTAAATTTGTATTTTAAGCGACTATTTTTCAATTTCAAATAAAAATAAATAAAATATTAGTAAAAAATGTTTCCTACCAGAAAGACCGCAAATAACAAGCAAGCATTAGCAAGTTAATTAGGTAATGTTTCTACAATTAACCGTTTGGGATTTTAACCGATTTTTTACAACTACTTAAGTAATATTTCTATAGCATAATCCTTTAAAATTGTTAACGATTTTTCATTTTGCATTTTAGTTAACATTGCATTCATATATTACTAGTGTATCGACTTTTTCGTATGTAAGCAAGCAAGCAGCTGTTTAGGTCTACGTGTAATATAACAATTTTTTAAGCTGACATATGATGGTTATAAAGTGTTTGTTAGTGCAACAGTATGTCGTGCATACCTTAGGTTGGATCATAAATCAATTTTCAATTGATGCCCATTTTCCTGGCAAATATCTAAGTAGGAGTTTCCCTGTGCTATCATCAAATCTGTTTAGCCATTGAAAATCTCACGCCATGCATGCATCTAGAGGAAACATTTTAGTGATTATTTTATGATTTATTGTGTTACTAAGATTTATACGTAAGTATGCGCACGTATATCACGGTATAGCGCAGTATTGTGCTATAAACTTTAAGAAATTCCTAGAAGTCGCTTTTACATGTGTTTTTTCTTCTTCTTTTTTCTTTACATATTATATAACAAAAACCAAAAAAAAATTGTATATATATTTGGTGTGAAAGGTACTCTGTAGATAGTGTCGGAACGGAGAAAACGTATCTGATATCGAGACGATTATTAAGATGACGAAGCCTTTGAGGAAAAATAATTTTTAAGTCCTTTTTCAAACATAAGCTTATGTCAGTGGTCCAAAATGGGGATTTGTAGAAAACTTTTACTCTAGTTCGAGCCAAACTGGGCTTATCGCACCTTGATTCTTCAAATCTTCGCCTTTAGTTCAATAAAAAACCTCGCGATGATTTAATCTATTAAACCTAAAGTCTCTAGAATACATTACGCACGGATCTGAATTGCATGTTGTTTTAAAATATTTTCGTTGGAATGCTAGAATTAAAGTAAATCCAACTGAAAATGCGCAAGCCATTATGGTATTTTCTATTCATTAGTCCCACTAAGCGCTTCGACCGTTAAAGCGATGCTGGCCGGAACTAGCTCTGTAGAAATTTGGTCGACCTTCGCATGTTAGCTACCATGATGTGTGTTTTTTACTAGGAAAGCTCCAAGACTAACCGAATCCGACGTTGCTCCTGCTTTTGGCTTTCGGAGCTTCCTGTTGCTGCACGTTCATATCATAGTGCTTGGCTTGCTACGAAAAAAAACTTTATTGGATAAACATTTCTAGGGGACATTTTCAAAAGATGTCTTGTGAAGGGGAAATGGGAGAGTATCGAGAGAGATAGTGAGTACGGGCGACCTTGTGGGTATGTCTCCAATAATACGATTAAGTCTGTCCAAAACAGAATGAAATTCCCTCCCGCGAACGCGGATCCATCACTCTTCCTTACTCGGTGTTATGTGGCAGGGGCGCTACTCTTAAAATCCATATCTTGTTCATGAACGCAATGCTGCTATGCTTACTTATCATTACATAGATTCAAAACGGCTGCCAAAATGAATGAACCCACCATAGGCGTGCTCTTTCCAACTTCCGCGATTGTAGCCTATCATGAAAGGAACGTTTTGAACAATAAACTGCTAGGTTAAATCCTCCTAAATTTGAAATTTTTCTTAGAACTCGAACAGACAAATGGCCATATACTCTACATCTCTCCACCCATATCTTTCGTGAAAATCACATTATTATCATATGACAAATTAGTGCCTGGTCATGAAAAAGCATTATCAAGTAATCCTCGTTCGTGTTATGTTTACCCTTGACGATTGGGAAAGCTATAGTACAGAAAAGCGATGCAATAATTCATACCTTCATTATTGCTGACGTGAACAAATAAAAAAAAAACAAAGTTTCTCTCCAAGTTTCTATTCATTGCATCAAGCAATATGCAAATGATTTTTCAAATCTTTGTCTTCTTTCATGTTTTTGACTAGTAGTGGCATGAAAGCTCTTACACTCTTTTATTGCACAAATTTCTTATGTCATTATTGCACAAATTCTTATGGAAAGAATCTCTAGAGTCCATAAATAGTTAAAATAAAATTTTTTCTTTTGATTGTTTTTTGTCAACAGGACACGTTGCTCCACTCAACTAAAAAAAAAAAAAATCGATCTCATAATAGTTTATGATCATCTTTAATGTACCAATTTGTGTAGTCATCACAAGGTTATTGCCTTTATCCCAAAATATGTACATGTTCACATATGTATGTGAGATGTGTTTAAAAAAAGTGGCTTTTTTCCATTTTGTACATAGATTCGGTTTTCGAATTTATTTTTTTTATTTATTTATTTATTTTTTTTTTTTTGGATTCGTTGGGACGCATTTCCCCCACATATGTTAACATTATCAGCCATTTTGCATTTTTAGTTTGTTTTTGACCGACATAAAGGTTAGATGTACTTTGGTGCGCTTGCCGTTTGTTTTTGTTATCGAAAAAAATGGATCAAAAAACTTAATATGTTGACAATGGTCTTTGGAGAGTCTATTATGAGCAAAATAGACCGAGAAGTTGTTAATAACGCTGGTGATGAAAATTGTTGTGGGAAATCATCGAATCACTACTAAAGCAGTTCCTGAGAGTCACTTGCTTCAAGTCATGTAATTTTTTAGGATGTCTCAGGCGATAAACGTCGGTTATACTGCACCACGATAATGCTCCAGCTCAGACATCATTGCTTGTTCGTAATTCTTGGGCCACAAACAACACCGTAATCATGCCTGGACCACCGTATCCACCGGACTTGGCGCCCGAAGACTTCTTCCTGTTCCCAAAACTGAAAAGAGATATGATCGGACGCAGCTTTTCTACTATTAAGGAGATAAAGACCGCATCACAAAGGTCAAGTTCAAGATCATAGCGAGCAGCACTTCGATGATTGGGAAAAATTCGGGCACGAGCATATCATATGTAACGGCAATTATTTTGAAGAGAACAAAACAATATTTTTCGAAAGCTGTCACCTTCTTTTGAATGCACCTGTATATGCTCGATCACTTTCAAATCCCGAATCGATTTAAGCCTGTCCGAGGCAAATATTCTCCTAGTCGAACATCTTAGCTTGAAGTTGGTTTAAAATATTGGAAATTCTTGTCCGCAAGTTCCTGTTGAAAGGGACGCGTGTAGTCCAGGATAATCTAGAAGTATTTCTGCTTTTTAGGTTTTTCCTTCACTGCAATCATAAGCTACACATATTCTGAAGACGATTCTACAGAAACTGTGCCTATATGGAAAAAATCAGTCCAATCCTACCAATGTTATGGTTATCGAGCATCGAAATTTAGTTTTTTTTTTTTTTTTTTGGCTTTACATGTTAATGGGTAGAAAGGATTCGCTGTTTTTTTTTTTTTTTTTTTGGCTTTACATGTTAATGGGTAGAAAGGATTCGCTGTAATTTTCTTACGTTCTTTCTTTTGGCTTTTAATAGCTGGCTTTAAAAATTAAAATAAAATAAAGCTTTTAGGCGAATTAAAGAGAAAATTTACCAAATTCAGTTTACATGCTTTTATGTTAGTTTACAACCTTTTAGTTTTTTATTTTTTCTTTTATTTTCTTGTTCTTGTTTTATACAACTTTTAATAAACTTTCCAGTGACAAACTCTTTTCTGAGCAAACACTTGAAAACTTACTTTTAACTTTTTATAATATTTACAATACTTACATAGAAAATAAATACATATATTTACTTGGCTTCTTACTTACCACAGTTTAAAGTCATTTTTGTATAAATATATACATATACATATATATATATATATGTAGAGCTTATATATGAAAATGCTTACTCTTTAGAACCCATTATTAATAAGAAATGTATTGCGTGAAAATTGTAAATACACAGAGAAAGGAAAGCGACAACGACACAAATTTAAAGAAGTCAGGAATACTTTAAAAATAAAAAGTTCGTAGTTTTTTAAAAAACAAAAAGGAGTAAACGACACTAGAGAAAGTGCTTATTGGACGACTTGTTCTACACGACGTGCACAGAGGTAAAAAGAAAGACGGATGGAAATCAATCGAAGTTTTATATTTAAGTGCTACTATTTTATGAAGTTTATTATTAATAACAAAGATATCGAAAGCTTTTAAAATATTTTCATAGATTATTGTAAGAAACTTTAAAATAAATATCTCTTGCGTTCCGAAACTTACTTTATGGCCAGTTGTGCTTTAAAAGTTACATTTAAATGCGCTTAAAATTCAATTGACACCATCAGAGCTTTACCCATTTACACACACTTTATGGTGCCATATAAATGCCAAGAAAATGCCATCACAAGTATTAATGCACGTTCTGTACGCATTGAAAAGTGACAGATTAGATAAAAAGCTCGTGCCAGAAGAGTAAGAAATCATTATAAGCACGTGCTCAGTGTGTTTACTCCGTTTAAGAACAAGTCTTTGATTTGTCAAAAAACGTTACAATCTTCTCGACCACGCTTTCTTTGATGACTGAAAGACTTGTACATTAAGTTGGTATTAATTCTTGTACTCCATTGTCACTTTAGCTTAAGTTTCCCTTTATATTACAGTGGGTTCTCCTTAACATTCTTATGACTATTATTTATAATATTCATATTTCATTTTTACTCTTTTATCGCTTTGCCAATGTTTGTTCATTTTATGGTCAGTTTGCTAAAAATTATTATTATTCTGATAGACTTCGACTTTAACATTATAAATTTTGTGTTCGACTTTTAAAATTATGTTTAAAAATATAAATCTTCTTAAAAAAGGAGAACGCAATTAAAAAGTATACACAACGCTACACTACAATGCTACTTGGCTCTGCAATAGGACTAATAACGATCGTATTCTGAGTAACACGGCAGAGACCTAACATGTCATAAGACAGTCACGAGCAATTCTCAAACTGATTTCACGAGTTTTTGTGAGTTTTTGGTATTTCGACAAAGGTGCAAACAATGGCAATAAAACTGACCTCTACTATATTTAATATAATTTAGCGTTCTAAGATTTTTAACTTTTTATAAGTGGAAGAAAAAGACCTTCAAACGTAGTCAGTAAGCCATATAATTTCTTTAAACGTATTCTGATATTTAGACCTTACACCTGGCCGCGAAGAATGTGTACGACGTCTAGAAACATCCATCAGAGACTGCATACATGTACTCATTTAAAGAGATGTAACTTTGTCTATCCGTCCAACTATGTGTATCAAGATCTAAGCAGTTTTCCAAAGTTGTTTTCGAAACAGCAAACTGTTTGAAGTAATAAAAAGTTAACTTTTCAATTTTTCACTTGCCTCTGGCTACCCATTCAGTCATATTAAGCAATACTTTTAAGGCTAAAGGACTTAAATTACACTATTATGGAGGAGATCGCCAGAGTAAAGCAAAGTAAAGAACTTTCAGTTTTCAAAGTGGACGAATTTTTAGGCTTGAAAATAACTTAAGTGGGAAAACAGTGCATATCAAAGAATTTCAATCAGAAAAGCAAGTAAACGGTATGCAATATTATAGGCATTAAAGTATTAGAGGCAAACGTAAGTCTGTATAACCATATCATCTAGTTACTTATAACGTATAGCATACCGCTCTGGGATTCGAACCCCCGATTACCGCCTTGGCAGTTGCGCGTCTCTCCGCTGCACTCTGCGGTAGACCATACCGCAAGAGCAAGCAATGTCGCCGCCTCTGAAGTGATCATTTGTTTTTTTGGAAATAAAGAAAAAAAAATGAATAAAAAATACTGATCCTTTCAAAGATCGTTTCCTGCGATCTTCTGTATAATTTTCCATTGAAAATTAACTAAACGAAGTCTTTATTCGACGTTTTCCTCAACTCAGTCATGATTGACAAAAAATGCATAAATGTTAGTATGATATGAATATTGGATTTAAGAATAAAAATAAGGATAAGAATATATGCAAGCTTTGAACACATTAGGCATCGCTTTCTCCCATTCAGTGCTTTCCCAAGTCAGCTAACAGGAACTATATATTTCTTCTGTTTCTTCTTCTAATTGTTGCAAATTCGATTTATAACAACTTAATAGACCGTTTTATGCCGTCACTCCTAATGATGGATAAAGCAATATATGCAACGTTTACGTGTCGTTTGCATCAAAAAAATTTTGTGAAAAAAATCAAAGTAAAATAAGAGCTATCGACATAATCCAAAGAAAAAAATTTGTCCAAGCAATTGCTGTCAGGTGGACTTGAATTGAGCGAAATTCTAGCTAATCGATTGCCTATCAAATTATGTTAATTAATAGCGAGGGAGATAATGTTAACATCTGAGCATGTTTATGTTGACATTAATTAGTGCAATTTCTAGAGCCAGAGTCAGAGGTGGGCATCACAAATAATCTGCTAAGGCAATCTGAATATATTTACTTTTTCCTTTTTTCTCTTATATTCAAAAATTGTATCGATCTTTTTTATTTTATTCTTAACAACCTAAGGAGCAATGTTCTCCATAAAGTTTTTATTTATTTCTTAAGCTAAAATCTCTATGTGTAGCATTATCGCAACTTTGGATCCAACTATACAACTGCAATGTTGTTTACATATAACTAAAATGAAAAGTACACAAATATATGCAGGTATATGTGTATATATGGTCTATGCGGTTTGAGAAGCAAACATGCTAAAAATTAGAAAAGTTTTTAATTGAATTCGTAATATTCCATTAAAGTTCAGACATTATTACTGCGATATATGTGTTGTTGTGTTGCTGTGTTGCTGTGTTGCTGTGTGAGTTGTTGTGAATAAATGTTAAATGTTGTGTTAAGTAGATGCGCGTATGTGTTGTATAAACGCTGCCGCCTGCTGCATCTCTTTCCAGTTTTCTCATGCCTCTGCTCGTGAAAAAGCTATGCATTAAATTTATGGTTACGTTTGCAACTCATTTACGCATCTTTAATAGAAATTTAACAACGCATCTTAACCGAGCTTCGAGTTGCATTTAAAATGCTTGCAGAAACCCTATTAAAATGATAATAAATCAAATATTTTTGTATTTTTTTGCGAGGCTATAAAAGGCTACTAAAACCGAAAGCAAGACTGTTACTAAACTTAAAATTATCGCTTAAGCGATAATTCTTCATAGCTATTAGTTTACATAGCTTTTTATACTTCCCAATGGAGAATGAAGTTCACGTTTCTCTTTCGCTTCGTATTATTTAAAAGCATGCTTGAGAAACTCCTTAGCTGTGACTATGGATCTTAGTTATGGCGCGACTTTTGTATCCCCAAAATATGTCGAGCACGAAAAATAAAACTCTAAAAATTATCCTTATCACGACTATCGCTAATACTTTTCATTTTCATTTATTTCTTTTAATTATCTCAGATGATGCGTAGTACTCAACATACTTTTGTTACTTTTCTTAGTAATGAATGTTTAAAACATTCCTTTAAACAAACAACGTCGACCTCCTAACAATCTTTTTTTAAAACACTAAATTTGAACAGAAGTGAGATGACTTTTAAATGACCAAATGCATTATGGCTATGTAGCTATGATAAATATGTGGCAAACAAACTTTTCCTATGCACATATTGAGTGCTTTGATAATATTCTCCAATGAGCCATATATTTTCAGAACAACATGTATGTTAATTTAGAATTCCAATCTCAACTTAATAAAACTGAATGCTTTGAAGTTTAACGGATGCATATCAGTGGCGTATTCAACTTTAAAATTTAAAGAGAAGTTTTGTGCTCATCATACGATGATGCTAATCTAACTACTTATCACTTTATAGTGCTGTCTCTCGAAAACGAAATTATGACAGTTGGAAACTTTATATATAAAAAAAAAAACTTGCTCAAAATTGCTTTGAATTGAAAGGATAGCAAAATCGGTAAATCCATCCGCCTAAAATCAGTCGAATGTACTTGTTATTATTAAAGCAAGGGCAAGAAGTACCGCGACCTAAAACATCTATTGTACATGTCCATGTCCCTAGTCCTCCAGTTTTAGGATTTTTATAAATCCCGCCAATTTCTTTAGATCGGAGCACCATACCGTGTCCGGCGTAGTAAAATGCTCGCCAAACACTTGGTGTCTGATTCTACAGATGACTTCACATTCACATAGAATATAATGAAACGTTTCACTAGTACCTGGGCAGCATCTGCATCAGTCATATAGAGTCAAACATACCCATGTTTGTCAGATGGTAACCGAGGGAATTATGACCCGTGTAGAAGCCGGTGACTACGGACGTAGAAATGTAGGTCGCTTCTTCTTAGTTCCAATCGTTTATGTATCCTACCGGAAGATTTTATGAATCCGCCATTGTCCTGCATATTGCTTTCAACGGCAATCCGTTTTATTCTGTGCCCATTACAATACCTGCCTATTAATGTGGCTTCTTGGTACGCCACAGAACGGTTCAGAACCTACCCTCGGCCCCTCAGACTCCCATATTAGTTAGACAGTCAGCCCTTTCGTTGCCCTCAACATCCGACATCCACATTACGTGCAGATTTTACTGGTCTCAAATACAGTGTACTACCATCAAGTTTTCTCTACCAAATGAGTTTTAGATTAGGCAAGGACATATAGACACCCCTATCAAAAGGGATGAAGTTGATGTGTAATCTACATAAAATCACCGTCACAGCCGTCATAATGAAAATGAGAAGGTAAAAATTTGTCACAAACATTGTTTAATTGATTAAAAAACTAACTTTATTTCCAATTTATTTCCAATTGGAACCAAATGGGAGCACGAATAAATTGGAGATATATTATAATTAAAATTTTATTCCTAATTGTGGCCGTGCTAGTTAACCCATCGAAACCATTTTTTTAACCGAACACAAAAATAGCCTTGAAGGTCCGCATAACAGTTTTCACGATTATTATAACATAACTATAGAATCTTTGGAAAACGTTAACCCTAAAGCAAAATATGCTAACCTCAACGGGTATTTAATTATTACTATCACACTCTATATGTGCAAGCTAGCAATCATTTATAATAAAATTTGTACAATTTTTCTCATTTATCGGCATAATAAGTGCGGAAAAAAGTGTATTGATGATATTATTGATATAAACAGAAATAAAGAATGCACCCAACCATTTCAGAAGTATTTTCAATTGTGATTGTTGTCAAATTAAATTTTCAAAAATCGAAATAAATTTAATTAAAATATCAAACAATGCCACATTAATTACAATTAATTCAATTGTCTGTTGAACGCTTTATCTGTTTAAATTTCCGCAATTGATTCATAAATACACCGTTCAATCAAAACTCAACTGCAAAAGTAATCATTTTACAGAGGTTACGTCAACACGCCTGTGTTTACATATGAAGTTTTCATTGACGAACTTATTGAACTATATGATGATGGCCGATGATAACGTACGGATTATGAGAGTGAGTATCCCTTATGCTTGTGTAGTTTGCAATGTAAACTGTTTTAATAAAGTATTCAAAACTTAAGAAAATACTAAAACGAGCGAAAGAAAGAGAGGGAGAGGAAGAGAGGAACCTTATATATCTGCAGATACGTACCCCAAAAGGGATGAAAACATAATCGGAGGAGAATAAACGTAAAATTCTTGAGCAGAAGAAATGTGGATTTTTATCCGGTCCCAGGTTAGTCTACATGAATAGCCAGCGATAATTTCACGAATTCAAAGCACACCTAAGAATCAAGAGATTTAAATTTTTTGTTAGAAATCCAAAATAAATTTGTGTTTAAGGTTCCAATCAAATATTTGGAAAAATTTCGCATCGGTTACATCGAACAGATAGATAAATCGAAAACTTTCAAAGAGGCGGATCATGGGAAAGGTGATTTACCGAAAAAATCATTTCACGAGATCTAAGTTAGTTAGTTGGCTTCAAAAGTAATGTATCGAACCTTCCTTGCATTATTTTTAGTGAAGATTGTGGAGAGGTAGCCGATAAGTTGACCCTCATTAAAAAGTCAATATAACTATCTATTGATTTAAAATATTCTCAATTATTCCTGAGCGAATTTTGTGATGTACAGGAGATTATTTTCAAGAATTCAGCTTCGAAAAGTAATAATTGAAAATAAAATTAAAAGAATTCGCTCGTTCATGTAATCAATTCAAACTTCTTTCACTTCGCTTATCACTTGGAAATAAATGGCCTGCGGCTTGCTGCAAAAATACTTTTTATGCACAAAATTTCTTTCTGTATCCATCGTAATATGTAATCTGTAGCGCATTTCTATCAGCATTCCCTTCACTACAAAACCCGGCATTCACCAATTGAATCGATATATTTCAGTGTAAGCGTATAACGGAAACATATAAAGAAATAAAATTAGGGCAAACGATTTTCTCGCCTGGTCGTACGTATGAAGCTGCTATCACATATACCTAGGTTTAGTTAGCCTAGCAGAACGCTCTTCATGGTAAGCGCTAGCTTGAAGATGTAGAGCCACAACTTACTCTACTCGAACTTTTTTTTCAATTTTTCGATTACTTTTTATTCATTAAAAGCCGTACATATTCCAAACCGCATATATATATATATATATATATTAATTTTATTTCTTTATATTTATTTATATGAGAAGAAAGAAACCTCTCCTTAACAGAGAGATTTCAGAGATTTCAGATTAAGGGAGAGAGTAAAACAGGAGTAAGGTTGTTTTCTGTGTATCTCAGCCTAAACTAATTTAAAGCTACCCTTGAAAGAGGAATTTCTTTTTCGAATTGTTACACCTGTAGCTATCAGAGGAACAACCGCTGCGATAACAATATCCCTTTTCAGTCGTGATGAAAGATTTCGAAACTTTCGTATTTGAACTATCAAGTTTGGAAAAACAATTTGTTTTTCTTATGAATTAATTAGGGTTCGTCTTGATTTCAAGTCTTAAAAATTCCCCGTTTCTTTCTTGCCTTTTTAATTCATTTTACTTCGCTTTGCTTTGTGCTTTAATTTAAATGAAGGAAAAGAATTAAATTGTAGACTGCAGGCAAGAGCTGCCAACACAACTGCATTGCTGCAAGCACGGGTAATACCTATTGCCGCATTATAAGGGTATCTAGTTATAGACTGATCGATGCGCTTTATAAACTGTTGACTCTGTTAGTAAAAAAAAAGGACGAATCGAAACAAATTTGTTTTACTTGAGCCGGCGACAACATAACCTTTTGCCCCCTTTTTGTTCTATATATTATTATAGAGCAGTCAACATATCATTGTACCTGAACTGAAAAGTATAGTCGAACTTGTCTTTACACGACTTTTCAATTTAAAGTGCAAAACAATTTGCTTAGCAAAAAATGACCCCGATGATGATTAATTTTCTATACCGTTGATGGTCATTCGATGTTCGTTTTCATTTTCCATTGCAAAAGCAAAGGATAGCATTTTTTGTTTTTTTTTTATTTACATAACGCGTTGTAAAGGTAGAAAAAAAAAAAGTATAGCAAATAGGAAAAAACGTTACTATTTTCATGATAACAATTTTATGAAATTCCGAATTATGAAAAGCAAGCAGAAAAGTTTATTATTACAGTTTGCTGCTGTAGTAGTATTGTATGCCATTCACTTAACATTATATTACTTGGGTTTGGAGATAAAGCAAATATAAGCGAAAAAGTATAAGTAAACTAACAACACAAAAGTGAGAGATCAGAGTCCTATACGACATACGAATGAATTACCATGGACAGAAGAAGCCCTTTATATGTCACTGAAGCTTAGAGACGTTAATATTAAACAAAAGTTCGATTTTCCACGAATTTCGACAAAGATCAACGATCCACACAATAGCGATATTAATGTATTTGTTTCATCCACCGCACACCTTTCATTCTAAACTTTTCCTAAAGGTAAATGGAAAATAAATATATATAAAAACAAAAAGAAGAAGAATCTACAGTATATATACCACTCAATGAGTGGTGCTTTTATATGAGTGGATTTAAACAAATATTAGTTACTTTCTGTTTAGTTTTAGCAAATATTTGTCAGAACGATTTGTTTTGCTTATGAGAAAAAAATTCTACTGATATCTCTTCGTCTCTTTTAACTTTATAAATATAAGGTGGATGGAAAATATAATGTCTGTAACAAGCAAGGGAGCCATATTAGTTTTGGGCTATATCTTGGTGATTAACGATCTCGATTAGCTTGCTAGCACCACCCAACACCAGCCGACATCTAATCAAGAGGATTGTCAGTTGTTTTACACGTCCCTCTCCATATGGACTTAGTTTCAAAACATTATTGACGAATATTTTCGCAAATTTTCCAGGAAATTTTAATTCCTCTGCTGTTATGTCCGAGGAATTCCAATTTGTAAAAGGATTTTTGGAATAAAAAAAGCCTCGGCGTTTCCATGATCACTAGGCAGATGAAAAACCGAGACATACTAGATCGAGTTCGACTCTTATATACATAATATTTTTTGTAGTAGTTACGTTCGACCTTTACCAACATAATGACAAAATTAATATACTTTCATTTTACAATGGTGGGTGTAAAAATAGAAGCTCTCTTAGCTAAGCAATTGCGAATCGTAACTTACCTCAAATTAAGGTTAGTTGCCGTAGTATATAACGTTTCGTGGCATGTTTACATGTTTTTAGGAAAACAATAACTGACTATGTAGAGCAATAAAGTGTTCAACATTTTGTTCTTGCGATAAAAATTACAATTTTATGCTGACGTTGTTGATAATACCAGGAAATCCAACGAGTAGCTATAAATCTTTCCACGCTTCTCACTCGTTCCTCCTATATCACGCTGTATTTGAACTGCACTTTTTTTGGATAATTCCAACTAAAAGGAAAAAGAAAGTATTTTAAGTGAGAAAATGAGAAAATCAATGTATTAACTCGTAAACGTATACATATACTGTTTTACTTTATATATTGTTCGGAAAAGTGCAGGTGTGTGTGATTTCAGATAATGATATGAAAATTGTTATTATAATTTCCAAAACAGAAGCAAACACAAGATAAACAATTTCGATTCACTTTATGAATCTTCAGCACCCGCCTCGCCTAAATGTATACAAGACGAATGTGGTTAGGCTACTTGTAGGGTTTTTTCATTTAAGGCAGTTAGGATCATAATTATTAAATATTTCTATTAAACTTTCCACTATGAATACCTAACAAGATCTGGAAAAAGTTATAGGTTCTTCTCTTCTTCTATATTACGTTCATTCGACTTTTTTCAAAACGAAAGCTATTGATTGCTGTGTTGGGCTATATAAACCGAGCAACTATTGCACCGAGCACAGCACACTATGCGATTTATCGCTCTTCAATTGCACTGCCCGCCTTTCAGATAAGCTATCAGCTACCAGTGTTCAGCTTTTCCCAAAGTCACAAATAATTCTATTTCGAAATCGATCCTAAATAAATAATAGGATTCCCTTCTTTCCTCTTTCCCTAACTATAATTATTCCTGATTCGAATGGAGATATGAAGAAAGTAATAAAGAAACACTTTACTTGCACAAGATTTTGAGATCGAATTTGACGGATTTCATGTATCCTCCACGGGCATGTAAGTCGTCAAGGAAATTGGGCACCAATTTGTGAAGAAAATGAATCAAGTCTTAGGATAAATAAGATGCCAAGTCTCGAAAAATCGTTGAATAATTCAAAATAAAGTTGTTTTCCACACAATTTATGAAAATTGGTATTTGGTGCCAAATCTTCTTAGGTATTCTTTAGTAAAGGCTACTGAATGAAATGTCGTTAAGAATTTTCCTCGAACACTGACCCGAGTTCTACTTACAGGATTCGGGCTAATGGTAGAAAAGGATAATATTGCCACATAAACCAACGTAACGTCTGTTCGTTTTAGTTTTTGATAGTAAAATCCAACATAATCAGGAAGGATCGCTCATCCACGACTCCATCCATGACCAATGAAAATTTTATTTTTTAAAAATAGCCTTAAGATGAATTTCTGTCGTTGCAAACAGCTGATGAACCTTGAGAATTTGTTATAGATTCTTCTTCTTCTTCTTCTTCTTCTTCTATTCAGTTAATCAACAACCGATGGGACCGGCCGAGTTTTTCAATTTTTCAACAGATTCTGCATGGATCAGCCATGCATTTTCCATCACTGCATTTAGTGTAGTTTACAAGTAAAAAATCAAAATTTTTTGCTTTTAAAAACCACAATTGTTCTTAGCTTATGTTGCACGCGTGCCCTTCGGTCGATTTGGATCATTTTCAATCGAAGTCTGCGCGCAAAAATTTCCAACAGTTTCGTCAAATTTAAGTCCCGTAACTTAATTTTTGCAATCGGGAGAGTTTAAACTGCAGATAGGCAGACGGACAGACACGATTAAGATTTTCATACCTATGATTTTACAGCGTCTCCGAAGCTCCCTTATCGAATTGAGAAAATATTAACATCCCTGACATCTCGGCAGTTAGTGTAAAAACGGTAAGTTTGACTATGTAGCACTTTCTATGGTTAATTCTCAAAAATCTTTAAAAATTTTTTTTGAAAACAAAATTTCTTCTAACGATTGCTATTTACATATCATTACAATTCGTTTCGTAACCGTTTATAAAACTTTTCTGTTACGAAAATCTTTATCTCTGCTTATAGCACCACTGACTGACTTTGTTTAAAATGTAAAAAAAAAAAAAAGAAAACACACAAGATATATGTTTCAGCACTTGTATCTTTATCATCATTCATATCGCAATGGTTTGATAAAATGGAAACTTTTTGACGTTTAAATAAATTACTCTTTAAGTGGAATTACGTAAGAACATTGAGTTCAGTAAAGCTTAACGCACGTAAGAATTGTTCTTCGCAATTACTTAAATTTACTCTGACGTGTAATCAACAAGTTGATGTAGAATATAATAATACTCTAGTAGTGATGATTGCAAGTGTTCGTTGCATTACATCATTAAAAGAGTGCCTTGCCTTTAATGCTTGAGTAAAGAGTAGAAGGAAATGCTCAGTTGAGGAACTACTTCTGCTTTCTTTCTTTCATTCTTCTCTTTCATGCTTTTCCCTCGAAAGATTTACGTATGTACTTTGCGTAACAATTCATGTTTTTTATTAGAGCAATTATAGAAAAAATCAAAATTCAAAATAAAAAAAAACGACGCGAAGCAATGTTGTTTTAAAAGATGAAATAAGTAAACGCAACTTATGTTAAGGGCTTAGAAATTTTTCTGAAATAAATCATAGCAACTAAAAACAGGTTGCTATCGAATAATAAGCGTCATGTCTCATACATACCGTAGGCCTACAGAGGATTTAACACATTTTCAAGAAGAACATAGTATTTGTTGCGGAGGCTCAAAAGCATAATATATGCAACAGAGAAGATTTGAGCATATCTTCAGATGTAAAGTCAACGATATATAATCTCGAGTAGAATCTTGGATACTTAGATCGCAAATTGCTCAACATTTTTTACACCTTAGTTTTTTTTTCAAATTTTCACAAGGTGGTAGTGCGTATAGATATCGCATGTGGTCAATTTCAGACATTTTCAATAACTTTTGAATTTGGGAGCAACAAAAACCGACTACGTTGACAGTTAGAGAACGATAAGTGATTAAACAGAGTCGCGCATATGTTTGTGATTTAGTAAGAAAAGGAAGAAAACCACAATTATGATAATAACGCGATATCTCGTTTTATATCGAACACTAAATGATCCAAGAGAAAATTCTAAAAATATTTATACTCAACGCTTAGGGAAAGCCTCTAAAATGGTTACAGCCTTTTTATCATTTTACCTTTTTTTCGTTTTCCTTAAGTCCGTCTTATAAAGGGCTGCTTTTAAAAGTTAGAATGGAGAAGTGAAACTTAGTTGAAGAATGACCGCGATCTCAAAAATGAAAGGACTACGATTTGCAATTCGTTGCAGATATTGCTTAAATATTACAGGCACCTTGCGATTGACCGAGTAGATAGGAATACCATTTATCAAGTCAGTGTTCTTGGTTTCAAACCTAAGTGCGGTAGAGCATGCATGCCTGCTTGGAGCTATAGTGAATGCTCGGCCGATAACGCCATCTTCTTTTTTACCGTCACTCTGCCGCTTACCCTATGTGATTGGACATATTAAGAAAAAAAAAAGAAGAAGAATAAGAAATCATGAAAATAGACTTTAACTTGTAGCTGACATATATATGAAAAATATTAAACTAAAATGTAGTACAAATATCCTTAAGTCATCCTCGGAGGTTAGTGTGCAAATGGTTTGGATCGGGTAGTTCCCACATTTCACAAAAGTTTTCGCAATTCGTTAAGATGGAGAGCATTAAAGGTACGCACTAAAGTGGATGTAATTTTCTTACCTTTCTTTTTTTTCTCTTGTTTTGCTTTCTACTTTCAAGTGCTGTATAAAGCTTTTCTTAGCTAATGAGCAAATTAATTGAAATTGAATCCCATGGAGAATACCAAAAAAAAAAATACGTTCTTTAAGAAAACCATGACTTCAAGACTTCACATAAAAACCAAGAGTAAAAAGAAGAGAAAAAAAAAAGAAGCAACGAAGACACGACAACAAACAAAAAGAAAATATTCTATCTCTAAAAAAATCATGGCACACTCGTAATGCTCATAAATCTTCGTTGACTATAATCGATGAAGGTGCGTGTGCTCCTGTGTGCTCGAATGAAGTCAACGGCAGCCATCCGTATATTCAACTAACCAAATGGTCGCATGCAGTCGACCTTAAACAAAAAGCTGCACATATTCAAAATTGTCAACCT
Source organism: Glossina pallidipes (assembly GCA_000688715.1). Classification (NCBI taxonomy): domain Eukaryota; kingdom Metazoa; phylum Arthropoda; class Insecta; order Diptera; family Glossinidae; genus Glossina; species Glossina pallidipes. The sequence continues at coordinate 121,224 of KK500121.1, forward strand.
TGGGCTTACAAACACTATGGTTCATTTTCCAATATGCATGCATGTATGTATGTACGCCAATGGTATACGTACGCTCACGTATATATTTATAATTTTCGGTGTCTTTCTTGTCTTTTATTTTCAGCTTAAGTGTGTCTCTGTTACTTATGTTTTGAATTCTGGATAATATTACATTCGGTACAGTTGTAAAAGTACATTAAAATTATCGAACCATATGTTTTCCAGCAAATAAACACAATTTGTCTGTAGCTAACTTTAGTTAACTATAACTATGATTTAATTTTATTGATTAGTAGGAAAAGTCATTTAACATAATTAATTTATTAAATTGGAAACTAATTAGTTTCGATTCTAAAATACGAGAGATTCGAATTCAGATGAATATTTTGGGAAATACCTAAAGAACATAATATCAACACAATATTTAGGTTTACTGAACCGCCTTGACTGACCGTCTTGTCTGTCCCGTTATGAAAATGAAGCCAATAGTCATTGAGCTGATAATCTTAAAGTTAACTTAATATCAAGTTTTCTCTACTCTAATAACTTATAGAACACAGAACTACTTTGGACCCAAGCAAATTGTTGAGCAACGTTTCCTAAAAATTTTTATAAAAGTCTTTCTATAATAATTTAGACGATATCCTTAAAATAATTCTAATCGTTTTTCCTTAAACTGATGATATCATCGAAGGGAAAACCTCTTAAGTACAGGAATAATAACTAGCAAGCAGACTGGCCTTGAAAATGAATCACCCTGGGTGTATCATAAAATACTAAATGCCACGAAAATGCAGGAGGTAGGAATTGAATCAGTTACGGTTGGCGTTAAACGATGAATTAGCGAATAAACTTAATGGCTAAGATTCAAAGAAGGTCTAACCATAAAGAAAACGAATGAGACTTTAACAGACACAGGCGAGTGAAAGCAAGACGCGAGCTTTAAAGCCTTATTAATGTAAAGACATCAATGGTCACCCGTCGTAAGAAGTTTTCAAAGCATTTAAAGAAAACTAGTAGCAAAAGGCCTTTGTATCGATACTTAAACTGCTCCGCTCCTTTTTATTGCGAGGCCACATTACTATTTAGCCAACTCGAGCTGCGTTTCAACATTAAGGTAAAAATATATTAAATCAAAGTTTTCATATTGCGTGAAAAAGGTTATGATTACCGAACGTAAATGTAAGTCTTGCTGGACGTGTTATTTGGTGAGTATGGATAAGATGCTCTCGAAACTGTACTGCCAAACGTGCACTATCAACTTAAAACAGAAAATTTCATAGCAGATTGACAAACACCTGATCTTAAAGAATAAATCAAATATTTGGAAAAATTTCATCTGAGACGTTTAAGTGCACAAATAATCTTTTAATTATAATTTATTTTCATTTAGACATAACTTTATGAGTTTATTAGAGTGTAGGGAACTTTTGTGTTAACGATATTATACGACTGGACTGGACTCTTAATGCGCTTCAAGACCCTAAAAAGATCCTAAATGAGATGTGAATAAATTTTGTCCTAAAAAAACCGTAGCAGATCTAAGCCAAGCTTCTTACGTTCACTTCCTTACGAAGAAATGATAGGCTTTTACTGCACAATGTTGGTTTAAGTTTCGGCAAAAATGCTCAGGCAAATTATTATTTTTTTTTTGTTTCATTCCTATGAATTATCCAATTAGGAGAGTAACTAGAAATACATTGCAAACCAACACTTCTCTTTTTTTCTTCCCCACTCGCCTCACAGACTATGTAATACTTGCATATACATTAAGAACACATCTGGACTGTGTTCGCTAAAAGAAAAACGAAAATTAAATGTTCGCATATTCAAAAGAATAGACGCAGACGATAGAAGCGTAAGGAAAGCGAAAAAATTTAAAAGCAAATATAAAATCGAGGAAAAGAAATTTTATTCTCTCCATATGCCTCAAAGTGAAATTCAATTTTCTCATTCATATATACGCATAATAATACTGACGTTTTAGTTCAATTTACTTTTCGAATCAAGGCACACGATAATAGCATTGAATTAAAATTTATTGTAATAAATTATGATTTACGCCGACATATGTATATATATATATATATATGCGAACAGAGTGTATAAAGGAAGAAATGGTTTGCAAATACATATCATTATGAAAAGATACGAATACGAATTCATTCATTTGCAAAGGAAATTTTCAGTCTCTATCTTCTGTTATATTGAACAAAATTTTTTTTTTTTTTTTTTTTATAGTATTGTCTCTTCATATTCACACCTTTTTTTTCTCTTCTTTTTGCTCTCTTTATTTTCTTCTTTTCTTATAAATTTTCGTATATAAAACAAAAACTTTTCATTTCTTTCAATTGAGAAAATGAAAATTTATTGCAGTCCAAAGAAAAAGGGAAAAATTAATAGTGGATTTTCTCTTTACCTTCAAACGCAGCAAGTCAAACTTTTTCTTTCGCTCAACATGATATTGTTTTTAACTAAAATGGAAGTATTCTTGACAATGTTTAATGAAAACGAACTAAAATGTATATATATGGATATATATATATATATATGTATATATATATATGTATTCTCCTTGAGGACGACTGCTCCAACGATTTCACGGAGCCGTAGGAAAAACCTACAATTTTCTGTTGATTCGAGTTAAGAATTTTGCTAATTTTATCGGTTTTTCTTTCTCATATCTTCTGCTGAAAATTTATTTACATATCGACAATACCTTTACGTCATAATGGAGAACATTCTTTGTGTAAGGCATATGCACAAAACGTGGAATTTTGCATGCTTCCAGGAGACAACTATAACCTCTAACAGTCCCACCGGGTCTAAGCTATTTTTCATACTACGCGAATGCTATGTTATTTTTTAAACCCATCCCCCATGATGGAAGCTTCCCATGTAGGCACTACAAAACTTGTTCAACATTACAGCGTTTCCGCGATTTTCTCAACAATTCTTCATCTTCTAGCTGATCCCACAATCTTTCTGAGGACGAAGGAAAACCAACAGGTAGAGTGGGTATTGAAAAGCTCTAGGAGCACGTAGAACCCCCTTTCGATAAGTTAGGATTTCGTCAGTCCGCATATTCGATTAGGGGCAAGTACATGTAATTTCTTTTTGATATAACCGTGCTAGGAGTGTCGCTCCCTTGCTCTCTCCTACATCTCACAAGCTAGTGGCAAGTGCCATATTGCCCTAAAATTTATTTAGATAACAAGAGGACATAGATAGACTTACTACTACTATTGTTTAAATAAAAATTGGTGTATTCCTGTGGTTACATAAAACTAAGTCTGATGGACACGCACACGCCTGGTTACACAAAAAGTGGCTCACCAACCTGGGGCCACAACGTCACCGTAATGGCACACGGTATAGTTACAAATGAAAGTGAGCTGAATACGTAACCTTGACATCGCGATTTTTATATTTTCCACATGTAATAATATTTTATGGATATACGTAACTCCTGCAATAACTTAAGTAGGAAAAGATGTTATAATAGTTTGGTTTTTTCTACGCGGACTATTATATCTGTAAGTATGATAACAATAAGATATTTTTGCCGCCATATACGCGACATCGGAATCAGTACGCAAAGGTGCCATGCCACTTATATATGGCGGTTGATATATGTATTTTTGAATCGAGAATTTTTCAAAATTTTCAAATTTCCCTAAAGCTATTTTGATCCAAATATAACAAATTCCTCTTAATTGACTCTTTATTTGCTTTCCTCCTCTAAAAATTTTACAATTCCACAATTATTTCTTTTTTTTTTAAATAGATCATCCATTTATTTATTTGTATAAGCCACATATCCATGCTCCAATATAAGCTGTGTATAAAGTAATTGTGGAGTTTGCAAAATTTTTTTCTTTTATTTAATTAATTAATTCGTTGAAATATTGATGTTTATCGCTGTCCTCGATTTGTCAAATTGTGAAAGAAAAAAGGCACAAATTTAAAAGAAAAATTTTTTTTTGTTTGTACAGCCAAACATCGTCATCATGTTTCACATAATTTGTGTTGTTCGCACCTATTAAACGATACGAAAAGAGTGCAAAAATCAGTAACCGGTTAATACGATTAATACGTTGCACAAACCTGGTAAGAAAACTTATTTTGTCATATAAAGACACTTTCATGTACACTTCATCTCAAGCATAAAAATCTGAACTATAAAAGTCGTACAGTGTGAGTAGTAAGTACTGGGATAATAAAAAGCTATTTTATCGAATTTCATATCAATTATGCCTAGATATGTCATGTTCGTGGCGACGAGTCCATTTTCTCTAGCGATAGAAAATGAGTGCCTAGTTTTTTCAGATCAAATTCAAACAATTTTTGTTCTCCACCTTTAAGGAGTGAAAAGCTACGTTTACCGTTTATCTGCCATAGAGGGTTTTATATAAACATATTATTTTCATCTTTAAACTTAGCACCAGGCAGTCGCATGATCTCTTGCATTTTTATTTTTTTTGACAAGCATCTCCCTTATCGTAAGTGCAAAACAATTTTCTTGATGTTACAAACGCAATGAAAGCATTATTTTATTGTCATTTTCGATGATGAGTACAAAGTACAGGGAGAGCAATAGAGAATTTCAACAAATCCATTAAAACGAAATGTTAAAAGTTATTTTTTTTGTCACTTACGGCTACTCTCGTGGCGTTGTCGTCATCATCATCATCAACCTTATGATAACTAATATCCGCAATCCTTTAGTCTTAACAGCAAGTGTTTTTATTAATTGCCTTCGCTGTAAATTTATTTGCTATAATCGATGCTGCACAATAGTGTAACAACGTCCACCACACATGGCTGGGAAAATGAGCTCTTGTTTCAGTATCATTTTCTCGATACAATGTTATGTTGTTAATGTTGTAACAGATTGTCGCTTTGCTGTTTCACGGCAATTTAACTTGTTGACTTTATTATATAACGAATCTTTGTTAATCGCTGTATGTTATGCGCACATAGAGAGGAGAGTACAAGTGCACGCGTCACACCTTTCGTGAAGTGTTTTATGGTGTTGAAAGGCAAGTATCATCTCCAGCACTTGTTGCTGTTGTGTGCTCATGACACATGGATACATATATATATATATATATATATATTTTTTTTTTATTTTTTTTAACTTAACTTAGCCTACAGTTTGCAACAGAACGTTTATAGAGAACGCTTTATTTATGTTGTTGGGGCAACAATTTTTCTGTAGTCTTGTAATAGTCGTTCTTTTTTTCCTTTTTTTATTATTATTATTATTATTATTATTCGTTTTCTTTTTTGCATATAATAGCTTAAGTATTGCAATTTATCAATAGTGGTTTTCATTAAGTCCAGGGAGTATACTTTTAATCACAGCTCTGGCTGGCGAATCTTGCTTCATAGAAGGTAAACCATCATTCAATTCATCTATCTTTGTTGTTGTTGGCTTAAAGCGAACAACATGAACAAATGAGTTCAAGTCGTAAATGCGATACTCTTCTTAAAACCTGATACGCTCCTCTATGTTTAATTTCAGAGCGCTCTTTAAATAAATGCATTGATAAGGAAATAGTTGTTTTATGCGTTATACGACATTATTTACATTGCCATGGTATATGTCAAAGGAGTCATAGAACTTATGCTGCAAAAGAGTGCACATGAGCTTGCACACGACTTATGAAAAGAAAAAGCTTTCAAAATCTTGTTTGCAAAGAAAAGAAACAAAAAACGTAATGCACATCTCTTGTTCTACTTCTTCTTCTTCTGTAATTACAGCTGCAAGTAAACACGATAGCCAAGCAAGTCGAGCAATTTGTTTATAACAAAAAAAAAAAAAAAAGACGATTTAAAATCGTTTCCTTATAAAAAATNAAAAATCTCTTTGAGAAGAGGTCGCATGACTACCACTAGGCTGTTGCATGTTTTAATAACCATGAGCAATGTTGATGTTGCAGCCATTGCTGGAACAACAATTATATTTACTTTTTTTGATAATTTTCAAGGAAGTCTTTGCCAATTTTATCTAAAGTGTTTTCGATAATTGTGTGTATTGAGGTTTGCGTGCAGCATGCGAATATGTTTTAATGTGCCTGCCAATTAACTATAAGTTATATGTTTTATCAACTATTTTCTGTCTCATTTTATCTTTATTTTATAGTTGGTAATATAATCATTATCTCGTGCTTTCTCGTCCAAATTAATCTGCCTTTTTTTTCTTTTTCTTGATGATGAGCTGATCACACCGGTCATGATATTACAGTCTGGACGATATAATCCGGTGTTTTTTTTTTTGCAAAATATGCATACAAACATTTTTTGGATATTTCTCGTGGACAAGCAGCAGAGCAAATGAACAAAGATAATGATCAATTAAAAGAAATTTTTGGAAAAACAAATACAAGCGTTTTATGTGTGCGTGTGTGAGGTAAGATTTCTCCAAAATACTTTTCTCTAAAGCCCATTAGCTTATTTTCTTAGAAATGCAATTGCGTTTTCGATAATATTTCACCTAAAGCTAGTCATGTTTGTGACCGCGTTATGAGTAAGAAAACGAATACAATGTGCAAGGAAAGAAAATCAGTACGAAATGCTTTATTCCCTTAACAGCTAAATATACTTTTGCGAAAAATAATTAGCAGCATAAATTTGCTTACGAAAAATTTAGTTGAAACTTTGACAGTCCTATGTCGACTATGTGTCCTTCCTTTAGTTATTAAGTAATTCAATAGAATCCATTCAAAAGCAATTCCCATTTTTTGATCTTAGGAACCACTTGGGTTGGAACCACTTGATTAACTTTACCATCACTTGATAAACGTACGTAGTATATCCTTTTTGGTTAAGTTAATAACATTACTTGATGAAATGAACTTTAATGTTCCTATCCTATAACGTTTCTCTAGGAACCTTATCTTCGTAAGTTTCAGCCAATATAGACATAATTATGATGTTTCCAACACCACCAGTGTCCTCTGCAGAGCTCTGAATGATGACTTTTGGACTGGGCTTCTCATTCTGAGATTATCTGTTAAGAATTGAACGGGGTTGCAACGAAGACACATTACCGTTTGTTTAGTATTCAGAGGCTATTGATATCGCGATAAGAAGTCTAGTTGTCACCTCCTTCTTTGACATGACTAATCTTATCCGAAGAGCAAGAGAAAAATATCAGAAATTACAAGGCACTTTAAGAACGTAATGTAATCCAATCGCTTACTAAGGAAAAGAGAATTTCAAGAAACAGTTGAACGCGCCTTTGAGTCTAACTTGGTAAGCATCAATAATGACAGTCCTAAGTGAATTCGAGAATTACCCGATCAAAAACAGAATAAACCTTTTTGTCAGAGCAGTTAAATAAAAGATATAATAGAAATAGAATTGAAGATAAGCGGCAATGTTGCTTTGATCTTCTTCGGCTCTAAAACACTACACAACTTACTAACACTATGCCAGTAAAAGTGGGATTTTTCATGGCAATGATTAGCTTGTTAACTGTCGAGTGTTTATTTATTATACTTTTTGCACATGTGAAATAATTGACTTTGCTTGCCGTACTTCTCGAACATAACTAACTAACTAACTATCTTAGATATTCACCCCGGGCTGATTTCGTTCATTCTTTCTGTTTAACTTGATTTATTTCATATAGAATTCATATTTAACATAATCATTTTATAAAATCTTTGCTTATACTGTTCATTGATTCCATCATTTACTTCCACTATAAGAGTGAATAATAACGCCTGCGATAATTATATAATCGATCTACAATTGGTTGGTACTGACATGAAATGACGTATGTTTTAATCTTTTGCCGCCACAAAGGCAATCACTTTAATGGAACTAAAATCGGAATAGAACGCAATTTAGATTAAAGTTTGGACGAATCACCTTTAGAATGAATGTCCTATGCATAGTGAAAATCGCCTTTGAAGTTACGAATAAAATAATACGTGAATCTGAAAATATTGATATCGTGTGTTAGGCGACTAATAGTCGCCTTTACATTTGATTTCAATTTTTGAATGTCTTTGTGCTCGCATTCATATAGGAATTGACTCCCATTTTGATATATGGTTTTATTAATTCATTGTAATTATTCATTGAAAGTATTGAAAACATGTGCAAGCGTGTGTAAAAATATATAAACTGAAAAACGAGACATTCGTATGCATTCTGAGTAATTATAATAAAACAAACTAATCAGGAAAGGATTGTGCGGGCATATAAATCATGAAATTAGTTTATTATTGTTAAACGAAAGCAACAAAAGCATTAATTATATATTCGTTTAGCAATAAATTTTAATTAAATGAGGGCATGAATATATTTTTGCAAGCAGAGACTTTTTTATTAAAACCTTTTCCTATCTAGCAATTAAGATAAAATTACATATATTTTTAAACTTTAAAAAGAAACTGTGTAACATTAAATAAAATTCATCAAGAGCTTTTCCCCGAATATCGCTTTTACCCGTAGAAAGTAAATAGTTTTCTGTACATATTACCTTCGGTACTAAAACAAAGCCAAAGCTTTCCCTCCCCCCCCGTACATTTACTCTAATCCAAGGAAAGAAAACAAATTTTTTAAATGAAAAAAAAGCAAAAATTTCCATATTTTCTGAGAATCAGCTGAGTATCAGCTGGATAATAATCAATTAGACACATAAAGTAGTCATGCTACACAAAAGTTGGGAAATAATTAAAATATCGTCAGACCAAGTCGACTAATAAGCAACAAATACATCATAATGGCTGTTGTGTTGAGCTGCGTGCGTATGTGTGTGTGTGTGTGTGTGTGTGTGTGTGTGTGTGTGTATGTCGGAATATATCCTTTCCCTTTCGATCTGAGAATTCAGTATTATCACTAACATGAGGAGGTAAAAATCCCAAACATCTGTTGACTCATAAGCAGCAAATACATAATATTGGCTGTTGTGTCGGGCTGCGTGTGTATGTGTGTAGGGCGGACAACATCTTTTTCCTGTCGATCTAGGAAGTCAATATTATCACTAAAATGAGGAGGTGAAAATTCTAATGTCAAGGCAGACTAAAAGATAAGACACAATCCCCAGTGGACATCTACATGGAACACTCACTTAGACTGCACGCTGCTAATACCTCTACCAGTCTATACCAAAGCATCAGCTTCTGCTTTCTGTAATTCTTCTGTTTACCGAAAGAAGAGATTGCTATTCTCAGCTTTGTTCTTTAATAAATTTTTCCCAATTAACTCAATTTGCTTTAACAATAAGTATCCAGTAATTCCTCTATACACTTGATCCGCATATAGCATATAACAGCAAAGTTTCAATGTAATAAGTTTACTGCAAACAATGTTATATGAACAGCAGCAACATTCTTGATACGCGAGCGGCAAATGCGCTTTAAACTAAAGCGAAACTTTTGTGGAAACTACAACAATCTGCTATTATCAAGAGAAAAGTGATTGTTCTGGTTTTGTCGGCAAAAAGGTTAGAACCGAATTGCTATAAGTGAAAGAAGTAAATAATGCATTGATGAGTGTTCACTTTAAGCTAGAGGGGAAGAGTCGATACCGGATGAAAGACGTAGTAATATACTTTCGCCTCAAGTTCCCAAAGGTCACTTGCCCCGCAAGCGGCAAAGAAAAGTTGATTAAAATTTTCAAGAATCGACTTACGGGGACGCACTATTACACCTCGCTGCGCACATCTGGACAGCAAATATCAAACATGCGATCACCTATCTAGCATAATGAACTTTTTGGAGGGTATCCTGTCATTTAAGTCTGTAAATAAACGGGTCGGAGGACATACATCAATTGAATTTGCGAATAAAAAAAAAACCAAAAAAACATTGAAATAAATTGCAAAACCAAACAAATACTTTTTGAAACGAATTTGGGTAAAAGCGATGAATTAACGCAACCGAAAACGTTACGTTACAAATGTCTTCACCATCGTATTAATTGTTGTTTATAAGCCGTGTGGGAATTCCCTCGAAGATATGTTTCCAGTTTATGTTGGTGTGTAGGCTTGTTCTTCGTACATTTCAATAAAACTTTGCTTGAAAAAATTTCCGATGGTTTTGCCGATCTTGAAACCGATATCTTAGTTGTCCCACGGGACGGACACATACAGAGACAGGTAGACGTACCCAGACAGATAGATATATCCAGACAGATAGACATACCCAAACAGATACACGTACCCAGACAGATAAACATAGTCAGACAGATAGACCTACTCAGACAGATGGACACATCCATTTTCTAAAGCTTTCTTTTGACTGTTGCAAAGTTGTTGAATAAGCGAATATATCGCCACAAATATCGCTATCAAAGGCGAGCATATAAAATGGCTTTAATTTACTAGTTAAGAATAGATGGTTACGATATCATCTTCTTTTGCTAGTTTGCCTTACGTTATGAAACTATAGATAGATAAGAGTTGTTGTAAATGCTATAGGAACAGCTAACTGATTCAGGTAGAAAAGCCAGAAGAAAAAAACTCCACAATAACTAACTAACATACTTAACAACGCTTTCTGATTTTAATTTAATTTCAATAAATCCCCGTCATTTTCCAAGAGGTAAAGTGAAGCTGAGAAACAAAGAAAAGAAAAAAAGGAAATATACAAAGCGATTAATTAAAAGCATCGCATTGATTCATTAAGCTATAATTTAATTAAGGCAATTGCGTGCTTCGGATTTCCCATTTATTGCCATTTTAAGCATTCAATATTTTAATATGACGTTCGCACATTACACTGCTAGCTAGTGCTGTTGCGGCCGCTAGTACTGGCAATGTAACTTCTGTCTTCAATAATAATTCGATGCAAGAGTGTGAAAAACAAAATCAGTAATATAACAAGCCGTCATCAGCCATCATTGGGAGTCTTTTGAACCGTAGGAACTTTATTGGCCAATCAATCGTCAACGCTTTTGTGCTCTATACGAAACGAATAAGGATGAACACATCCATCCGGGGGACAGACAGCACTCAGTATGCAGTGCAGTAAAGAGAAATATTAAAATAAAATGTCGGAAAACGACAAAAAGATTACTTTGAACTGTTGTTAATAAGAATAATAATGGAGAAGGTGATGTGAAACAAGTCGTTAAAAATAATAAAAAAAAGGAAAATCTTTAATATTTGCTTTGGAGCGAATCTACCGGAATCTCTAGCTTAAGTAAATCGTGTGACAAATAGAAATCTCAAATTATATTAAGTATAAGATTATAATAATTTTATATTCTTATAGCTCATTGATAAAATATTTTTACAGTTTTAAGGATTTCGTCTATTGTGCATTTATTTAAGTTCAGGCGAAGCTTAGATTCGAGTCAACTTGAATTTTTTATCAAATAAAAATAACATACATATACTATATTTTCAGTGTTCCATTCAGTTTTTTATGGCTTTCACATTTCCAATTTATGTTTTTTGTTGGCAAGCGAACGGACAGGCGAATGTAAACTTACTTATCAATAACGTGTAACGTGTTGGAAGAGATAAAAAGCAGCAGTTAACAGATTTTTCGGGGCTCACGCTTTAATGTCATGCTTGAGAAAAAATCTATTGTATTCTTTTATAAAATGCCCTATTCAGTGCCATTCAGGTCACACCTGTTAAGATTAAATGTTATCTCGACCGTTCGCTTACGACTTCATCGCTTTGCGTATTGGTTAACCATTGCTTTTTGAAAGGAGTGGAAA
>KK500121.1:133011-144988 GCA_000688715.1 Glossina pallidipes
GATACAGTTAGTAAGATTTACTAATCAGATTTATGTGGAGGGGCTACCGCCTTCGAGTATACGTCGCGTATGTATATTCTTTGGTTTTGTGTAAGCTTTTTTCTATAATAGAAGGACAAGAGCATAATAGGGTGATACAGTTAGTAAGATTTACTAATCAGATTTATGTGGAGGGGCTACCGCCTTCGAGTATACGTCGCGTATGTATATTCTTTGGTTTTGTGTAAGCTTTTTTCTATAATAGAAGGACAAGAGCATAATAGGGTGATACAGTTAGTAAGATTTACTAATCAGATTTATGTGGAGGGGCTACCGCCTTCGAGTATACGTCGCGTATGTATATTCTTTGGTTTTGTGTAAGCTTTTTTCTATAATAGAAGGACAAGAGCATAATAGGGTGATACAGTTAGTAAGATTTACTAATCAGATTTATGTGGAGGGGCTACCGCCTTCGAGTATACATCGAATATGTATATTCCTTAGTTTTGTGTAAGCTTTGTTCTCTATTCTTATAATTTTCTAGTTCTATAATAGAAGGACAAGAGCATAATAGGGTGATAAGGCGAAAATAGCAGAACGATGGGGAATAATGGGAGACAATGGGCAGGTAATGGGAATATAGGAGCGTAATAACGAGATTATTACCAATATAAGGCGAAGATAACAGGGGCTAATGGAAGGATGATACGACAAGAATGGGTGGCTACAACGATAATGGAAAGATAAATGAGAAATAAGCACCAGCGAAAAGTCCCTTGTTAAGATTTCCATTAAGAGTATGCTTGTGTAGGTGTAAAGGTATAAGTTTTGGAAATAAATCAAAAAATGTCTTCGTCTTTGCTCGGCCATAAGCTTTGTTCTAGTTTCTTATTCCACTTTTCTTAGGAATATTGGAATAATTCTCCGTAGCACCCTTTTGAAGTTAATGCCAACTCGAATATCGATTTTATTTTAATAATTTAATACAAGCATAGATTTTAATTGAGAAGAATTACTATTTATGCCTGTCAAGAAGTGGAAAACAATTTTCAAAATATTCTGAGGAAAACTAAACACTAAAAGTAGAGATGCCATGTACCATAAATCTCGCTTTTCAAACTGATTGATTGATTGAGTCGGTCGCACTTCATTAGAAGATATAGGAGACTTAAAAAATAACGAAACGGCTCATGGCACCTTTATATTGCGAAAAACGCTACAACGGATGCAACTAGAATTTCTAGTGTTTCTTCAACAAAAATGTTAAAAAGACAGCCCCGACCATCCGATATTAAAGAATATGGAAATTTATTTCCTTTTCTGTTTTTGTTTTTATCTTGCTTAAGTGAGATAACGTTGGTGGGTATAAAAGATTCACTCACAACCAAATACAATTTTCATACTTGTCCACATAAATTTTGTTTTGTGTCGAGAAAAACTTTTAATATTTTTAAGAACAAACATATTTTATTCTCATACTGTCCTTGTTTGCTAACAATTTCGTCCATGCATATCGATGCATAAACGTACATACAAAGAAGTGCTCATTAGTTGTTGCTTTAGTGAAAAGAGCTGTTATGAGACTCGTACTTATATAATAAGTTGTAAAGTAAGTACATAAGAAGGGAATAGGGAATACATGCACATAACCAACTGAACCAACCATCTACGCATTTTCTTTCTCTTTGTACTTGAAGATAAACTTAAAAATCAAACATTACTTAAGCAAAGTTTACATCACAAAACAGAACATAAATCCTTAACACAATTTCTCCTTTAAAAATATTGTCCTGTCATTTCAGTTTCAGAGTTGGAAACAATTCAAGATCCTCCTTTAGCTGACATTCTTCTTAATAACGCGCTTTTCTTTCTCGCTAATGCTTCTTCCTTCTTCAACTTGCTGCTCATAATCATAACAGTCTTTCCATGTTGTCTTCAAAATTATTTTGACATTTTTTTCCATTTTACTTTCGCTGTTGTACGTCTGAAGTAAAACGTTGTCGTTGCTTTTCGTCGGAGCTATTTGACCAAGTTTGGTAAGTTCGCATTATTCCTGCAACCGGTATGAGAATAAATGTTTGATCAAGTCCTGTATACCTGATATTATTGTTTTCTCTCTTCTGAACATATCGATGGGTAAACTACGTCCTAATTCCGATTTATTAGGCGAAACAAAATTTTAGCTTTTTATGCAAAAATTTTGCGAAAAATAGGAGCACAATGTTGAATCGATCTAATATCTCGGATGTGTTTTACTGAAACAAACGAAGTTAATGTAAAGAGGAGAAGTCTTGCAGCAATTTCTTTACATTTCTTGAGGACAGCAGCGATGCTCACCCCAATTTTCATTTGGTCGAAAAGTTGTATAATTATTTTCAGCTTCGTTGCAGTGCAACAATGTAACAAACAGCTAAACCGCACATAGTTGGCTAACATCGCGCGCTGGCTATTATACATCCGCATCTTAAAAAAAAAACCCAAACCAAAAGGACAACCGTGAGGTATCCAACACAAACTGCTAACTACGATACTAGTAGCATAGCAAAGTGCACTGAAGTATAGGACGGCAACAATAGCTCGTCATTTTTAATAAGACACCGTAAACACAATTTATGAAGATAAATGAGTGCATTCTAAAACAGAACGCAGAAAACATAGAGCACTTGTGTGCCTGCATATGAAGTAGGATTACAAAAATTGCGGGTGTGAACGAACTATGCAGTTTTTTTTTGCCCATATATTTGTAAATCCACTGAGTTTTTATGGTGTTCGCTCTCTCTCTCTCTCTCTCTCTCTCTTTCTCTTTCTCTCTCTCTCTTTCTCGCACTCTTACATACATACAAACAGGAAAAGGCTAACCGTCTGTATGTGTTTATGAAATTTTGAAGTTTGATATCCGGTTTGTCTACAAATGTTTTGCTTATGTTTCTATTCAAGTTATTGTTGGCTGTTGTCAACGAAGATAGAGAAAATAAACACAAAAAAAAAATTCTATTTTTTATATTTTACTTCCATTCCCGGGAATGCATTGACTATATCAAAACATTTGCAATACCCAGAGGGAAGCTTCGGATATACTTTGATGCTTAATACTTTATTCTTGACGAATTCCGAATCAATGTGAACATGTATGTGTTTCGGTCTGCTGTGACGGACGCAAAAGTTAAGGTATCCGTTTTAAAACTTTGCTAAAAAAAGTTAACATTGAAAAAATAGCAAGTTGATCATAGGATGTGCCCACAGTACCACGTCAAGTATGCGCATTGGTAGTAGTTTCCACATATATGCTAACGATGATCTCTAAAAATTTGGTAAAAAACGTTGAATATTATAGAATATCGGAATTTTGTTTTATATTTTATTTATTTATTTTTTTTTTTTTCAAGATAAACGCGACGAGTTTAGAAGATTCGGTTACAGCTAAATGTACATTTCTTTTTTTCTTGTTATATTTTTATTTTAGTTTGAGGTTTTTCATATACAAAATTGACTGAAGATAAACCCACAGCAAAAACTTTCTTTCAGGGCTTTACTGAAAGAATGATATCTTTTGTGTACATATATATTCAATCTATATAATCCACTTTGGATGAAAAACAGTTACACCATTCAGTTACAATATTGAATATAATAAAATGTTTTTATCACTTCCAACTCAACTTGCAATGGAATTTGAAATACATTCACCTTACACTCGAGGAATAAAGTTAATACTTCTGCATGTCATGTCAAAGATTAGCTTAATATTTACGTCGAATGAAAGTTTCCACAGAATGAAAGAAACCACAAAAAAACATTCTTCTTTATAAATAATAAAAAAATATGGAAATTGAAAAAAAGAAAATACAGATTTTTCTTCGAACTCGTAACAAAAATTCCGAATTGATTTACCCTCCCGCCGCCTGTGTCTGTCTATCTGTCCGTCATCAGTTGGAATTCGTACGATGACTTAAGTCGGGATAGAAAGCTAAACTTTGTAGTATATAAATTGTTAGTTCATCGCCACCATATGGGCAACAACTACATCCACGGAGTTAAATTTTTATTCAAATATTAACGGAGACTGTTTAAAATTTCTAAGCAAAAATGATCGCAAAAAGTACTGATAGTGTATCCTCTAAAGATAATTCCAATCATACTTCTCAAGGTACAGAAAAACAAGTTGAACCGGGTCGGGTCTGCCCGTCCATTTTCCTGTCTGATGTCTACAAGTCGCAATTTTAGAAATATTTTCACATATGTTTATGTCCCTTATTATGTCATCTTATCATCTAGTCAAGCGGACAATTTTTGTGACTGCATTTTGCCCAGTCAAATCAAAAATAAAACATGTACGAAAACTATATTTGGTCGTGACCGAAACTTTTATACCCAGTAATGTGACCCTAAACAAAAACGAAAAGAACTAAATTTTCATACTCTATAATATTGGATGAACGCAAATATTACAGAGTTGTTTAGATGGACAGATGTAGAAAAAAATTCTTGAAAAATTTTATTGCAGCTATATTTTGACTTAAACCCCACCGAGAATTCGTTTAATATAATTCTATTAACAGCTTAAAACAGCTCTGTAAAAATGTTATGGTTCGGGTCTTTGCTAGTTATATTTAAATATAACTTCACGCTCTTATGAAAAATTCTATTGGGCTAAGTGGTGCAGGATATTTAATCGTAGGCCTCACCCGAACACAATGTTTTTACTTATTTAAGATGGAGTTTAAGGCGCTAGCTACCTATTTCCCAAGTTAATCAATTTGCTGACATAAAGCTTACGCTTTGCTAGTGACAGATAGACATTCGCACCCGCATTCCCATAAACTGTGATCAATACAATTTCTAAAGCCTATTTTGTCCTTTTGCTTTTGTTCTCTTCAGTTTCGATTGTCTTGAATATTGATTTGTCTTGTGAGCGGGGATGGGGGATTAAGGTGCTGAAACCTTGGTCGTACGCATCACAATTTTCGGAGAATACGTACGTACTTAAACCGATTTATAAATGATGCCCAGCATCAATACATTTTCCTGTAACTACAATTATCTTACTTTTGTTCTTCTTTATTACGAGCAATAGCACATTGAGGGGTAATTTTTTATAGTTGAATCGTAGAACCGAAAGAAATTGAAATAAAAGCAATAGTCACCATAAACCCGCAAAAAAAGTGAACGCAAATGTAACCGCTTTTTGTAGTCACCCAATAGATGAAAAAGTATTTGAAGAAAAGTCAATCACTCGAGATTGAATTCCACACCACACATGTCGTTACTTACTACCTAATGATGCAATCGTTAAGATACATTTATATAGATATCAATAAACGATTTTGATTAATTTGAAATAAAAATTTATTAGTTCATCGACATGTGTTTAAAATTATTCTTTTTTTTATATATCCATCAAAATGTACTTAAAGTTACTTAGTTGTTTAGCAGTTAAGGCGAAACTGTCGCCAACAAATGTTTTACTTGAAAATATTTACTAAAATTTTTGTTACGTAGAAAAGAGAGAGAGGGAGAGAGAGAGAGAGAAATGTTTAGGGGATTTTATCAGACACAATATTATCCAGCTAATAAGTTTAAGTGCCTTTAAGGAATAAACGAACCGATAATAAATTCTACTAACGTCAAAAATTTTTAATAAATTTACGGTTTTAACTACCAAAGCAAATGTTTAATAAAATTTCGAAACTTGTATGTATGGCATAACTGGCAATTGTTTCAGATGAATTATCAATACGTACTTTTTATGAAGGTCATAAACTTTATTGTTGAACATGTCTATGTATACACAGGCAGTTTCGTTTAATGCTTAGATAACAGTTAAAATATATAGAGTAAAATATAAATTATGATCACAATGCGTAATAAGTACCATTCATAACTATATAATACTTGGCAGGAACGTCGCCGTCATGTAAACATTATAAGTACACCAACAAAACCCACACCCACATCCATACCCACAAACACTTGCATTTTCGACTTTTTGTAAGTAAAATTCATTGGTAATTTATGAAGAACATTTTCTTAAAATTTCAAACACCATGAAGCTGCTATAGCGATATCAGAATATGTTTATGTTTATGTGCTTGCATGCGCAATACATGTGTTAAGTTTTATGTGAAATATTTATACGTATATTATATGCTAAAAGCGTATCTTCATTTTGGGAATTTTCTTTACCACTACATATGTAGATAGATACATCGATTTTGATTTCGAAAGCGATATGAGGTCTTGTAAACTATTTTCAATCTATTGTAAACGATAATATAAGATATATATATATATACGTAAGGACTTTCTTTAAATAAGAAAAGAATTGATGTATGTTTATGGTAAAAAAAAATTTGGGAACAATGAATACTTGCTTGTTGTGTGATAAATACTTTTCTCTTCCATCCTTAAACTCATAAAAATTTTTATTATCACCACATGTGGTGTATACAAGATGATATACCTAACGCAATGCACATCAAAGACTCTGTGAAATGAATATATTCCTGATCGAATTTACTGGCGGAATCGATTTAACCACAATAGATTGTTGAAATCATGTTTGCAGTCCCAAAACTGTGTTTAGATACAACTGTTTTTTCTTTTTGTTGATCACTTTTATCGCCGCTTAGCAAAAATTGAAAATGTTTTGTTGCCTTTAAATCTTTTCTTAGTAAAATGTTTAAGATGAATTTGCAAAATAGCTAAAGCGTGCCAAGTTGTGCAAAAAAAAAATAAATAAAAAATAAAAGACCCTGTGCTAGTAAAAGAGCCGCTAACTAAGTTTCAGAAATGCTAATGTAGCCGATCGCCCAATAAGTTCGTAGGACGATATATAGATATCGCCACAGAGGCCGGTATGGCATGAAATTTGTCGATATGGCATGAAAGTTGTCGATCATACACTGTTGTAGCTCGAATCTGTCTCTGTCTCTGTCACGCCCAGCGTATTCACCAGGCATGGCTCCCTCTGATGACAACCTGTTCGACTCGATGCAGTATGGCTTGGCTGACACGCGGCTCCGCAAAATTAAAGAAGTGCGAAAATGGTTCACTGCCAAAAATAAGTTCTTTCGACATGATATCGTCTTGTTGTGTAATGTTGTAGAGAATGGCGGAAACTATTGTGATTAATATATATTGCACCGATTTTCCACAATAAATTTTTTTTTCAAGTGAAAAAGTGATCAAAATTTTTGCAAGCACCTAAGAAAATATATTTCCCCCGCAAGTGCAAATTTACAGAATCGAATTAGTTACCATCTTCGATCTTCGTCTTGCGATTTTACGATGTTATTACATAAGCAGTTCTTGTTATGGCCGCAAGCATTGAGATTTAAGAAGTAGTCATAAAAAGTATTTAGATTCCCTAAGCCACTTGGTTTTGATCTATTTTACATAAACTGATGATTCGTAAACCTTTAAATTTATCGGTCATTAGTTAAACTTTTAGTTCATTTTCTTATTTTACTCCCTTTTTCTACTTGTGTGGTTTAATAAAGCACTTGTTGCTTTGTCCCTGTATATATATGTAGGTATTTACGATTGGGAACAGACTGAATTGTTAGTTTGATAATTTTCATTTTACTAAACAGCCGGAACAATGGTGACATTCTACTTATTCATGCCAAGGCATTGCAAGTCCATTTTGTATAGAGCTTAGTCCACTCACATATAATAGATTATATTTTATGCTTTTTTTTTTGGTTTTATTTTTTTATTTTTTTGTAATTTTCAAATTCAGTTTTCGTTCAAAGAAAGTAAGAAGAAAGAAAAGACAATAAGAGAAAAAAAAAGGAATTTATTTGTGAATGGAAGTAATAAATATTTACTCAGCTCAAGCTTTTTATTGCGCATCTATCCCTGCCTGAAATGGCAATCAGATAACACTTTTCTTATTACGAATGAAAAGGAAATGAATAGTACAAAGGAAGAAAAGAGTAAAAAAGCAGTGAAAAAGAAATCACACAAAACAAAACCAAGTGAAAGCTATAATGAAACTCATCTCATAATTGCAGCTGCACAAGAGTGCATATAATGGAAATTTCTACCACACAAACCCGAGACAACAACAACAAAACGATAAGTTTCCTTTATAAACATAAGATAGCTTAAACAATATGATGAAAAATATATTTTTTATTATTATAACCAAAAGGAGGACACTTAAGGATTATGACAGAAGTAATTTCTTCTAAATTTCCATCTGGAATACGGACCTGTTGAATATTTAAAATTAGAATTAATTAAGTAAATTTTATTCCTTTTTTTCATTTTTCTTATACATTTCTGTAGGGGGGTGGACGGGTTTCATTTATATCGAATGCTAATAAACAGAAAATGCTGTAAAATTCATACAAAGCTAAGACAGTCAAAGGGAAGAGATGAAAAATGCAAATAAATAGGTGCAAAGAGCAGGGGGCATCAGCATTAAAGTGTCCAAGAGGCACAATAACAAATAATCAGCAATGACCAGTCTTAGAGAAGAACAACACTGCTGACTGGAAGTTAAGAACAAAAAGCTGGGATATATATTTTATTACTATGAACTGTTTATGCTCTCGAGCTTGTATCTCAATCTTATTGAAAGCGTGTGTTTATTTAATGTTCTTGTGGTCGCACAGAGTCGGGAGGATAATAAAACAATAACATTCGAAGAATTTATTTTAAGGAATTATTCCACGCGAGGAATGTTTAATTTAAGCGACTCTACCGCAGATGGCTGTGGCAAATTTGAGTGTAAAGAAATTATTTAATCCACACGTCTGAATCTAGTGACACTCATAGCATTTCTTAGAAATATTGACTTTTGTGTGATTGCGAGCATTTAAGTGAAAAAAAAAACTAAGAAAATTATGTTGTTGTTGTCACGACTGAATCTTTTATACCCAAATTTTCATGGCTGATTTTTTCTATTTTCAAAATAAAAGTTTTTGTGGCATAAGCGTGTCCTTGGAAAAGTTGAGGTCACTTCTAAATTCTTTTGTTTTTCTTTCTTTCTCTTTTCTTTTCTTAGTAGGCAATATATTCATTTTCGCTAATGGGAGAGTCTTTACCACAGATGCTACACAATTGGGCAGATCCGTGGCTGGGCTGACGAGCAGGCGGACGTGTTTAAATGCATCGCAAATTTGAAAAAAATTTAACTTTCGACACATTATAATACCGGAGAGGCGTGGCTAATTTTTTCCTTTTTTGTACAGGTACTATAGCAAGGCCTTCCAGTATTTCTGCCAAATTTGAAGTTGATGGCTTCATTTTTGTTTACCACAGACAATACGAAGGCAGGCGGGCAGGCGGACAGACATATGGACATGCTTAAATCGGTTTAGGATTTCATGCTGTCCAAGAATATGCTTTATAGGGTCTCTGACTCTTTCTGCTTGGCGTTGTAAACGATTTGACGAAATGAGTATACCTCTCATCTTTCGGTGATGGGTATACTAAAGGAAGTAAGCTCGTTCTTGGTCTAGGCATTCATTCTTAACAAAGCTTTACTAAATATTAGTCTAAAGAATGCCAGCAGCATTAACAAAAAGATGTAAATTTGCTACGACCTGTACTGGGCTACGCCTTTGGCATTTTCATATTGAACCAATTGAATCATTCAAGAAACAGTCCTTGCTTTTTGCACTAAGGAATTTAGATTGTGGTCCACTTGTGCTACTACCACCTTCCATACCTTCATTGAAAAGCATAGATTATTCGTGTAGGCATTTCCTTTATGTTAAAGCGGACAAATGTCGTCATTGCCTCACCAATCGTGTTAACAACAAAACGAAAATGAAGACATCGCCTACAAATTTGCAAAAGTATTAAGAATTGCCATAAACTTTTCAAAGGACACGCCCACATGCCTATACGAGGAAAAACTTTTATTTTAAAAATAGAAAAAATCAGCTGCGCCCGCGCTCCATAGCATAGCTCCATAGAGCATGAAAATTTTGTTCTTTTACTTCTTTTGTCTTCTTTAGAATACTGGTGATGGGTATAGAAGATTCGGTCCCCACCGAATTTAGTTTTCTCACTTGTGTTTATATCATTTTTTAATATTCAAGGGATCATCATTTCAATCAATAAAAAGTGATGGATTTTCTGGAAAGTGTACAACTGTTTCCTCCCTTAAGAGAGTTAACGCATGATAATGCCTAACCTGCTTATTTAACCATTTCCACTATTAGCTCCTAACTCAAACTACTTCTTCATCAATAATCTCTTTCGTAGTCAATATGTTTTCAATGCCACCGAGGAAAGTTCTTTCAAATCAAAATTATTTGATATCACTTGTGTTGGAATTGTTTTTCCTATTTTATTGGAAAATGTTTAATGTTATAAATCGTAAGTACTTATGCGACCGCCTCCATGCATAGAGTCTTTTCATTTGCTTCACATTCATGTTCACTATGACTGCATAATTCATTGAGAAACACTACAGTTCGTTCGCCATCAAACAAAGCCAAAGGGTACGCAACCGTTCAAATGATTTTCGATTACTCGCCTTATCTTTGCATTTGCATTTGCGTTCGTCTAAAGCAAGCAATTACATTAGACAGGAGTCATTCATGTTTTCAACATTACGGGATGAAGAAATGCTTTATAAACCAATTGTGATTGAGTCAAAGCTTATTTTCGGCCGATCACGTTACAGTTGAATCTGCATACCGCCACTTGTGAATGTAGCGCAGTACAGCACGTAAGGCAATATCGGTCCAGCTCATTTCTACTACACAGTATGGCTCACCAAAAGATCTAAGTCTTCTTATTCTAATCTTGCATTTCATTTGTGTGGTTACATTCTACACTCATGTATGTAGCCACATAATTACATTCATAGATTTTCTAAAGAGTACAATGTTACAGTATTTTAAATACGTAGAACACTTCTTATGGGAAAGCAAGTCAAGATTTCAAATTTGTTATCGAACATATCGAAGAGAAAGGACAATCGAAACGATATTAAACTAATCGCTTTATCCACTCAAACAGTTTGAATGCACTGTTGGAGGTGCCAAAGGAAAAAGGCAAAGTTTTTAACCGACCGTTAGTAAATAGCGCCTACAGCGACTACTTGCAAAGCTACGAGATTTCAATTATTTTGTGTTTTCCCATATCAGGGCTTCAGCTTTTTGAAAGCAATCCAGTTCTTTAATTTTTCATTTGGCTGAAAGTTCAAAAGGTATTGAACTAAACAGTTAATCGTTAGTGGCATTTTTATCTTCTTTCGCTATCGCTTTGACGGGCGACCGATACAAACAAGAAGGACAAAAGTACTTTCGAAGTGATTTTGATTTCAAGTAACTATGGCAATAAGAGAGCAAGAACAACATTACACAGTTATGTGTAATTAAGTGAACAGTTAATACCGCACTCCCGTCGCTCCCCTCCTCTAACAATAAACTACACAATCTTTTGTTTTCAACAACAACAAATTAAGCTGCAACAAGTAAAAGCAAGTAAAAGCTCACGGTTGGGAAACATTCATTAAGAGCATACCAACCGGATACAAACAAAGAGAAATACACTCTCACGTAAGAGGTTATGTTATGCTTTTGAAAGCTGCTGTGTGCATGAATATGTACATATATATAGAAAGTATATGTATTAATGCCGACATATATTAATTCTCAGAATTCTGCTGAAGTTAGTGTTTTTTTTTTGCAATTTTTTTTTTTTTTATGTTTAAATGTATTTCGTACATAATTGCCTAAATGCAATATAATAGGGTTCGAGAATTTTCGTTGAAAGCCAAAAAAAAATAAAAAAAAATAGGAAAAAATTAAACGGTGTAAGCTTGTTGTTTTTCAACGCCTAGGCAATTACAAAAGAGCAAAGTCTTTTGTGCCTAGGATCAGATTGCATGCAATTTTTTTAATGCAATTCAATAATTGCTGAATGGGGGCAGACTTACAAAAACAAAAGGATTGCAATTGTTAGCATTTACTAGAACACTATATAATCCTACATTCATGTATGTAGGATGCTCTCTCTCTGTCTCTTTCTC
>KK500121.1:146723-192639 GCA_000688715.1 Glossina pallidipes
CTTAGATAGGCCTCGCCGCAAACCACTAAGCGAGAATTTGGTCCACACCCATTTTCTATTGCGGTACTTCAGGGTAGAGAGGCCCCTTTCAATGGGGATTACCTTTCTCCCTGAGGGGTCGTCAATCAACTTAATTCGATTGCCGATGGTTGTAGGCAACCCGTCTGATTAAGACTTCATGTCAGGTGCAGACGTTAAACACACAGAGATATCTGTAGTCTTGTGGCCACAGCCTGCCGGATGTGTGGCCTACACCACTTATGATAAGTGCTTTAGTACTTGGTGCAGAACTACTTACGCGATCGCTTCAAAAATTGAACCGCATAAATGTATTTTTGGGTCACCGTCCCATCTCAGAGTTCTCATCCATATGTTTTGATAACATGCATACATAAGGGCCCTATTGATAAGTACATGTATGGAAAGGCATATTTTTCGGTATTTTAGCATGGAAATAAATGAAGAGTTATATCAAGTGTTGTAGGGTACTGTTACTGAATAGACGACATTTTCATCTACTGTTATAAGACTAAACTGTATTAGAAATCACTAACGTCTGAGTCTAGATTGCATTAGAGTCCGCAGTTATCTGAGAGAATAGACTCCATCCGCTTTTACCTGTATCTGAATAGATCGTACTCTAATAAAACAGTCTCAGCCTTTCTCCCAAGTACGATGTTTTTATGCGTTTTATTTATTGCCTACTTTATGGCGAATATTTAAACAAAATTATTATCCACTTTTAAGAACCTAAAATTTCCAGATGCATATGAAATCAAAAGGCAATTGCCATCATGCCTCTCACGCACTTATTATGTAACACTTGGAAAAATCTGATGAAAATTTAAAAAATTTCATTTATAAAAATTCATTTAAAACACTTTCATGCGTAATATTTTACACCTCCGTACAACCGTTTTCATTTATGTGTTCACTCAAATGAAAAAAAAAATGTGCATAAATACATACATACGTACTGGAGTAGACACCTGTGACGCAGTAAGTGTGAATTTTCTTGTCTTTTTTTTATGAGAGATTTTTATGCATAACCCTATTCAAGCGATGTGAAAGTCATGAGAACATTTGCATGCCACAGAGCTGTTGCTAAGAAGGTGGTAAATATTTATATTGTTCGCGATGCAATAGCAGAAAAACGAAAGAAAAAATTAAACAAAAAAAAAAAAATTTTAACATTGTAAAGAATTCGTACACACATACATGTTGACACAAAAGTAAGCGAAAAACTGTATTTTCTTCTTTTTTTTTTTTTTTAAGTCAACACGCGAAAGACTTGATAGCATTCCTTTAGGGTAGAAAGAAAAGAAGAGAGAAAAATGCAGTACACAAAAAACTGACTGGTAAACTGGCCTGCTTCCAAGTTGAAATTGTTAAAAAAAAAAAACCAAACTTAAACTTAAATTCCCAAAATATTTTTAAATGCTTTCACATAAATGAATATTATTTAAAACTTGCGGAATATGTATTTGGCCTGCCCAGGGAATTGTATTGTCTATCCAAGCGCGTGGGTACGGTAATTGTAAAAATCTATTAGTTTGCAAATCAACGAGAACACCCTTCGTATATTCCACCACAGTTGCGACGATTTAATCGCAAAAGCGGAATAATTTTTTCAAATCAATTGCACCACCCGTGCGGCCAAATGCATCGTAATTCAGAATTCAGAAGAAGAAATTAGCTGCCGCATTGTCGCGTAGATAAGAGTCATGACTATCAGGTTGACGTGTAATAGTTGTAGTTACAGTGAATGCTCAGTGAGTAAAGACATAATACTCATCAATCGAGAACACCATCCGGTAGACTGCAACCGCTCCCTGTCTCCTTCCCAATTTCGTGGTGACCATTACATTGTTATAAGTACACGGGGAACTTTCCGTGAGTAGTTGGTCGGTATCACTAAGGATTGAGAGCTTTGGTCGAACACAGTCCATGGATGACGACGAGCGACGCGATGTATGAAGAGGATTGAGGATGATTCTAAGAAAATATGCCAATTAACGGTGAAGTTTAAAAAAGAAACAGAGGAAGTGTTCGGCTTCATTTAGACAAAACCTTTAATGCTCCCAATATGTAAAAACCTCTCTTTACGCGGTTTCTCTGCTTTAATCTTATTGAAGGAGGAAAAGTTCTCCCGCTCACTTAACATTTGCGAGCAAGCGGCTTCTTTGAAGACACATTGAAGATGACTTGCGAAGAAGATTATAGCGATCTTATAAAAAGAGGAATCGTAGCAACTTATAAGTTGATTAGAATATACACAAGCTCATGGGGATACTGTGATTGCATTACAAAGCATCCACTATTTGCATTATTCTTTCAACTTTACCCATATAAGCGGTAATCAACGACTAAATCTATTTATAATGCAAACTAAATGTTAAATTAAATAGTCGTTATATACCAATATTTTCTCTAGTTATTTCTTATGCTTTTCATACCAAGGCTGCGTATTTTTGCGTTTATTTTTTTTTTTGCATTTTTATCTGCCTTAATACAGATTCTAGCAAATAATAAGTGCAAAATTAACTGACTGTGTGCATTAGGAAAAGTTTATTTTTCAAAAATGTCAGATCCCTTTGAACACCACAAGTTAAACATTAGAACAAGTTTTTGCGGAGTACAAAACCCTAATGAATCACGCCAAGTGAAGAGACTCCTAAAGATATTTTTTTCCTTAATTCTTTTTTTTCTTCGTATTTTCATTATTATTTAAATGAAAAAGAAACGTGTTCGCGACAACATAAAACGCAATGCAAAGCAGAGTATAACACGCCAGAGAACTTCTTTTTTTTTTCTCTTCTCTTTTAATACAATTTTTACATCAATTTCTTACGGTCTAGTGATTTTCCAGTTGACATGTTATCGTTCCCAGAGTCGCAACTGGAGGAAAGCAATAATAATGCGTTTTCCTTTGATTTTTGTTAGATTTTTTCCTCTTTTAAAGTTTATTTTTATAGCCACCAGCGGAGGATTGAAGATATGTTCATGTTGTCAAAACGTTTGCGAAGCGCGCTAGAAAGTGTATAAATTTTTCGTCAGTAACAAATCCCGAATCAATCTAGTCACGGCTATCCGTCCCTCTGTACACCGATGTTTCTGTATGTGGTTATTATTGCCCTAATCGCAAAAAAAATAAAATCTTATGTCCAAATTTGGCAAGAGCACTAGCAACTCTAGGGTGCAAGAGTTCTTAACGAAAAACTCGAGCCCCTGGCCATTTAGGTTATACAACTGGATGGAATGGAATGGAAAAATCGACCAGATTCAGACAATATCAAAATATCATCAAAATATTGTTTTCTTCTTTCGAAACCTTCATACGGCCTAGGAGCAAGGTTTAAAAATCCCATAAACTGCATACATTCTTAGCCATTGCCAGTACCAAATTTGTCAAAAGGTAAGTATAAAACATTCGACCACACCTGAATATAGCTGTCTTGCTTGTTCATTTTGATATCTACTTTTTGGTGTGCGGGTGCGTGTACATATGTTAACACTTCTGGGTATGACACCGTTTATTCAAAAGATGTACAGCGTGATTTTTCCACCACTAACTTGGGATTGAATAAAACTTTTTAATTTTCAGAGTTGAGATGTTTTTCTTTCAATATCTCCTCCTCTCTACCACATTTCATTATTTTCCTCTTAACCGCACATAAAAAACTTTGACGTGAGCTAAGAGCAAGTTTTTTCCGATTATGAAAATATATATATATATTCCGATTATATAAATATATATATACATATATATAAGTTTAAAATGTTTTATCACTTATGAAACGAGTAAAGAAGAACGGGGAGAAAACAAAAACGCAACAAACACCATAAAGTATAAAGCTTTTACATATACACCTCCGTAATTTCACCAATAAATTAAAATTTTTCTGGTTCGAAATTTCTTCGCCCATTACGAAAACTTAACGACTACATTTTTGTAATTTCCTTACTGGCTTTTGGATTTAATTCGATTAAATCGTCAAGATTTTCTTTTCAAGACTTTAGCAATACCGTTCTAAGCCATGTTTACGGTCATTCAATAGATTCACACGATCGGTGTCATTTCTTTTTTTGGCAATGTCGTCATTGCAACACACTAACTTATGTGTATACTATATGTATATAAAATATATACGATATGTACTGTCGATGATTTGTCCCTTTCCAACATAGTCGATGAATACTATATGATAATGCGATCGATTGTCGATTACTGTTCGCACGGCCACCGAGTTCGAGATTGGGAGAGACGGAAGGAGAGAATGATGAATACATGTTCCATTCATTGTCACAAATTGTAAGGAGAAATTTAGACACGTTTCATGAACAGCGGCGACATCTACATGTCATCCTACGAACTTATAAAGTGGGATTATTTAATCTTTCATTTGTATTTTTCTTTGCTCATAAAATACACAAAACATATTTAAAACTGCCTGTGAAGAGCAACACTTAGTTGACTTTTCTGGTCCTTTTTTTTTAATTAAACCAATGGTCATTAATGACAAAGCGAAATGTAAGTTGTGTGCTTTTAACCGAACTTTGTTTTCGATGAATTGTTTCTTTCAGTGATTGTTTGTTTACTCTCCTGTTTGTTTACTTGTTTGTCGATTTTTATTATTAGTTTCCCTTTAAATCGTAGGAAATTAATTTTAAAAAAAATGTTCACTGGATTCACATTGACTTAAGTGCGCTTTTAGATTTCTATAACTAAATTTTCGTTTTCTGTGTATACAACAAATATTAAAACGTGTCATTCAAACCACATTAATTGACGGGCCACTTGAATTTCTCCCTCTACGCTTTTTTTTTTTTTCTTTGTTTTTTTTCTTTTTTTGACTATTTATTCACTTCTTTTATTATGCAGGAAACAAACGGTCAACTACGATGAATGTTTAATCAAACACTTTTCTGACAGCTTTGAGAGCTCAAGGAAAACATCCGCAAGCAGCAAAGAAAGGAAGAAAGAAGATGTGTTTGTGAAGGAAACAAGAAAAAAAGAATTTTCAGACATTTATTATGTAAAAAGGAAAAAGTTGTTAAAAAACATCAAAATATTTTCAAAACAAAGACTAGTGATCTAATAAATCCCCCTTTTTTTTGACAGCGTTTAAATTCTGTCTGATTTAACCAATGACAGGATAAATACTTATATTAAAGGATAGCCATCTGAAAATTGAAAGAGTGTATTCTTCTAACTAAGGCTACTTCAACAACTTCCCTATGTGAAACAGTTTCATCCCCACTATTCCTCATTTTAATCCTGGCATCCTTACGAAGTCAGGAACACGTTTGAACACGTTTAGTGAATCCATTGACTTTAATGTTCTGAGCGCACTCGAGTCGGCATGATTATGATTTTGAAATGCTTTAGATCGCTTTACCCCTTAGGCCAACAACAATTAAATCTAGCCAAAGAAGTGTTCAATTCTCAGCACGATGAATACTAATACGAAAAGTTGACACCAATAGGTTGAATTTCGTATGCGGGCGACGATCCCAAACTGTCTTTTAAACGAACGATTACACGATCTTCAAAATGAAAAAGGGACAATTTTTAAAACCACGTGCTTTGAACTAATTGGGTAAACAATCTTTCATTGCCCTTGCAGCTCGATGATGAAAGGCATTACCGCATTAATTTCAATTTATTTTATTCACGCTTATGTAACGTCGAAGCCCTTAAGGCCTGTTATAATTGATTACAACGTCCTCCGTAAGTGCAATAATAAAGTAAAGTAAAGTAATACGAAATGGTCTTAAAAGATTCATGTGACAATTAAAGGTAAAGAGAACAAAACAAGGTAACTAGGTGAGCAGGGAAGGAAGGAAGGAAGGAAGGAAGGAAATACTAAATAATTAGCTAATCTTACTTCCAGCTGCAAAAATTGAAAAGCTATATTTGTAGACGGCATAAGAAGATGGAAATTGTTGTAGCATCCTAGGCAAGCAATTACAGGCCCTTACAACTCTTGCTTGAGAGGATTTGGCCAAAAGACGCGTAACTCGAGGAATCAACAAATGGTTATTGCATATCGAACTACCGAACCTACCTCTTTCGTAGAATAATGTTGTAAAGGCTAAGCGGAAGTCTGACTTT
Source organism: Glossina pallidipes (assembly GCA_000688715.1). Taxonomy (NCBI): domain Eukaryota; kingdom Metazoa; phylum Arthropoda; class Insecta; order Diptera; family Glossinidae; genus Glossina; species Glossina pallidipes. The sequence continues at coordinate 152,839 of KK500121.1, forward strand.
AACAAAATTAACGAAGCAACAGCCTAGAGAAGGCCGAACATAATTGGAGATATAGCGATGTCTCCTCAAATAGAATGTGGATTTGATTACACGATTATATATCGGCCAACGGGTTTATAGTTGTAATAAAAGGAAAAACCGACTAAAGAAAAAAATTGAGATAACATTAATTGACACCAGGAATCATGCATACCGTACGATACACTACCGAGATTCGCCAATCTTTAACTGCACAACACAACTTTGGAACAACCTACTAGGAGAGATCTTTCCCACTGTGCCACCACTTTCAAATCGAACGTGCACGGATACTTCTCCCTTCTTCCACCTCTTTCCACTTACAATAACCATCATAGCTGGAACTATAGGGAACATGTGTTGAATGTCTGGTCATATGTATAGAAAATACAAAAATTATGAGAGTTTTTAAGCAAGTATTGATTCTTTTTAAAACACACACATACATTTCTACCAGAACCAGAATTTTTTTAAACTTGCTACTGGGTTGCGAGAATCAGGAATTGATTTACAACAAGCAGAATATTAATAATTTTTTTTCCTTTGCGCTAAAAGTAAATGCATGCATATGCATAACCAAGAATATAAATAAAATTCCTTTGCTATACGTTTGTATATATGTATACATATGTATATTTATATATAGATTTTTGTAAATATTAAAATCTATAACAAGAACAACAATAATAATAGCAACGGAGGCAAGTAAATTTTGCAACTGTAGACGCATGTCGTGTTAAACAAAAAACCGCATGTTTCTGTAACATCAAATCCGCATTCGTTTATGCTGTTTACGGATTATTGGTTACTGGTAACAACACACACTTGTATTCACAGCTTGAATAAGCGAATATTTATCGGTATATATGGGGGTGGTAGAGTACCATTCATATATGCGTTGCGAGTTCCATATGTACATACATACATGTATATGTGGGTGCTTCGTTGAATTGAAATAGTTTACAGTCATCTGAGACCATTTATGTATACATTGGTCTTTAAATTTGTTTACTTGAATGTATACGCTTAGGTCGATTGTGGCTTTGTCTTAAAGTGCAACATTTATCCTTGCACATACGCATACACAAGCTCAGTTACGTATGTGTGAATGCTTACACTACATATTATATTTCATTTGACCAAATGACATGTCAGTGTAATTTTTGTTGCCATAAGAGATTCATAAGAGTTGCATGTACAGTTGCACGTGCACTTGTATATATTCATATGCATACACATACATACATGCTTATGCGATTGTATCCAACGATAGTTTTGCATTGTCAAAGTTAAAATTGTTGTCAGTTCGGTTGACTGGTCTAGTTATAGTTGGTAAAGTTTGTTTGCATTCTCAGTTCGGTTTATATATATGTGTTTAGTGCATGCATATGCGTTTATGCGTTTGTAAAAATTGAATTGTTACAATACACAGTAAAACCTTCTCTAAATCCTTTGTTGCGGAGAAAAAAAAAACTTTTTCATTATACGTTGCATTCATATGCAAGGAGCTCAATAACAAGGAGCTTCTTTGGTGGTAACGTCAATTGCTATGTGCTTGATAATTGATAGGGGTAACACTGTAGTGCACAGCAATATATATTTGTCTTTTTTTGTAAAACAGTAAATGGAATTGTCTCGTTGAATGGTTTGCAGGACTTTTTCTTTTTAATCATCGCGTTGGAAAGGAATGTTTCTGAATATTTTACTTAAAAAAAAAAAAAAACAAAAAAAAATATTGCACACAAAATATCTTCATCGTGGAGGTTATGAAATCCGTTTCTAATCTGTAGCCTTGAACCGGAAAACAAAATAATGTTATCAGGGTTTTTAAATTTATGATATTCTTATTCACATATAAACATATATGTAATAATGATGAGAAACAAATTTGTCCAAAAAATTTAAGTTAAACTATAATATCAAGTTGCGTTTAAAATTTCTTACAAGATCTGCTATCATCATATCAGCTTAGTATTAAGTCACATTACTAACGATTGATAATAGCGAACTACTGATTATAGACAGCCAGCTGATAAAACATGTGACGACTGCCTACCGATCTGAACGTAGAATATGTTCCCGAAATCTGAACCTTCTGCTTAGCCATAAGCACTTAACATCATCAAGACTACTTTTGATTTACGCCGTAAAGTTGTGAAACTCGCTACCTGCCGATATTAAAACAATTCTTAGCACGGGTAGGTTCAAAGACATTGTACGGGGCTATCATATTTTATAATTTTCAGATCGTTTTTGCAGCCCTGCTTTATAGCACACAATATTACCATGTTATATGTTATGAAGATATGCATTACTGTTGTTCACAATTAGTCAGAAAAAACCTCTAATGTCAATGGAACATCAATCAATTTTAATTACACCCACTAAGAAAATTACAATCGGCTGCGACCGTATTTTTTATACCCGTCATCGTTTTTCTAAAAAAAAAGCCGAAAAGGTAAAAAACTAACTATTCATGCTCCGTAGTTGTAGGTGGGCGAGGCTAAATTTTTCAATTATCGTAGACAAAAAAATGGAGATTTATATCATGTCTTTGAAGCACCATAGCAATTAACAGATAGATGGACAAACCAGCTAACAAACACTTCTAGTAGAACGGTTCGGATACAACATTATTCAATGATATACGAATGTTTTGACAAAAGTATCAAATTTCAGCATTTCGTAATATTGAGCGCGACCAATTTTTTCCATTTTTGGGCAAATGCTACAGTCCCACCCATAAAGTATACATGCAAATTTTTATGATTGTATCTGTCGTAGTTGATAAGTAATAAGCAAAAAACCAAACGGACAGAAGGACATGCTAAAAACTTGCTCAGATATAGATATTAAGCGAGAATGTATATTTTCAAATGGCTTCTGTGAAGCATCTTTCTCAACCTTGCGAACGCTTTGACAAAATGAATGTACCCTTCACACTTCGGCAATGGTTGATGGGCAACAATTATTGTTGTATATGACATGCTAGTGGCCGTTAATAGTTTATCATTATTAACTAATAAACTAAAATGCGCTCAGATAAGTTATAAAAAGTAATTAAAAAAAAGATCTTATATTAAAAACGACATTCAACGTATGCGCGTAACTGACAAAAAAAAAACCAAAAAAATAAGGGTCACTTTGCATCTTTGATATGTCAACATAAACAAAAGTCTTTATTAGCGCTTTCGTTATATTTGTTACTTAATTTTAATAATAAAACAAATTATTTCACACTCTTCTCATCAATTTTTCGAAAATAATAACTTATTACCAATAATTTTCTAATACATGCTTCTGCTTGTTGTGTCTTCAACAAGATTTACCCAACTGTGAAAAAGATTAGCGAGCAGAGATATTATAGCACAGCAAAGATTATTTTAATGAAAAAGAGAGGAAGAAACAATCAATAATAAACAGAAATTTGGATTTTTTTTTATGTTTTGCTTTGAATATCATAATTTGAGGCATATTCAATTCTATCATAAGTTTTCTTGTACTTAAAGCTTGTAAAAAAAAGATTTTTCATTAAATGCGAATTTTATGGGCGCTTTTATAAACCAAATCAAAGTCACAATGTATTTCATCTTGATTATCTCCCTTTTCCTCTCTCTTGATCTATCACTCTTTTCCTATGTACAGATAACCCGAAAACTTAGTGAAACTTTTTTAATGATATTCTTTCTATGCAATAAATTCCCTGACTTTTCTATGTTTTCCTCTTCTTAGCCGTTGTTCTAGTAGTCTATACTTCAGCGAAACATCTCGCGCTTCTTAGATTCTTTAGTGCCTTTTTTGAAGTTTTACTTTCAAAAATATAATATAAGCATGTATGAATATGTGTTCACAGTATCAAAGGCAACACGAAAACGTAATACGAAAAAATCAACCTAAGCCGAGTTTGGATCTACTACATAGGTAAGATTATTTACATAATAATTGTTCAATGACATCAAAAATAATAATTTATATTATATAAATTATAGTTATTATATAAATTATATAGTTAATTAATTAAAATTAATTAAAATTATATAATTATATAATAGATCCCGCTTGTATAGAATCTTGATTGTATAAAACCTTGCTTGTAGAGAATTTTGGTTGGATAAAATCTTGGTTGTATAAAATCTTGGTTGGAAAAAATCTGGTTGTATAAAATCTTGCTTGTATAGAATCTTGGTTGACATCAAAGAATATTAGTTTTAGTTGGCGACAGTTTATAAAATCAATTATTGCAATAAACTATATGCATGAACTAATACGCATTTCTGTTAACAATGCATACGTATATGTATGCACTTACCTTCAACAAGCTGGTTCAACAGTTCGACAATGGATGTATTTACTCAAAGAAAATTATGATTTTAAAACTTTGCACGCACGGTCTTACCAACATCGATTGCCATATTAGCGGAAAACTTATACGTTTGTATGTTTGCGTAACATCAAAATTTGCTTTGCGAGAACTTTAATGTTTTTGTTAACCCTTGCCTGCAAGAATAACCGCGCACATACCCGAAATATAAACGATTATATACGACTGCCTCATTATTTCTTTTCGTAATTTTTACATTTACTTGCAAAACAAATGAACGAATACTTTTTCTTTTTCCGATATGAAAACGACATCCATTTTTATTTGCACTTTCCTATTGGTGTAGGTAAACTTTGATTTCTTATTTTCAAAAAACGTTTTCTCTTAAATTTCTTCGCAATTATTTCACAATTTTTCTAATATGAACCCGACATCTATTTTATCTTCATTTTCACTATTTCTTATTGCCAATAACAGTTTTTCCCTAAAATTCTCCGCAATTATTTCGCACGTATCCGACAAGTGTTTAGCAATTAAGAACTGTCTAGTAATAACCTTTTTATACATACTCCTGTCTACCTCATTAATAAGATTAGCGAGCTAAGAGTAATTTTAATTTCTTTGCAGTAGTGTTGCGTTATAGCGAATATTGAGCGAGAAAGGGGGAAGAGAAGAACAGGTCAACACAAGTTTTTTCTTCTGTTTGAAATATTACTAAAAGAGATGATAAATAAGTGAAAGGAGTGCTTCCCAAATGAGTTATGTTGTACTCAATCATATTGCAACTTGTCTTCTTGTGGGTGAATAAAAAAAAACTCTATGTTCTGATAGCCAAAAGTTCCAAAAAGGTAAGATAGATAATAAGATCTAGAATATTGTTTTTATTTTGTAATTTTAGACAATTTTATATATTTATAAGAACATTTCTCCCCTTAACTTCGTCTTTGAGTTTTTTTTTGTTTCCGTATAGACTCCATATGTTTACTCCATATATATACATAATAGTACAAGAAGTGCAAATTCAGACTCGCTCATTTAATTTTCTCAGATGCTTCCAACTTCAGTGTTGCCATTGTAATCAAACAAGTGCAACAAATGGTAATTTTCATATCAACAAATGTGAAGAAATTTTTTATTATTAAAAGAAGTTGTTGGCGTTTATTCTATTTATCTTTATCTAATTTACTTATTTACATGTTTATTAATACAAATAATTTTATTAATGTAAATAAATTATTATCTTCAACATTATATTTTTCCTTTTTTGATTCCATTATTGAGATGTTGCGAATGGCGGCAAAATATGCTATTGGTGGTCGTAATGGGGTTAATGATTTTTTCTTAATATATCGAAAACATTAAACTCGTTGAATATTCAGCGAATATTCGCAATCAAGCGAGCATTATCTCTTGACTTTTAGACTATTTTTGCTGCTCTGACTTAAATTCATCTTTTCTTGACAAATTAGTTGAATTGAAAAATGAATTAAATAAATAAATAATTGAATAACTGTGCTGTTGATGGCCTACTAAATTTGATTGAGGGGAGAATAAAAATGTTATGGAGTAGATGTAAAATGTTAAGAAAAAAAAAAGCTCTATTCGTTCCTATGTTATATAGGAATATATGTTTTTGTCAATTCTATCCAAAATTTTTGACTAATCGACGGGCAGAGTATTGTCATGTTAGAGTTTTGCACTTAATAAATCTCAATCGACTCTTAATTTTTACTGTTGTATTGTGTATTTTATTTGTTGTAAGTCTTCATATAAAGGAGATTACTAAACAAGTATTTTTTACTCTCAATGATATCGTATGGGAAAGCAAACACTAATATTTAATGCATTTTAGGAAAAATGTAATTCAATTTCTATTCAATAAACAGCTTCTCGAAAAAAATGCTTGAAAACGACCATGAAAAACACAATTCAATGTATTTATTTGCATATAAGTGGATTTATATATATACATATATATAAATATATATATTTACAATCTACATAAAATCAACTAAGCAATTTGAATTCCTTTCTTTTGCTTATTTTTGTTGTTGCCTCGGTAATCCCTTTGAAAAAGCGTTTAATTGAAAAAAAGAGAGCAATTAAAATACTTCGTATTAATAGAAAATAAAAATATTACGCATGAAAGTATTCATGTATATAAATATTGCAAAGCATATTTAAATTGATTACATTAAGGTGGATCGTAGAAATGATTTTTTTTGCTTTTTTCCATCTTAGTCTAATTTTCGAACTTTGTAAGAATTTACTAAGCAAATACTGAGTATTTAATTATATAGGTTTTGAAATTTCAAATCGTGTTTTCATTTTTGTTCCCGTTTTTTGTAATTTTTTTTTTTTAACTAATAGCACAAAATGTCTGAAATATATTTCCAAAGTTTCAAGCAAATCACTATAAAGTTCTACAGGTGAGTGTCTTGGAAAATTACGGGCTGGAAGGGTCCCAGGAACTTCTTTTTTAAAGTCGGCAGTCAGGCTTCTTCAAGCACTAGTATGCCGATCTTATCGAATTTTAGATATAAACTTGACCATTGATTGAACGACTAATACCTCTTTTGTTTGATCGCAGCTTGCTTTACAAGGCTAGACATGATGTAAATTTTACTGAAAATTGTATTTCTTTGGTTAAGGATGTGAAGTTGGATTTTTTTTACAAGCCTGCGCCTATCTACTAGTAGAAAATATTTGGTTTTTTTGGCTATCACGTCAGGGGTGGAACACTATTTAAACATTATTTCTTTATAAGCTTAACATCAGGAGAAGCCTTTTAACTAAGGATTGCAAGATGTTTATTTGTGCTGACGCACCTTAATGCAACTACTCTTTTTATATTTAAACCTTACAAAGTATATAAAATATTTTGAATATGATATTGAAAACTCATAACTAATGCATAGCTACTTACATGCATTTAATTTTGAACCTTAGTTTTACAGATTACATTGCATACCTTCATGATTTAAAAGCGTTTAAAGTTAATAGTTAGTTGAAGAGTAAAAGCTAACAATTTTAGCTAAAATGATATACAGGTGTAAAGGTTAAGAGGATGAATTATCGATGCAAGTAAATAGATGTCTGCAGTTTTTAACAAGTGTCGGCCAAAGATGGTAAGCAGCTTATGAACAGTTCAATTCAAAGGGTTTGGTGCCAGAAAGAAATGCAAAACAAAAATGCACACTAAGATACGCCGTTAATGTTTTCTTTGGCCTGGCGAACCATACAGTGTCGCGGTTAAAACATTTGCCTACACGTTTAAGCATATACTCCGTTACCCATTTTTGTTGGTAGAAAAATTATAATAAAAATAAATCGTACATTGTTACGTTTGCTATTTAAAAAAGTGGCTTGCAACATAGGCTCCGTATGCCATGGTTAAGTATTAATAGCGCATCATATGTAATATGCAGATATAATTAATCTTTTGCAACGTATAGTACCAATGTAGCCATACATGTAAATAGTTATAATATAAGTATAATATTTATGTAGAACAAGTACACATACATGCACACGACTGATATTTCTTATGCTTCACGGAATTCAGTCAATGAATTTTTCAGCTTTTATTTTATTTTATAACCTTTACGAATTGTAAGCGGGATGGGGTTTTGTAATCCACAGGCTTGATCCATGCAAAAGAATCCCTGAGCAACTGTTCAATTTATTCAAGAAATTCTTTAAAATCACAAATGCTTCTAACTTTGAAACTTGCTGAATATGTTTTTATTAAATTTTAAAAGCTACGGATTCTTCCACAAACTCTCTACAATTCTACAGGTAATTAGTAAAAATCTATAGGAAACGCTCAATGTGCGTATATATCGTACATAACTCTAGAGAAATGCTTCTGTTTCGTTTCACTATCGTCTTTGAAAAATTGATTGTTTGGCCCAAAACGCAACCTAATGTAATACAAATTTTATTCCTCGCATAGGGCAGGATCCAAAAATAAGCGTAGAGTGTCTAAATTTTGTCGAGTTCATTTTAGTACGAAATTTTCAATAGCGCCCGTCCTTGGGCAAAAACCCGTCACTATGCCAAATGTCGTCAAAATATCTTAAAAATTGAGACCTGTTGCTTTAACACAAATTAGCATGGATAGACGGACAGACGGACAGACAGCCTTAGATCAATTAAGATAATGATTCTGACGCCAACGAATAAAAAGTGGGTACATCCTAAGCCCTTCTGCGTGTTACATACGACCGCACTAATTACTATACCCTGTACCATAAGTGATGTAGGGTATAAAAAGAAAAAAAATTAACAATATTAATGCACATACACTCTTTATCGATCTTTTTCTTTGCGGATTTGAAACCCAAACATAGACCCAAATAGATGACACAACAAGTACAATTCTCGATGTCGATGATTTCTCAAAGAAATTTGTATTTTATAACGTATCATACCAGGATGTGACTCTCAGTAACTTGCGAAAATCCTGTTAATAATTAAAGTATTATATTAATATTTTTGTTTATCGCATCATTAAATAGCTAATAAAAATCATGTCCGAGCTATTGTATAATAGCCAAGCTTAACCTTCCAACTAGGCCTGACGATCAAAAGAAGGCGTAAGTGCGTGTCTTTGTCCCTTGATTATGATGCATTGGACATTGTCGGCATTATAAGGGGATATCCAATACTCGTGTAACACGTTAAAGACCGGAAAGAAGAAGATGTGAAGAAAGAGAAAAATATAGAAAGAAGACCGCAGCTTAGCGGGTTTGAGGGCCCAATCGGTAAGCGTTATTCTTTCACCGACTGAACACCCGCCAAAGTAAACTCTAATGCTGTGGACTTTGAATTCGCGAAGTGACTTGTTAGTCGCGATTCTTACTTCTCAGCTGTGAAAAAAGATGTATAATTAACCGAAAAGAAAATAGGAACCGCATCAGGAAAATTTCTTCATCATTTTCACGTCATTTCTTCATTAGCATTACTTTTCGACGGATTTTCATTTTTTTCTTCCAAAAGTTATTTAAGCTTATTATCACTAATTGGTAATGTATTTAGTAGATTATTCCCAAAAAATCCTTCTTGACTAATAAACAGAATTAGGACTACTTAGTCCTAAATTACTTCGATTGGTTGAACGAAACGAAAGCGTACAACATTTTTATCTCTTATATCCTCGAAGTGTTTTACAATTTTTTATGCCTTTTTCAAGCTCATAAATAGCTTCTAAAAAACAAGTAAAAAAATCATATTCGGTTGTGACCGAATCTTTCACACCCATCACCGTTATCCTATAAAAAGTTGAAAGAAAATTAAAATATAAATTTGTGGAAATTTATATCGTGCATCCGTTGCAGTTTATGAGCATCGAGCAAAAAGCACGGAGGCTTTCTCAATCTAAGTTGTGTAAACGTGTGGTCTTTGTGGGCGCGTTCTTTGATCTGCTTGTGTCATTTTCAAATTCTGTTGCAAATGTGTAGGCGATATCTTCTTTTTTGCGAACGGGAGAATCTGTACCACAGATATTATACAATTTTGCGGACGGACAAATAGACAAACAGCTCGACATGCTTTCGAATGCATTCTGCGCTTGATACTAGTCAAGAATTTACGTACTTTATAGAGTTTTAGGAACTTGCTTCCGCGCGATATAAAAAATTTAAATTTTGATACACTAGTATATTACATAGGCGTGGTAAATTTATCCCATGTTTAAGCAGATGCTACAGCATAGTCCACAGATCATACGTTCAAATTCTTGCAGGTTTATCAGCTCTTGTTGATAAATAATGAGCAAAAAACAAACTTTTTATTCCTTTTGAAAAACAGAGATGCTCTTAGTTTACCTGGGAATGTAGGCGTGTCCTTCGACCATTTTTAATCTGCCAAATTTAAAGTTGAGAGCTTCATTTTTGCGGACAGAAAAATGTTTACCATAGACATTACGGAGACGGGCAAGCAGGCAGACAAACGGACCGAAATTCTTAAATCAGCTCAGAATTTCATGCTGTCCACGAATATGTATACTTTATGCGGTCTCTAAAGCTTTCTTCTGTGCGTTGCAAACAAATTGACAAAATGAATATACTTCTCATCCTTCGGTGATGGGTATAAAACGTATTAAATATCACATAAACGTATCATGGGCACACAAAACATTGTAAATCGTTTTTTCTAAATTGGTTATCGTTTTTATTTTCTATTTCGATCTCATATAATTGGCATTCAAATTTATGGTTATTATTGTACCTAACCATAATAAAAAAAAAAAAAAACGGATTCATAAATTGAGCGTTTTTCTCACATTTAATAAATGCCAATTAGTGTCAAAAACAATAAAAAAATGTAATAAAAAATAAAGTAAGAGAATTACATTCGGCTGTGACCGAATCTTTTATACCCACAGATACTCAAGACGGGCATACTTCGGTGCATTTTGACTTTGACACTGGCCAAGATTGTATCCACTATATGGGGTTTTTTTTTTTTTGTAAAATTTGTTTGTGGAATGCAATGGTATTTTGATCTACTATAATATTGGCTAGGCCCCAACATTTTTTGTCATTTTTTTTTTCACTATACTATAGCATTACCCATAGGAGTTATGATAACATTTCTCTACATTTAGCTGCTGTGGTTGTCAAGTAAAAAGCGAAAAACCTATTTTTTCGCTTTTAAAAAAGAAGGGATTCTCCTTTCACTGCCTCTGTGTCCTTCAATCTATTTCGCTCATTTTTAGTAGCAGCCTGCGAGCGCCAACTACCAATTATTTTGCCGAACGTGAAACCGACAGATTTATTTTTGCGTCCAGGAGAATGTTTATCACCAACATTGCACAGGCGAACTGACGGATATTCTCAAATCGAACCAGAATTTAATACTGATTAAATATATATATACTGTATAGGATCTTCGTAGCTTCTTTCTGGATGTTGCAAACGTTTTGACAAAATGATTATACCTCTAATGGTTCGGTGATGAGGTATAAACATGTTAAGGTCATAACAATAAGAATTTTTTCCTATTTATATAAACAATAATTAGCTTTTATATTTCGTTAAACGCTAAGTGCTCGCACATAACCAATATGTAAAGTATTTATTAAGGCCGTATAATAGGACAAAGCCACTTGAAGCTGTAAATCGAATATATTCTCCGCATTCAAACTGCTGTCAATTATGATTAAGGTTTTCTTTTTTTTTTGTTTTTCCCTATCATAAAAAACAGGGTAAAGGATACAGGATAGGCAGCCTAAAAAGGAATTATGCAAATATACTACGGGCAGAATAAAAGAGAGAGGGAAAATTATTGTTTATTGGACGACGTACATTGAAGATTCATTTTGTGCCGATCTTTGTGCCGACTTAACCTAACAAGAGCGAGAAGAATAAAAATTTCAGATCATAATTGCTCTTGTAATCATGTTTTCAATATATGAGCGGACGTACGGACAGACAAATAAACAGGCACATCTATTAGAAACTTGGAAGAAATTCGTCTTAACAGCTCTTTAAAAGAGATCCTCTAAGAGCGAAATCCGAATTCGAGGACGAAAATGTAAAAAGCGTTTGATTTTATTTATTTATTTATCTATGAAATTCAGCTAAAATAAATTAACAGCTAAATTCAATTTTATGCTAATTATTATTAAAGCCTAATAAAAAGTATGTGAAGAGAAGTAAAGAAAAAATATTATGAAAATATAAAAAGAATAAAATTCATGTGTAAATGAATAAGAGTAAAAACAAAGAAACAAAAAAAAAAAAACAAAGCTTCTAGCACAGAGGCACTCCCGTAGCCGGTACACAACCGAGTTGTGAGTGAACCTCTAAGGCTTTGCAAACATGCAAAAGCTTGGCAGCCAGTATTAGTAAACAAATTTAGTTAATTTTCCAATGAAATCGCACGTACTAAGGAAAAGGAGAAGGTTTCCCTTATGATTTACACCAAAGTAGTACGGCCACTACTTGGTAGTTGGACTATATTGTGGACTATATATAAGATATATCTTCTTACCTAAAAAAGTGCGCTCAAATTTTGGGTGCGTCTTATCGTCCGAGGGTAACATTAAAATATTTTGCAAATTTGAGGTACGCGAGGCACGACAACAATAGTTCAGATGAAAGTAATACGAACGATGACATTAACAAAAAGAGAGATAGTACCGAGAGTGCATATGAAATGAACATTGCTAGTACGAGCTATCTCATCTCATAAATTTGAAGTGCGTCTTATCGTCCGATGCGTCTTATAGTACGAAAAATACGATAAATATTATTATTCAGAGTTTACTGTCTCTGTTACTCAAGCACATATATATATTACATATACATATACATATATAGGTGCCCCTCGTTTGACGTTACCCTAAATCATCCAGAAAAAACTTTAAATTTGTCAACGCAAAGCATTAAAAATGACACGCAATGCTATACGTGAACAAGCAACTTACATCAAAAAAACGTGAAGATAATTATGAAATGAACGCAGATATTGAGAACGCTTACGAAGATACAAAGCGAGAGAATGACAACGAAATAAATCCCGAAACAACTTCATCGAAACAAGTTCTTTGGCCAATTAATGCTCCTATTGATTGGCCAAAAATTAATGAAACTACACCAGACAGACCTTGCAAACTTGAAGAAAAATGCCAATAATCGTATATTAATGTCATCAATAGTGAAATTGTTTTTATTCATGTGAAATACGACATTATTGTTCCTTTCGATTATATCACTTAATAATAGCGATTTGGTCAAACATAGAATTATGGCTTTTACATGTAATTATGAGAAGCCAAATGTGAACTCTCCACGCTATGAAAATATAAATCGATTGGTCGATAGTCTACTAGAATTCAAATGAAAAGAAATTACTTTTTCATACCCACCACTGCAAGATGGGGGTATATTTTGTTTTTTTCCCTAATGTACGTAACACACAGAAGGAAGCATCCAACACCCCACAAAGTATATATTTTCTTGATCGGCATCAAATTCTATTCAAGCGTCTGCCCATCTGGCCGTCTGTCCGACTGTCTAGTGTCTGCTGGAAACATTCTCCTGGCCGCAGAAATGAAGGTATCGACTTCAAATTTAGCAGAAACCTTAAAAGCTTTTGCAAGTAGGTTGGTACTGAAAATGAGCCAAATCGATCGAAGGATACCCCCACCGCGCCGTGTAAACTGGAAACACCTCTGTTTTTCAAAAGGAATGAAAAATTGGTTTTCTGCTCATTACTTATAAACGATAGCAAACAAATTTACAAAACTTGGAACGCGTATTCTATGGATGATGCTTTAGCATCTGTTTACAAAAATGGAAAAAATTGACCACGCCTATTCAATATTATAGTGTATCAAAATTTAATTGTTTTTTCAATATCTTTATAAGGCGCAGAAACAAGCTTCAAAAACCCCACAAACTATATAAATTCTTGGCCAGTTTCAAGTTGAGAATGCACCTAAACATATCCGCCTTTTCGTATGATCATCCGTCCGTTTGCGCAACTTTACAGTATTTGTGCTAAACATTGTCTCGTTAACGAAAATGAAGATATCGCCTAAAAATGTGCAAAAGAATTTGGAATTGACATAAACTTTTCAAAGTGGGCACCTACAACGCCCACACGCCTCTATAAAAAAAATTTTATTTTGAATATAGAAGAAAACAACACCGCCCACCCCACATTATAGACCATGAGGATTTTGTTCTTTTACTTCTTTTCTCTTTTCTTATGGTAAACCGTGATGAGTATAAAAGTTTCGATCTCGACCGAATTTAATACAGAATCAAAAGTATGTTTTAAACATCAGCACAAATTATCAGCACATGTCACCTATAAATGAATTCCTATTTGCTCTGATGTGAAAAGCTGAAAATTGAATATCGATCTTTTTTGTAAACAATATCTTTGCATAAAGGCTGACGATAGCCCACTAAATAGAAAATTGTTAATAATTTGCCTATCGAAGCCATTACCATAAATTCAATCAATAAAGCAAAGTTGTTTGTTTTTTTTTTTTTTTTTTTATGTAGTTTACCATATATATTGAAAAATAATTTGTTATGCACAAAAATTTTGGAATAGTATTTGATAGCGTCTCTTATTCTGCTGGCATTTCCCGCCATTTTTGTTTTGCTATCAATTTCAGTTCAATATGCATAAAGTTGAAAATTGCTTTTGTAACGCCCGATAATTGCTATCGATACAGTTATTATCGTATATTGTCATTTTATTACTTTACCGGGAATAACAAGGATCGCATTTATAAATGCTGCGGTTGTAACGAATATCAATGAAAACGCTATTGACATATAAAGTAATAAAAGAGCAGACAGAATTTATGGCCACAAATTGGTCGTAAAATCTGGCCAACGTCAATATGGGGATATAAACCTATCTCGCTAAAGAGAGCACTTTTGAAGAAAATATTTAAAAACCAAAAAGAAAATGAAATAAAATAAAAATATGTTTACGCTAAATGCTAAATAAAAAAAACAAAATGCCGGCTTTACATTGACCATCGGAGATGAAAATCTATGAATTTTATCATTTCGTTTGCGACGATTTGAGTCCAACTTCGAGGCTTCAGCAGGAAGAGATTGATAACGTTATCCTAAACATTCACACGAGGATGTCACAAGTCGCACAACTCTTGCTTTATAATTAAATTGATCCGGAAATGCTTAGCTATGACTGTTCCTTCGAAAAAAACTATAGCAAGAAAACGGACTTTGCTCTGTTATGGTTAGTGGCCAGGCCGAATAAATTCCTTAAAGGCAACTCAAGTATATGCGTACGTACGTCAACCACTGGTAATCCGCAACGACTCGAAAAATTGAGCTAATAATATAATGCGCAGATATTCCCGAGGCTCTGACTATTGGTCCCCGTAATAATATCTCAGAAGTGGTTCTCGGGAATGTAGGAATAAACAACAGAAATATTTATTTATATATAACAGCATATAGGAGCTTAGTCTATAAAACGTTAACATTCACACATATATTAGGTCATATAAAAAGTCTTTGAGGTTTTTTTTAATGCCTATATATCGGGCATAACTCACCTGATTGGTTTGTACAAATATGTTCTTAAAAGGCGACATTTCAGTTTACATTTTTCTAAAAATAGTTTTCTAATTCTTTCAACCACACGACAGTTTGGGATCATTTGAAAAGAGCAGGCTACAAAACAGAACTCGAAACCAAAGATTTCACCTACGACCCATTATATTTACATTTACATATACGTAGGTTTCCCCAGGATGTAATATTAACAATCACTACATCAACTTGATACAAAAAAGAACTTCTTGCACACATGCATACACATACACATCTTCGTAACAAAAGATCAAATATTATGCCTTATTTCCACATGAAGATATTCTTTGCAAGGGAGCTCTTATATAGGGGGTCGACAACGTGAACTGATCGGAGTCTAATTTCAGAAGGGTTTTCCTCCTTTTCTATATCAATCGCTTCTTACTTCAAAATAGATTATCATTTCATCTCACTAAGGATTCAAACTTTCTACACCAATTTTCTTACTGCAAGCATTACAACAACAGATAACAAAGAGTGGAAAAGAAGTGTTTACACAAATTTTTCACCTAATGTCACAAGCAGCGTTAGTAAAGTGTTCGAGTATTGGGTGAACATATAAATTTTAATCTATCAAAGCATCAATAATTTGTACATATATTATCTGTTAATCACTTGTGTCTGACAACCCAAAAAAGAAGAAAAAAAAAAAAAAACAATACACTCATACTCTTCAATGACTAGTAGCACAAAGAAACACAGCTGGCAGAATATCTGAAAAAAACAAAATATTACATAAAAACTCAACTAACTAACATTTTGGTTTACTTTCTTTCTCGCAAATTCAGCATCATTTGCAGCAAAATTTGTCAATTAGTAGTTAGAGAGTCATTTTAATTGTGTCTATGATGTCAACTTATTTTCAACTAATTATTTTCGACATAAGCAAAACAATTAAGGACTCATTTGTTTATTATTGATCCAGCAAGTAATTGCTTGGACAAGTAAGAACAAACAGGATCAAAGAATAATGAAACGTTTTTTTAATATCAAATGGTTTATAAATCATAACCCCATTAATAGCGGAACTGGCAAAGGCAAGCAAGCATGCGAAGCATTCTCGGCGGCAGCCATGGCATGGATAGCATATCATTTCATTACAATTACAGAAAAAATAACAAAATGCAAAAATATTAACAGCAAATTATTAACGAGACAACCGCATAAATGTAGCAGGCATGTAGCGGCATGGTTTGTTGATCAACAAAAAAAAAAAGAGAAAAAATAAAAATATTAAAATATTAAAATTATAAACTTGAACGCCACACACACTCAGTATATCTTATGTGCATCATCAGACACCATCATTAACAATATCGACCGACCGACCGACCGTCGACGTCATTGCATTATCAGCATATTATCAAGGACAACACATACTTGATAACA
Organism: Glossina pallidipes; assembly: GCA_000688715.1. Taxonomy (NCBI): domain Eukaryota; kingdom Metazoa; phylum Arthropoda; class Insecta; order Diptera; family Glossinidae; genus Glossina; species Glossina pallidipes. Next base: position 169,660 of record KK500121.1, read on the forward strand.
GCAAGTGTGTGTGTTGAAAAGAAGTGCAAGAAGAAGTACGTAATGACTGACTGAACCGGAATATCATTTGAGAGCAGCGTTCAATTCTCTTGCGATTATTTCATGCAAATTTTAAACTTTGATACGGATTTATTAAATCTACTGTATATATATATATATATATATTTATATGCTCAGGCATATATACCACCCACCACATAATATAATGTAATGTTATGCTTTATGCGTTAAGTAAACATATGTAAATATTTTACAAACTTATGTATTAACATTTATGCGTGTTTTTTAATCATGCTGATTGTACTTAATGGATGTTTTTAATCTGAAACAATATTGAAACAATTAATGATGATAAAATTTTAAGCATCATATCGTAAACGCTGAACGCTTTATTTTCATAGCCTAGTTATGTTAGTACACAATAGTTTTCCGCGATGGTAAATATTATAAAAATCATTTTTTATTACGTCATCCCATAAATAATAATAATAATAATAATAATAAATAATAATAATAATAATAATAATAATAATGTTCTTTACTTTAAAATTAAAAGAAACATTATTTCTTTGTAATGCGAAATACTTTGTGTGTAAAAAGTTTCAGGAATTATTCAAAATTAATTACTTAGCGAAAATGACAATTGATCCTCTTCAAAATAGATTCCACCGCTTGCTGTAACACAGCTGCTTTACTTAATCTACCAAACATTTTTCGCAGGTTGCTTAAAGTATGGCATTGGAGACGAATTTTTCGACGAAAGTATTGATTCGAATCATTTTCAATACTCGTCTTTGCGCCGAAACAAGTGGTGTACATAACGATTTTATGAATGTATCTCAAAAATTAGGACTTCTAGATTGCATACGAAGATACCAAACAAGATGGGTAGACATCACACGGACACATGGGCGAACAGAACCTAAAAGGACATGACCAAATGATTCTGAATCGATTGCTATAATAGAAGGTGAGTCTATCGTAAGTCCTTCTGGATGTTTTATACATCCGTACAAACTTAATATATCCTTGTAGCACAAGTGAAGTAGTTTGGAAAAACAAGAGGAACTCGTAAATTATACCTACTCTTTGGGCCGTAAGTGATCTCGATACTAGCAACATGCAAGAAAAAAGAATTGTAGAGAAATATTTTCGCTGAGTTTTCAAATAACGAGGACCCAATTACTATATATTTTTATTATTATTATTATTATTACTATTACGATTTCCTTTTTTAGCCAAAAATAAATTTGAAGATTAAGCTCTTAAAGCACAACCACCTAAGGCTTTGTTGAAAACTCTACCGCACTTGAGTTTTGTTGAGACACATTGAGCTGTTAGTTGAGACACTTTGCCTACTCGGCTGATCGGGCGGATAATTAATGTACAAACTAAGTATGCACAAAGTACGTTGCGGACAAACTTCCGCCTACAGAGTCGCCGCTGCAATTCACCAGCAATATTGGTGCTTTGATGGAGGAAAGGCTACTAGCAGCATAATTTCAAAAAACTTTCGGGCTTTCGTTTAAAGCCAAGATATCCTCAACATTTCACAGTTAAATCGACTCACGACCCTAGCAAAACCTTCCGGACCAGCAGAATTGATTTTTGTGAGCTATTCTATTATGAAAGCGTAAAGTTGATAGAAGCACCAAGGAAATGGATTTCTCGCGGTACCCTACCCGCCTGCCTCAGCACGAAGGTATACATCCATAAGGGCTTACTAACATTTTGTTCTTTAAGACGTAATACAATAAAGTAGTAACTTTTAAAAGAATAGCGCCAACGCGCCCTTGAACTCCACCCCCTTGATATTTGAGTTAAACATTTCGTTTAAAATACAATATGAAAGAATTACATTTAATAACACATTTTAAACAGCAGCGCGAATGTTCAACGTACGAAAGATTAATCATCCAGAAGCATTAGTTGAAGAATGCGCAAATTGACATTTTCAGTCCAGTTGTCCTTAACATTGTCGTACCACGCACTGAAAAAAAAAAATATATATATATATAATATATATATCCAATTTTCTCGTCACCGATTCCCTATAGTACATGTATTGATTTAAATCTACTCAATCATATCGATATGTTCGTCGCACGTTCGAAAATGACGCATCAACAATAGGCAGAAATCTAGAAAAAGTATATTTCAATGTAAAATTCGTGAACTTTAAAGAATCACCTCAATCGATTAATTACCACGCCTGCATTTGATAAGACACTTCCCCGTAGGAAATTCGCTGGTTTGACATAGTCGTCCTTAGGTGAATATAATTTTCTAATTTTCGAAATAAATAATTACATGCTTAACGTGCACGAATGCAAAATATTTATTACTTTCCAAAATTCTATATGTGTGTGTGTGACAGTGTAAACATTCATATCATATCTTTAGTGAGACGTTGCTTGAAAAATTTAATAAAATATTGATTTATTAAGGTTTTAGGGAATGTTTACGTCAAAACTAGCAAATAAATTTAAATCGACGACTATATATTATATATATATAATAATAACTCTTCCATAATATGCAAATATTTTAATTGTAATTAAGATTTTATCAATGAATTTTATTGAACAATTTTGTTTTTTTTTGGCAAACACATAATTCAAATAAAACAAATATTTTAAAATATCAAAAAATTTATGCCATTTTTAAGGTTAAAATTTAATTTTTAGCAGACATTAGCGAATACAACCGCACGGAATGAAGTTACGTATCACAGAGAACCAGCAAACTTTACAAAATTTTGCACGCTTTCGACGCATCTTGTTATCCCATTGAACGTTCGAGCGAATGAAATTATTTTTAAGTGATCCGAATTTTTTCCTCTCTTTTCACGCCGTCTTCAAACTCCATGGTTTTCTTTGCATTCATTTTTAAATTGCTTTACGTGCACTATAAAATAATTAGTTTATTCAGGCAAGTTTTGCTCTTAACGACTTCGGATTCGATTTTATAACTGGCACAACAAATTATTACCCTCATGGCTCAAATTATATGGATTATTACGCTATAGACGGCCAGTCACTAGCGCGCTTGTAGTACGCTTGGTTGAGTACCATTGAGTAACATCAGCATTTATCGTCTTATATGGAATTTAAAGTTTTTCGGCCATTTGCCGCAAAAACATCGACATTCCCGTAAAACGAACAACTACCCACAAACACCACATGTCTGCCTGTTTTTCACAATTTTCACATTTGCCTTAAAAAAGAAAGAACACACTTTCATACTTTCGATGCTTTCTCATTTGTATACAAGATATAAATTAAGCCTTGTATTTACACCATACACCAGTTGCGGTACGAAGGCATATTACGGTCGCTGAAGATCTATGTAACATCCAGAAGGATCTTAGATCAATCCATCTTTTTTTATACGTAATCATCTTCTGAATCGATCTGAACGTGTCTGTCTGCCCATGTGTAGCTTTTGTTTACGTAACCGCAATGAGATATTTTGTGTGAAATTTTTTACACTCAAGTGCTTTTACTCAAGACCTAAACCTCTTGAAAATGGGTTGAATCGTACCACTTTTTAAATCGACAGTGAGAAAAGTAGATATTTTGTCGACAGCTGTTAACTCTCGATATCTTGACATCGATAATGACAAACCGGCCCCAGTTATGCCAAGTTATGGTTATCGATGTAATCTAAATATTATCGTAATATGTTCGCGTGCTACTCGAAGGAAGGAATAGACGAATGGCTGATGCTTCATATGGGCTTTCAGCGAATTCGACTTAAGCACGAATTCGTTACACAAAATATTTTAGTTGCTGTCTCACTTGCATAGCAATCGCAAGGTACTCTAAAGGAAAAGTACTAATAAGAAGAAAACAAACACAAGTTGGCACTGAAAGTGAAATGAGAGAGAGAGAGAGAGAGGAAGATTTTTGCTTTAAATGTTACAATCGGAGAAGTAAGAAATTGACGGAGTCGTTATTGAGAACGAGTGAAAAAATGGAAAAAGTCTTTTTTAAGAGCGAAATTTAATGATGGCGGCTGAGCTTTATATAAAAAGAATAGTTTTTAACCCACTTTTAAAATAGAAATATGCAGTCCACAATATTCAGCATAATTATAGCGGATGTATTATGATTTTGCAAAATTCGACATGAAATGAATGAAATATTTAAAGATAATCTCAACTGGAATTAACAACTTCTGGCGCTAGTAGCATAACCTCAAAAGCTGAGTGGAGCACTTCTAATGCGGCTGAAGTTAGCAAAAGTTTCCTAAGCAGCTTTACCAACTTCTTTCTGAAGACTTATCCAAAAAAATGTTACTTTATTAGTGTGACTACTACAACAACAACATCTAATTGCTCTGGGTGAAAAGGAAAGTCAGTGCAATGAACTCAAAAGTAACGCTTCTGTGGTGCCTTCGTGCAGGTGAATATGACATTAATTTTTGTATTGTCGTCTTGAATGTAATCCACTATTACTAGCGCTTTCTATGAAGGACACTTTCTGTGAATATAGCTGTGAAAAGGGCATCAAAAATTAAAAAAAAAAGGTTTTGAGGGCGAAAACATATGGAAGCTTGCTGTTTACTAAGGTAAGATCGAGGCATTGCAATACAATATTAAAATTGGTCCACTATATTACCCTTCCGACTTTTTTCAATACGAAGATTTTAATTTCGATATATAGAAAACATTAATGAATCAATTAATTTGAAAATCAAATTTCTCGACCAATGGTTACTGTTTTGTTTCTTTTACCGCGTCTGTTGACTTATTTTAGAACCCGCTATTTCCATACTTGAGAATCTACATATCGTTCATTGTCTTTTACCAAACCATACAATGAATTGAAGATTTCCTCAAAACGCAATCATTCTGAATAAATTTCGAGAAAAACGGAACGTTAAACATACAGACAGCTTTAGAGATCTTAAAACTGGCTTCACAGGGAGCTAAATAAAACTATGTAAAATACTTTTTCAATTTTTTCACTGAAAAACAAATAATACCGCGCTAGTGGGAAATGGCCCACCATTGAATAACGTCCACCATTCCCCTAAATACATTTATTGATATGAGGAGCTTTCCACAAAATGACGTTATATTGGCAAGTGACTGAAAAAGTGTTTGGAGATGAACCATTTTCAATAGCGTTCACGCTTGAGCGAAAACATGTCGGTGTACTAAATTTTATGAAAATGTCACAATAATTGTGGCCTTTAGGAGATTGACTGGACAGAAAAGGTTAGTCTATCTCAATTCCTTCTAAGTGTTGCATGAATTCGCACAAAGTTGATCTATTTTTGTATCACAAGTGGTGAAGGGTATAATAAATAAAACAGTTTCTCTCCTAAAATTACAGTTGGAGCGTTGCAACCCTATAAACCAAACCTTAAGTTAGGACTGCACTTTGAAAACATAAAAATCCGCAGAAAAGCATTACGTGTTGTAAGGATTTTTGGCAGAAAATCGATTTAGTTTTCTTTAATAGAAGCCAGCAAGAAGTACTACGAACTTATTTTAATATGATGCAATCAATTCTTTTTAGGCGCCTTTCTGAAAGCTTTCCAAGATATAATACATTGTCAAGAAGGTAGTTAGTGCTGTATTGATAGATAAAAGAAACCTTCGTAATTTCGGGGCTTCATCTCTAACTCAATTGGCGTCTTGCAAAAGATACAAAATCACGACAATTTTCTAAATTAAGGATGCATCAAAATGTGGATTCTTCACCCGCAAGAAGGACTCACAGTATCAAACATTCGATAGTTACATAAAGTGACGTCTAGATGATTGAAGAAAATTTCGTATTGGAAGTAGGTAGTGTAAGATGTAGTTAACTGATCGTAAGCAGAACTACGATTTTAAAGCAACGGTAAGTGCATATGACAATAAGAAAATTGATTTTTTTATATATCGCAACAGTTTCTTATGAATTTCATAGGAACATATTGATGATGCATCTAAGTATACTTAAACGGGCTATTCTGCTTAATGATTGATAGCAGGACTTGAAAATTGCTTAAAATGAAAATTGAGAAATTCTTTTATTCGTAACTCAAAAGCTTTCACGTAGTTTTCGAAACAATTTTAATTAATTCTAAAGTAAATAAAAATAAACGGAAAAGATTCGGAAAAGGAATTTAAAATACGCACGCGTGTGTGTGTGCATGTGTGGGCATAATTCAATAAGCAGCTACTTTAATTCAGCAAACTTACCGCCTTACCGCCCCAAAAAGTACGAAAAACTGTGTTGGAAACCAAGCAAACAACTTGGGTATGGAAGCATCCAGACATCTTAGCGTAAGTGTGATTGCTCTGATTTTTTCTTGCTTTTAGGTAAAGGCAATATCTTCTTTGATCCATGCGATTGCTTCAACAGCATTAGCCATATTTTTCTGCAACAATATAATGTTTAAAGATTAACAGCAAAAGCTACACAAATAAAAGCGTAAAACAAAAAAAAAAATACTCAATTGGATCAACAATATGCAAGGAACAAAAGGGACAAGGAACGGCGTGATAAAGAAGAGAAAAATTTTCAACTATGTGAGAGACATTACAACGGTTGTCCTTGATGTTTTCATTTTAACACGATTTGCATGCATCAACTCAACTATCCTTCTTCCTAATCCTTCACTAAATTATTGGACGGTCTTCGCAAATCAAACCGTAGATATATTTGGGAACGGAGTAGGAGTTCTTGAAAGTTTTGTGAATGTGGATCTTCAGCGAACTATTTATTCTTTTCCTATTGCTTATAACGTATTAATATTTTTTTGCACGTTTAAAGTTGCTTTCGCTTTTGTTCGCATTCATTTAACGATTTTCCAAAAACTTCCCCCGTTTTCCCAAAGATAAACACAATCTGTTCTATTTATCTGAAGAAATTCTTTAAGCTACCAAGTAACACGATTGTTTAGTTGAAACCGCCAGTACCGCGTAAACTGCCTTTGTTGCCTCTTGTACCATGCGAAACTATATTACATGCTAATCTATATTATTCCAATTGCCGCCTGTTATAGTAGTGTGCACATAGAAGAGCACGTTTGCGTATATCCACTAAAGCGAACTTAGCTTATATTAAAATATTCCTTTACGATTGTAACAGAAGGTAATTATATGGCATGCTTAACTTTATTTGCATCATTGATCAATAATGAAGTCATAAAATTAGTACGCAAGATGTACATACATATTACAACCTGTAGCCACGTTTGAGGAAAAGCAGAACAATTTTTATTCCATTTCAACTTTCTCTTTGATTATAGGTTGCGTACGTTGCTTCACTTTTAATCAACACAACAGTCAGTACGCTGCGAAACTATCCGTTAGGAAAGGAGACACGTACCCTAGACCAGGTGAACGGTGATCAAGACAGATTATTACGTAAATTGATTCCAGTGATATAGAAAATGTGTTTAAGGCCATAAGGAACGGATTGCCTGAAAATCTGTCACATTTTGCTGCAAATAGAGAACAGCAGCGTAACAGATATGTTAGCTAATGCGAAATTACTCTTGCATAAGCCTGGATAAGATTTGAAGTCCTTAGATCCTTCCCAATTTTTTTCATCCTTATTCAGCATGTAGTTTCTATAAACCTTTTTCATCAGCCATTAATAAAGCATTTTCTATTATTAGGCCATTGGATGATATGAGGCAGATTTAGCAGTTTACCAGTTTAATTATATTGCGCAATCTCGTTTGATACCGCGTCAAATATTTTAGAAAATTGAAAAAATGTGAGAAAACCAAATCTTTAATGATCATCAAAGGAACCGGGGATAAGGCTTTCTGTGCGGGTGGTGATGTGAGAACAATTGTCGAATCCGGGCCGACGGAATAATCGAAAACTTTCTTTCGTGAGGAATATACAACGAACGTATTGATAGACAATTATAAAATACCTTACGTTGCCTTAATTGATGGTATTACCATGGGCGGCGGCGTATGCCTTTCTGTTCATGGTAAATATCGCGTAGCTACAGAACGCACATTGTTTGCTATGCCCGAAACAGCGATTGGTTTGTTTCCGGATGTCGGAGAATCGTATTTCGTGCCACGCCTACAAGAAACGGTTGGGCTATTCTTGGGATTGACTGGTCACCGCCTAAAATGCGAAGACGTTTTAAAAGCTGGTATTGCCACCCATTATTGCGACAGTTCGAAATTAAGCGATTTGGAGACAACATTATTAAATTGTCCAGATGCTGACGAGGTAGCAGACATACTTAGCAAATTTAATAAACCATAGCACAAACCATTCAGTTTGGCTCCATTAATCGAAAAAATTAACAAATGCTTTGGCGCTGAAAGCATTGAGGAAATAATTGAAAATTTGAAAACAGACGGTAGAGAATGGGCTTTCAAGACAATGTAGGCTCTTAGCAAAATATCGCCGACATCATTGAAAGTAACCCATCGACAATTGGAATTAGGTGCTGAACTCTCACTGCCACGTTGCTTGGACATGGAATATCGCATAGTTTTACGCCATTTGCAGAATAGCGATTTCAAGGAGGGCGTACGTGCTATGCTTATCGATAAAGATCAAAAGCCGAAATGGCGGCCAAACACTTTGGAAGCGGTTACTGAAAAGCGCGTACAATCATTCTTCGCTCGATTATCCGATATGGAAGAACTTAAACTGTAAATTGTTCTTCTTATGATTGTCATAAATCGTTGCTGTCTTATTGATGTTTTTTGTTCATGCACGATTTTACTAGCTATGAGGCCGGCAAACAAAATTGTTTTAAGCTTGCTGAATGTGAATGTGTACCTGCACTTTTCCTTCATGCTATACATTATATTTCGAATTGGATGTTGCTAAATCGCTCATTTCGGGCATAAGCGTAGTAGAGAGTGCTATGTGTTCACATCTTAGAACATTCCACACATGGGCATTACATCCAATGAAATTCTTATTACATCCCGTTGAAATTGTTTTCATTGCATATACATATATATCAGCATGTATTATATATACGCACGTATAAATATTGGCACAACAACACTTTTGTTTAACTGATAACTGATATTTTTCTGAATGAGTCTTTTTATTCGTGTCAATTTCTTCCTTTTTCAATCTTTTTTGCGTAAACTTACAGAGAAAAATAATCTGACATTGTCGTTGTAATGAGAAGACTGCCTAACAACATGTAGCTCTCAACTTTATAACTCTGGCAAATCGGTTAAGCATATCGATATATGTATATATCATTATTGTGTATTGAAAATGAAAGTAAAGAAAGAATAAAATTAAGCTTAAGCATAAACGGTTATACACATAAAACCATATGCATTTTTACAAAGTCTTGCAAAATGTGCCAGACATATAATTTGACTAATTTATACGTATACACATACAAATATAAATGTATTTAATAAATGCTTATAAAATGACTCCATATGCAAAATTTCAGAAGGAATGCTGAATAAATCGGCAATTCGTTAAGCTTTAAAGTTCTTGACGTATCAGCCAAAGATTTACGGTTAATGGTCTCTGCATCAAAGACAATGCAACGGTAAGGAGGTTAATGGAATTTAACATAGTTGAGGGACGATATCTCCCGCACTATTATATATTGTAATCAGTTCAATTTGGTTTATCTTCCTACCCTGCACATATTTAGGTGATTTCTGAGTCAACTTTTCTTTCAACAACTACTTTGAAAGAAGATTTTGTGTTAAAGATATAAGCAAAACATGCCCGTGTCCATATTTCTTAGGTTAGTTTGGTGTCACTGTAAGATTATGAATATTTTCATCTATTACAGATTCCTAAATGGCTCAGAATATCCATAATTAAAAGTATCACTAATAATTGCCTCCTCATTCCACAAGTGTATGTTTGTCAGTCAATAAAAAAGCCTGTCAATTATCGGCACACAATCGCAAGTCAAGACAGAAAAAGCAAAGTCGCTTATTGGCTCTCAATCCCAAGCTATTTCAGACTACCTTTGGATATATTCAAAAATTTAATTTGCTGTCTTTTTTTCTCCAAGAAAACATCTTATCTCATACCATTATGTAAGAGTTGAAAGAGTATTTTATGTTTACATAATATGCTAAGGAATTTCTTAGCTCCTCTTATGTTGGACTAGCTTTTCAATTTACTTCGCATTATAGTATGTACGGTATATGCTTGAAATGACATCTTAGCAGATTAGAAGCTTATGGTGCATGTCAAAGGGAGAAAAAGGTCGTATTGCACAAGCATGCATGTAAAAGTGCATTATTTGCTCGTCTTTTCCAAATGAACATACACTTACAGAGAAAGGTTCAAGAATGAAAAAAAAAATCGATCAAAAATCCCTTGAATAAATGAATAAAAAAAGAAAATACGCACATAAGCATGGATTTTCCCACATGACACCAACACAATTGTAAACGGATATAATCAGAAATCATTTCATTCCCAACAACGTAATGTTGTTGTTGTGCTCGTGAGGAAAGTAAATGTGCATTAAAAAATATTTATTATTATTTTCATTGATACTTACAACGGCAGCAAAATTTAATCCAAACATTTATTAAAAAAAAGAGTATGTACCGGTTAATCCAGACATTAAATTTAACCAATCGGTAGAAAAACAAAAATGAAACGTACCGTGGTTGTTGTCAGCAAATAACATTTCATTAACATACGAAACATATAATCAAGCAACTACCAGCTCAGACGGTTTCGAACGTACAACGAAAGCAAAACTCAGCGACCTAGGTTAAGTAGGTGCTTATCGACGAAAACATGGAACAGAAACCTTGCTCGCTTATCAAGCGTTGAAATTTGAAGGCAATTATAAGGCATACATAACGATTTTCAGCTATTTCAGGCACGTAAAAAATTAAGCGCTGAAAACAACCAATGCGTTTGCATCGTGTATCAAGCAGTTGGTGTATTATATGCACAAAATGCAAACGCATCCATTTTTATTAGGAATAGCTGACATGAGCAAGTCTTATAGCTTTTTTGCGGGTGCGAATAAACAAACGAAACAAAAAAAGGTTAAAATTGAGATAAAGTCGATTAATTGCAGATTTAAAAATTATTTGTCCAAACTTTATTATACCCTCCACCACTTGTGGTACACTTTGTGCCAATGCAATGTATGCAAGACCCAGAGGAACTTGAGACAGACGCACATTTCATTATATCGTCCAATTCAGAAGCTTGTACGCCCGGCTGTCCTTCCTTTGTTAAATCTACAGGTGCAATTTTCGAGATATTTTGATGAAATTGGTACAGTGACGCGTTTTGACCCAAGGACGAACGCTATTGAAAATGGTTCGGATTGGTCCACTTTTTCGACTATTCCCAATATAACACCCTATTCCGAATAATCATTTTATGGAAAAAAATTGCAATTTTCAAAACTTCTCAGCAAAAGTGGCTGAGTAGTAGTATTTTGGCATTCTAAATTGGTATGAAGACTTTGAGCCGGTTGTGGCAAATTTTTTGAAAGCCCCCCTCATAACCGTGCCTATGGAAAGTGAAGCTTTCTATGGTAAAAAGGACGAATTTTCAATATTTCATGGCGAAAATTCAAACACATGGTTGTAATTCTTGGCCTCACTCCATACCAGATATCTCATGAGTAGTAAGCTCTTCGGAAAAAGGGTTAATATTTAATATTTTATGATGAAAGTTAATTTATAGTAGCGTTTTTGCTGTCTTATTACCAAGACGAACGAAGAACGAGACGAAGTGGTATAGGGTATGTAATGGTCGCCGGTGCCCAATTATAATTCTGTTGCTCATGAATGATTTAAATATATAATGTAACAAAAAATTAAGCATAACTGTAGTGGTGTATTTGAATCGGAGTCTGAGTCTTTATCTTTAGTTGGAAAATATTGACTTTGCTTCATATGAGAAAAGCGTAAGCCGCGATTGTAAAAGTATGATTTGATATATTAGTTGAAATATTGTTGTGAAAGCTCCGCCCATCAAAGTTACCTTTTCTCTTTATAATCATCTTTTGTCCATTATTCATTTGCATCATTTTTCTTTTATGATCGCTTTTTTTCATTCTTTATTTTTACTGTAGCTTTTTTATTCTTACTTTTCACACATATATTGTTTACGTTTATATCGATTTCTTTGTTTCTACTTGTTAAGCCATATGTTACTTGTTACCACTTACATCGATTTCCTTCTTTTTACTTCTCAACCGATATGTTCGCCCAGGCACGTGTCACATTTCATTGTGTAAGTATTTGCGATCTGAAATGTCGATTAGTTAATGGATGTGTGCGCCGCGCTAAAGGGTTAAGCAATCATTATGCCATGTAACTAACTTTATCGGATTGTTATCGTAAATACCAGACAAACAACAAAACTCATTGAAGTGTCATATCTAAGATTGTCGAATTTGTATCGTAATCGCAAGTGAAAAGTAAGGAAGTCGGTAGTAAAGGAAGTCGGAAAAGAAAAAAAAAAGGAGATCCGAACTAGCCACAGCGAAAAGTGCTTTGAAGCGTTCACGAAAAATTAATCGAAAATAAAAAAATTGTTCATTGAATTCAACATCATGATTTCATTGGGATGTGAGCCACTGGTAAAAGACTTAACCGAAGAAGAACTTCTCAGACGTCTGAATATGTTGGCTAAAAATTTGTCTGCTATAACTCGCCACCACAATGTAAATCAGTCAATTAAAGATTCGGAAGAGCTATTCCGTGACTTGCTCACTACGATATTTAATATAATCAACGAAGACAACAGCGTTGAAGTGAAAAATCGTATAACCGATATTCTTAGTTCTCTGATAATGGAACTTGAGAACTTTACTATAGAACTGTTGGACTTGCTGTTAAGTAACATTGTGAAGCCGAAGAAAACACAAAACACAACTGCATGCCAATTGGCAAAAGATGTCATATTCAGGGCCAAGGATTGTCTTGAGCCTGTTCTTAAAAGGTATTTCGACCGGATTTTTCTGATTGACTATTTCGAGATCACATCTGAAATGTACGATAAAGTCTATGACTTAATCTATGAATTAAATATTATATCGCCCACTTTTTTATATACCGTTCTGCCGCAATTGGAATACAAATTGCATTCAACTAATGAGCGAGAACGTCTAGCAGTGGTCAAGTTGTTGTCGAGTATATTTTCTGCAGAAGGCTCGAGATTTAATGACCGATTTCCCAATTTGCTTAATATGCTGTTGGGATGTTTTGATGACATTGCCGTCTCTATACGTATCATATGCATTCAATTTTCCATGCATTATTGTATCAACCATTCTCGCTTGCGCCCAGATATTATTAAATGTTTGCTCGCTCGGCATCTTGAGCGCAATGCAACAGTGCGATATGAAGTGGTGATGGCTATAGTCAAGACAGCCAATAGTCGACTTAATATAGTTTGTGAATCGCAAGATTTACTTTTCATATTACGCGAACGTGCTTTAGATAAAATATTTAAAATACGCCGAGAAGCTTTAAGCGGACTGGCTTTCATTTACCAAAAGGCCACATTCGATTTAAACGATTTGCCAAATGGAATAAAATCATCTCTACGTTGGATTAAGAATACGGTAATGCATTCTTATTATATGCCCACGCTAGCCGATCGCATTTGCGTTGAACGCATTTTAATAAAGTGTCTAATTCCTTACCAATTGGATGCGAAAGAGCGCATGAAGAAACTATGTCATCTGTTAAGCACATTTGATTATAATGCTTCCCTGGCTTTTGCGAAGTTGCAAAAAGATCACATGAATAAACGCAAAATAGTGCGAAGTTGGATTATGTTACATCATTTAAAAGAAATTACTGTCGAAGCAGAGGATCAACTCAGTGTTCAACAGTCGCTCATTATCAAAATGTTACCCGATACTATGAACGCGACTGAATCGCTTACTAGGTTCAGTGTGAATTTACGAAAAGATCCAGACCTGTTGCATTACATGCGGATAATATTGAAACATGACGTCTCCTGCAAAGAATGTGTTGCTGCTATGTTACTTCTATTGAAAAAATTGGATGTACCATGTAACGAGAATCTGTACTACCAGGTAGTAAAAATGCTTCTCGAAATTGTGGCGTCAGTGATGGTAGATAAGGAATCCATCAGTGCATTAGTAGAACTAATTGATGGTTGCATACAAAGAGGTGATACTGCGAAAGAGATGGGCATACCGGAGAAGAATGCTGGAGTACGTGGTCTCAAAATATTGAAGTTTTTATCTTTTATTTTTCCCGTTCACTTTTTTACCGATAAAACACTTCGTCATATGATGAACTTGCTGCGCTATGAACACGATTATATAGCACCAATTATATTACGATCTTTCACACGATTGGGTCAATGCAAAGCTCTATCGGAAATCAAGCCCCATATTATGTTTAATTTAACTCGCATTTGCAAATATTTTGCTTTGAATGGCACGGCCGAACAAGCGAAACATGCGGTCCGCTGCGTGTACGTAAACTCGCAATCAGCAATAGATCAAGGAAGTGCGTTACGTATTCCTGCAACGCCAAAAATACATCCGATATTCCACGAAATTGTGAAATCTTTACGCAGCCCTCTGACATCAAACGTTACAAATCGACGGGCCAAAATTGTTACCCTTGGTCATATTGCCTATCAAATGCCGCAAGCATTTGCCAGGCCTATTAAGAAAATAATTGGTGCATTTATAGTCAAGAAAGTGCTGGCAGATAGTGCCTCAGAGGCACGTGATTGCAAATCGCTTGGATCAACTTGGTGCGAACGAAATGAATTGCCGCCTGATACTCTTTGCAAATTGGATGCTCTTAAGACATTGGCTCGTTGGTCACTAGGTATGACCACAGATCAACCTACCATAGAGAAAACATTCCGTCTGCTATTTGCCCACTTTAATGTGCCTGGATGCTTACTAAAACGTGACTGTTTGCTTCCGGTTGAAAAGTCGTGGGTACGATTGGGGGCCGCCTGTGCGGTTTTGAAGATATGCGAGCAAAGGGGGATTGCGGATCAGTGCACTGCAAAGCAATATTTTAATTTATCACAGATAATGTGCGATCCCGAACCCAAAGTTCGAGAAATGTTTGCTGTTAAACTTCACAAGGGTTTGGCGAAGGAATTGCCTAATAAATGTCTACCTATGGATTTTATGGGTTATTATGTTCTCGGTGGGTATGAAACCGATCGAGATCTAGTCGAGCAGATACGCGAATTCATCAAGGCGGATATAAATAAAAGACGAGAATACCTTAAAATTCTAAACATGCAAAGTTCGGGAAATCCCGCTGATCCTCAGAGATTGCGATTATTACCTGATTTTATGTTAACCTTTGCTATACTCGTCCTGGTCCATCATCACTCCTTTACAAATTATCAAGATTATGCCCAATTAAAGCAGGTCGAAAAGGGTTTACGTTTCGTGCTCGACCCTTTAATATCGAGCCCAGATGATGATTTTTCATTTAGCTTTTACACACGCCTCATCAAAAAGATGAGAGATCGTTGCTTGACGAACACTAATGATAGTAGCGATATTAACAATTTGAAAATGCGGGCGGTTTGCGATCTTGCCAACTTTATAATACGGTCCAAAATGCCTTTATGCAAATTATTGCCTAATAAAAAATTGTTTGCCTTCATACGATTGCCAATCAAATATTTTAAACCACGTCAACGCAAAGCGAAAGGTTTACCCAACTTTGTGGCTCTCAAACGGGAGCATACTTTTCCCTTTATCACCGCCTCGCTGATCACAACTAAGCTAATTTCAGTTGCCGCAAAGCCAACAACTGGCACAAAACGTGCGCGATCCAGTAAACGTTGCCAAGCGTCAGAGGAAGAAATTGCGAACGATGAGGACAGAGAACAAGACGATTCAGGGCCTTTGCCGACCGGGAGAGGAAAACGCAAACGCATCAGAAGTATGTAGAAAATATGGTTTCGAAGCGAAAAGCGAATTTCATAAGCTTTTGTAATATTTGGTTAAATTCATCAAACTTTAAATCATTTTCGATTTAATTTCTGAACTGAAATTTGTTTGGAAATTTCCTAAAGAAACTTTTTTTAATAAAGTATAAAAGCAAATACTTCAAAGAAATTTTTGTTTCTTCTCTGTTCAAATATTCATTCAATCTCTTATCATATTCTTTATTAAGTTCAATTATTTAAAAAAAAACTTCTACAAAACTTTCTTCATCTCTTTAAAAGAAAATTTGAAAGCAAATGAAATCAAAGAAGCTTTTTGTTTATGCACTTTTCGAATATTATTGAATGGAAAAAATACATAGCCTTGAAGAAAAAAGTGCAAGTCATCATGGATATGAAATGCGTAAATACATTTACATAATGGCCTATACTTATGTAAATATGAAAAAAAATTTATTCGATTTTAAGTTCGCATTGTTATTCATTTTACCAAAGACTCCACCCTCTCTGGATCTGAAGAAGGTATCATTTATATTGAACAGTAATGATACTAATGGTGTTTGCAACAATTTTGATCAGCGACTCCTACAGGTGAAAACGATAAAGAAATGGGAAGTACCAGGGTACGTAACACTTGAATTTAATGGGTTTGACCTTCCTCTACATAAAATGACTGTTTTCCATTTAATATTAATGATTTATCTAGGGCACGCCTAAGCTAATTATGTAGCACCAAAAATTCTTCTTCTCCCAAATTCATTACTTCTGTTGTTTATTTGAAGAAATCTCCTACCGAAACTCCATCATATTTCAAACATCGGTTTTAGTTTCAACGGTTTAAAAGTAGCGATACGAATTGACTGAAAACGCCATTATTTGGCCTCCTGCCAGGATACACCGGAAAGTTAAAGAAGTGCGAAAATGGATCTCTGCCAGACCAATATAAGTTCAAAAATATTGTAAAAAGTTGTACAAAATGATGGAAACAATTTTTATTAATATTAACTTTTTCAAGTGAAAAAGTGATTGAAATTTTTGCAAGCACCTGAGAAAATATTTAAAAATTATGACCGTAGGCAAGTACATGATGTCCATAAGTGTGTAATAAGGAAAAGTCAGGGAACTGCGACATAATACAACAAATAAAAGTTTAAATTTTAATTATTTGCGCATTAAATAAAATTTTAATCAGGTTTGCAAGATTTCGTTTGCGTTCAATAATTTGGAAAACTTAGGAAAATTGCGCTAATTCATCTTGCGATTTCGCCTCTTTTGCATATAAATAATAAGACGATTATATAGTATATTAAGTAGAGACGAGTGAAGCAAATCTTCTATGGTTCTATAG
Source organism: Glossina pallidipes (assembly GCA_000688715.1). Classification (NCBI taxonomy): domain Eukaryota; kingdom Metazoa; phylum Arthropoda; class Insecta; order Diptera; family Glossinidae; genus Glossina; species Glossina pallidipes. The sequence goes on from KK500121.1 coordinate 186,876, forward strand.
TTTGTATGATTTGATTCCATTGATTTATTTATGATTTAATAACACATTTGAAGAAAAGAAAATTAAATGTTTACAGCAAAGGCATAGTCATGCGGATGTTTAATTTAAGGTCCCTTCAATGGCTGGCAAATATTTCTTTTTTCAATTTCAAGTTAATACAATAAAAGAATTTTATTTGCATTTTTTGGGTAAAGCGAACATATTTTTACTGCTTGTGTATTGTCTTTATGTTTACTTTTGTTTATCGCTGTGCATAGAAACAGTTAATTTGTCTTTCCGTATTTAACACTTAGCTACCTCATATGAAGTATGATATATTTGCTTAGCGTATCGTCATGTCCGTCTTTCCGTCCTTCATAGTTGGATTATTCACGGTTGTTGAAATAGTGACGGAAAGCGAATATTTCTCAGGTATATTCTTAATTGGCAGTTGCAGGAGTCGTCCGTCCAAAACCATATGTACACTGGACAAAAAGACTGTCATTTACAATTCACAGCACATATTGATCCATAGAACTATACACAACTTTATGGAGAATCAACCAAGGTAAGAGCGTGAAAAATGCTACGATCGTCCAAGAGACACAATACAAACTGTGTTTTTTAGGGGAGAGGGGGCAGGTATTAAGTTCAATATAACTTTCCCCTTCGTTTTTAATATTACGGCCAGACCGAAAAGTGTTGATTAGTCCTGCAAAGCCACCAAGGATCTTTTATTCCGTAAGTCTTTTGCATATACTCTCTGACGCCAAAATTGTTGGATCTAGGCTGCACTCCCGATTGTTGGCCTGGATTGCTTGCCACGTAAGCATGAGAACAAAAGCAGAACAGAAACAAGGTGAGAGAAATTCTTAAGCACTTTTTTAGAACAATAGACTCATCGGGTTACTGTTTTGTTGTCAAGTTAAGATTTTCTCTAAGCATTATACGTCGTTCTCACATTCCAGTCGTAATGATGTCTACAATTATTTAATTTCGTGAGCTACTTGGCCATTTAGTCGTATCCTTTCATACTACAACTCATAAAAAGCTGTTTGTGAGACACTTTTCGCTGCTGTTTTTTTTTTTTTTCTAGAAACTTCTTTATAATTTTTTCACTAATTTTTAATTTAATATAACGCCCATAGACTTCATTTTATTTACGTAAAACTTATAAAAAAAATGTCAATACACTTTATTACACTTTATTTTGCAAATACTTGGCACATAGCTAATGGACATGGAAAATATGCTCATTTTAATTTTTACCGTATCGTTCAAAAATTTTTTGGTAAAATGTAAAGGGTAAAGTTGGGTAACGGTACGCTTGAATAAAAATGTAATTTTCTTGAATACATAATTTAAGCATAATTGCAACAAACCGCAGTTTTCTTCAATTTTCTGGTTGATACAATTTAGAAAATTTATGCAAATAGTGAAGATATACTTTTTTTTTTCACTGGTTATACGAAGAAGAGAGTGCTAACAGCAACACTATCGTTGGCAAAAGCCGCGAAGAGAAATAACAGCAATCACGACTGCCGCCATCTTCGACATAATTAAGAATGTATTTTTTTTTTTTTTTCGTATTTTGTGTTAATGTTCTGTTTACAACATGAAGGGTAATGCTATGAAGTTTCAATGTATATATGTATAATGCATACATATCTCTTGATTTAGCCGATAGATGCATTCGTCGAGAAAGTATGACATTAATTTTATATTCATTAGATAAGCACACGTTTAACTGTACTGAATTGTGAATAGTACATATCTGGAATGGGCTGAGGATTATGCGAGAAGACAATGAAACACTTCTGTCCCCAAAAATTGAGTAGCTTTTCTTCGTTTTACGTCAGATACGCATTTTGGCAAAGGATTGAGGAATCACTCCAAGTCGTGTAGGAATTCTCGAAACCGCATTTCACCAAACTACTAGGAAAATATTGAAAAAAAAAAACCAGGAAAAGTTCTTCTTTTTTGCCAATTTTTGTTTATAATTTTGCTCAAATAAAACGGGCAATAATTCCAAGAAACAGTGCGGTCTTATATACTAGTTTTTAATGTAGTTTTTTTTGTTTATACTGTTTTAATTTGGCATTAAAAATAAAGAATTTTATTTTTTCAAAGTTACTGACAAAAAGCTAACCAATTTATTCGTTTATAATTTAAATTTTCTAACTTCCGATTATTTTTGAAACATCGAATGACTTTTGACTCGATGGAAAATATAAAACCGAGCAAAAAAAACGAAATTAGCGATGTGTCTCTTTAACATGTTCGCTGGCAAGCTGTGAATTAGTGGAAACCATTCCTGCGCCCATGTACTTATTTCAGTACATGAAATTCAAAATTAATAATTGTGAATAAATAGTTTTTTTTTTTATGTTTACGGCCGCTAATGTATTTTTTTCGCTAATAACACATAAAAAATAATAAATGAAACACAAAGTCGAGCAACAAAATGCATAATATTAGGTCATATTGAAAATTTTCCGCGAGATGAGATTAATGCCCATAGAACGGCCAACACTCACTTGATTGTCTCATATGAACATATGCTTAGAAGGTGGGTGACATTTCAGCTAACGTTTTTTTCGCAGATAGTTTTCTAATTCTAAGCTCGTGTAAAAAGTTGTATTGATTTAAAAAGGAGTGAAGTATCTGGAGAAATACGCTACGTGGTGCTTTTTTACTACAACAAAAGTAAAACATGCAAAAACAGACCGAAAAACTTTTAAAGTGTACGGTGAGAATGCTGTGAGTACACGAACGACTCAGAAGTGGTTCTCTCGATTACCTTTCAAAAATTTGGATGTAATTGGCGAACTAAGACCGACAATCAAGTTGTCAGGAAAGAGCGGAGGCGCTGAACATCAACCACTTGACCATTAGGAATCGTATGAAAGCGCAAGGCTACAAAAAGAAGCTTGAAAATGCAGAGATTTTTCAATATCATCTCATAAAATATGTTTGAGACGGAACATCTGACCGGATAGATTTATTCTGATTGACGGAAGGCTTTGTTGGTATATAACAAAATACAAAAAAAAATAAAAAAAAATGTTAATTTGCCCTTGCATTTTAAGGAACATTTAGAAATATTGAAAGATGCACTTCGTTCACCGTAAAATATATTTTCAATGTAAACAGAAAAGGTAAAAAGGAACGTAAATTCATTGATACATACTTTTATAAAGGTACGGTATACGGACAGCACTTAATGTTATTCATGTTATTTACCTGATTTTTTTACGAAATATTTTTTATATGTATGTAGAACAAATATGAATAATAGGATTGAATTTTCATCTTTAAGTATAATCAAGTTAGTTGGCTATGATAAGATTATTTATTTTTTCTTTTATTTTTTTCTCTATCTATTGGCTACGACGGATTCTGAAGTGAGTGGATAAGATTTCTTAAAAATATTTTTTTTCTAGTTGGGATTGACTGGTGAGTTACTTTTTTTTGGAATACAGCTTATTTTGCAAAATAAAACCATGGGGTAAATGTTAAGGAAAATTGTACTTTTTTGTTTGCTATTCTGCCACGAACTTAAATTTTTAATTTTTGTAGATTAGTGCGCTATAGTTTATGAGAAGTAAGCAAAGGAAGGATTTTTTATTGCTTCTGAAACGCAGAGATGTTTTTAATTTACGAGGTACTGTAGGCATGGCCTTTGACCGATTTGGCCCATTGTCAACGCCAACCGGCGTGGAAAATCTTTCAATGTTTCTGCCAAATTTGAAGCCAATAGTTTCAGTTTTGCGGCCAGGACAATATTTACAACAGACATTACACAGACGGCCAGACGGACATACGATTCGGAACTTGCTGCTGATCAAAAATGGGATGTGCGAGACTTACTTCTGGGCTCTGCAATGAGCGAAAATGTAAAAATTTTTACTTAGTCAAACGTAGACGTTTTCAGTTCGATGTAGCCTGTTTTCAATGTCAACCGGCGTGCAAGAACCTCCAACATCAATTTTATAGTCTGCGACCAGGCGAATGTCAACAATGTACACCTAAACAGACGTACTGACGAACAGCTATGTTTGGATCGATTCAAAGTTTGATGCTGATCAAGCATACATATACTTTATGGGATCTATGTAACTGCCCTTCGAGTGTTGCAGACACAGTAACGAAATGCGTAGACGTCCGTCCTTCGAAAGCGAGTGTAAAATATTAATAATAATAATAATAATAAAAACAATAACGGACCATGGACTAATGCTAATGTCTGTCAATGATTGAACGGCACACCTTGACGATTTAAAGCGTGGGAAAAAGATAGATACACAAAACTTATCGTACCATCAAAAATAAGAACGAGAAACCACCCACATTTGATCCTTAAAATTTCTTTCCTTTTCTTTTTTTTTTTGTTAAACTACGAATGTTGGGCTTGTTTTCTTGCTCGCTTCCTGAGAGGAAAGTCTAATAAGCATTGCAAGTCTTTTAGATGCGTTCACAAGTATTTTTATTTCAATTAATAATAAGTATTGGAATTTATTGTGACGTAAAGAGAAAAATTTGCAATTTAAGCTCGGTTGACCATCTCATCATTAAAATTTCCTTTTTTTTTTGCTTTTCGCACCGTACCTGTGCTTGCGGTTCCTGCAGATGTTGCGTGACGGCACAGAAGCGCATGCATGCTTTGAACGAATCCTATATTATTGGCATACGCTGCGAACACTTGGTCACATAAAGTGCATTGAGGAGAAAAATAAAGTGATTTAAAAAATTTTATTAAATTTAAATTAAATTTTATTTAATGTCCTGGAAAAAAAAATGTTTGGTTACCATGAAAATATTTTGATATGCAAAAGGGACGGATTCGGTTTTCTTTTTTTTTTTCTTTTGTTGTTGTTGTCGTTGTTGTTATCTTTCAGTAGACATTGGGGACTTTGTAACAAGCACTATAAGTATTTTTCATATTGCTTTCGTATTCGGAAAATTTATGTTTACAGTGTTTACGCTTCTCATGGAGAAATAAATTTTATCGACCACCACCATCCTGCAGTGAGTGGTGAATTAATTGAAATATTGACATATCTTGTCATCATACAGCTCCATAGAAAAATTTCGTGATTTTTTTTCCATCCTACTGTTTGCACAGGCATGGTGGCGGCATATGTGTGCGTACCCAGAATCTGATGACGTAGTTGTGATAATGAAGCAGGATAAAAAAAGCAAAAAAAAAAAACGGAGAGAAGGAGAGAGAGAGCGAGTATTTTTCAAGCCCTGCTCAACATTTTTTCTTTTTTACTCATGATTAACTTTTAATGTTTTTTAAAAATTTTAAAAAAAATATATAACAAATAGAATAAATGAAGAATGAAAAACAAATAAACGTAAAATGAATGCGACTGACCGAGTCAAAAGTCTCTACAGGGCGTGGAACTATGTTTTTTTTCCTTTTATTTTATTTATTTTTTCTTTTTTTAAGACAACATATGCTGCATGGCTGGCTTATGTACATTATATTTCAATATGTATGCAAATATTGTCTACAGTGCATGGGTATAATAATTCATTGCACCAATGGATTTTACAAATGCGGGGGCACTGAGGGCTACAGCACACTAGGAGTTCACTTTCACAAAGTTCATGCTTAGGTACAAAAATAAAGCGAGAATGAAGTTAATATCAGTAAAAATTGGTTGACTTTAATTTCGAAAAAGTAAAATTCTATTTACACTTGGAACAATTATTTTTTCATTGTCAATAGAGGTGAGTCTTCATATAAGTGCTATGTAGACTCAATTGAATCTATTCA
>KK500121.1:197530-225374 GCA_000688715.1 Glossina pallidipes
CCTACACCACTTGGACATCTCAGTATATTGAATATTAAAAACCAATAATCTTCTTTAGTTGCCAAATGCAAATGTATAGATACTAATTTTCTTATCCAAAGGATTAAGTTATCAGAGAAATTCTATTAAAAAAAATTTATTAAAATGAATTCTTTTCTTCTTACAGTAAAAACACTTACCTTATTGGGTGACAATTTCCTAGCCAAATGGAAGAGTATCGACAAAGCTCTACGAACTTTAGCTTGTAGCTTATAGTTAGGGTTCATCAATGATGTCAAATGATGATTCTTGGCTAACGGTTTAGGCAGGTGGATGTCAAAATAAAATCGAATAAAAATGAATCGTTGAACTTTGCAAAGAAATATATGTAAAAGAGTGTATATATATCTATATATGTAAATATGAATTTTTCTACTAAATATTAAGCTTTGGAAAACAAAATATTAAGAGTTTAGTTTCTCTAGCATAGAAAACTAATAATTAGCTTAAATAAAACTAGTTGTTGGCAAACGCCAATGCGTATGGTCTGTCGCTTTAAGAATTAAGTATAGGTCTGCTAAGACGGAGCCTTATTATAGCATACGTTTTATTCATGCTTATATTAAGATGAACACATGTACCTTCCTTGTCTGTACTTTCTCTTCAACTTTGCGGAAAAAACAACAAATAAGTGAAGTATGCAAAGAAAGAAAGAGCCCCTCAATAGTCGGAACTTCTGTCAAGCATGAGAAACGATAAAATGACATTCATACGAGGTTACTTGTTTTCCTGTTAAAACAAAAATTCGAGTCATTTCTTCTTCTTTTATAGGCTTAAGCTAGACAGCTATATTCCGAGCAGCACCACAGAGTCGTCACAAGAGATTTTCTTGTTTGATAATAAAATTTTTATTGAAAAATTTCATATTTGCTAGTAGGTTCAATATATTTTTGCTATTCTTATTATTAGGTGCAATATTTTTTAAATTACTTAGTCCTTCACCTGTATGAGTAGGAAAGTTACAATAAAACTTTATTAGTTTGTTTAAAAAACTCAGCGTCTCTCAGCGAACTTAAGTCAATAAAGGCGAAAGAAAATAACGATTCAACTGCTTAACGATTTTAAATCGACTTTGTAGTAAACGCACAATTTCTTTTACATGCTCTATCCCCAAAAAGGTTTATTCTTGGTAGTGAATGAAAGGTAAATGAAATAAAAGTGGAATAATAATGAAGGGAGCGAAAGAAAATTGAAGAAAAAAAAAGTGACTGTGGAATGGATAATAAAAGTGAAATAATTGCTCAATCAAAACTACGTGCCATGAAAAGTTCAAATAAATATTTTTTACGCTTTTGCTTTTAATGCAAGTGAATTAATAAAAAACAAAAAAAGATTTCTAATCTGTTATATCTCTTACAGCTTTTATTTCTCACTAATAATTTTTATGGTAATCATATTAATTTCGTATAATGCACACTAGAAATAAGTTGTTTCAACACGATTGCCTATGCATATATATATATAACGTGCAGGCAGGCAATGTGAAAGTAAACTACTTTGGAGTTCAGATGACATGTGACAATTTGTCATATTTACAAATAAATTTAAGCCAATTGGCATCGTTATGAAATACATAACACAACAAGCAAGCAATCAATTCCGTGTTGTGGTCTTAAAAACTTGTAGGTGTTTTATGTGTATGTCAACACATTTAACCAAATATTTCTATAACTAACAAATTAAGCGCATTAGCGCTTAGTAGGCAATTTGTTGAGGTAAAAGCACAGCTTGTTTGAAATGTCATCGCAAGCCAATGCACAATGAGTCAATATGGCATATACGTATAACCTATTTTCAAAACGATTCCATATATATATATATATATATATACGTACATACATATAGACGTGCTTATAATATGAGTGTAGGTGTATAACTATTTATACACCGATATTGTGTTGCTGTCATTGCAAAATTGCGCTCATTTCATAATACAGGTATTGAGATGAAATATGAATGCATACACGCAAATGCTCACAGTTAATAACGAAATGGCTGCAAATTTTTTTCAGTCTAAAGTAATACATATAACTAGTAAAAATACCGTTTTGGCACAGGGCGCGCCATTCTTCCTCTACCCTCCCCCATCATACAGTTATTCAAATTACGATTTTTCAAAGTAACGTGTTATGGGTGATGTGGTCGGTCGGATTCGAACCATTTCCTATAGCGTTCGTCCTTAGCCGTCAAAACGCGTCGGTGTATCAAATTTCGTCAAAATAGACTGAAATTTGCCGCCTGTAACTTGAACACAAGAAAACAAGACGGAAAGAGGGATAGAGAATGAAAAGATGGGTACATTTCTAGGCCTTGTGGGTGTTGCCTAGATCGGAATAAACGTAATATAGCCTTGTTCTACAACTGGTGTAGAGTAAAGATATGAAAGTCTTGTGAAGAGGGACATCAAAGAGAAGTGAGGGAAGTGCGTGGCCTAAGCTTACAAAGAAAGTTTAATCTAATACACCTAACGGTACGGCGTTAAGAAAAGAATTAGCAACACCCTCTCCAGGCTGAAACTAAGCTTAGAAGAATTCAATGGGAATTCGAAAGCCTTAAGTAAATGTAAATTTAAATCAAATGAAGGATGCCCTAAATAAGAAAAAACCTTATAATTCATTAAAAAAACCGTTGCAATTAACCAATATAGTAAAGGTATATCATATTTCCGGACAAGAAAGGTTTTTTCAAATATGCAATGAACGCAAAACTTTACAAAATCCATTAATAAAATCAATGTAACTGCGTAAAATTATAATTGTGTATCATATTTCCGGACAAGAAAACCCATCAATATATAAATATATATATTAAGTGTATGAAAGTTGGAATAACTAATCAATCCAAACGGTTTACGATTTTTATTTTAAAAAACTTTCCAGTTAAAAATGTTTTGCTATGAACTGCATTATTGCACACATACTGATGTGCGTCAAATTCAAATACAGGCTTTCTACATGCCGCATATAAAGACTACATCTCATGCGCAGATTGGTGGCTTTTCTCTTTATTACCTCTTGTTAAGATAAGTTTTCCAAATGCCTTTCGAACGTCGCATTGAAATTAAATGAAAAAACTATATTTTGTTTACTTCTTTTTTTTTTTTTTAATTTCGCTCGAACAGCATTAAGCGCAACTGATAAAACATTACCTAGTAAGACTTCAATTATTGTGTACATACACACTAGTCTAAGCATATCAAACACATAAGTATATAAACCTGTATAAATAAAGTTATTAACGCTCCAATTAACTATTAAAAGAAAATGAGATCAAAGTTTTTTCTTGCATGCCATGCACCTGAGTAATTGTAAATTGGTTCAAGTACGTCTATATGGAATTAAATATAAGCAAAAGCACTAGTTTAGTGTTAGCTGTGATATTCGAATTGTAAATAGTAGTGTAAGTGAAGCGATTTTATTAATTTATTTTTTTTTATTTCTTTTATAAATTTTATAAATTTTTACTATCATTAAGTTTCGAATTTCTTCTTGAAAACCTTACAAAAAAAAACGCTTTATAAAAATATGGTATATTTTTAATAAATTCTTAGGAATTATTGGGAAAATTGTTTCCACTAAAACCGATGATTTTCAAACAATCATCTGAACCATAACGCTCAAACGGGATAAATCTTTGTTCCCCTGCTTGCCGAAACATCATAAATGAGAAGGCGTTTTGTTTTGTTGTTGCCTCAGTATTAGATTAGTTTTATAACAAACTTGACCTTAAAGCGTTCCATTGTGACTCAGTAACCCTTCATGAGGGTCACAACGTCAGAATGTATTCGTTAAGCCTAATTTTACGATTTATTAGAATCCCGGGTATAATTAAAAGCTTCTTAGTTTGTGTACAAAAAAAAAAAATACTATATACAGAGGTCTTCCGTACATTGTTCCGAAATTCGATATGAAATAATCAATAAAATTAAAGTCCAAAATTGAATAGTGACTCAGAATTTACGAGATTGTGATCAATGTACTTTAAGAGCAGGGATAATGAGCTTGTTAATGAAATTGCCAAAACAAAGCAAGGGAGGGCTTTAATCTATTGAATATGTTACGCATTTACGAAAATTGCTAAGTGTGTTACAGATGAGTAATGCTCGCCAAAGAAGGATTGTTGTGTTAGGTGTACTTCTAAGTTTTCGGATCTAACGCTAACGGCATCTATATAGCGGACATATTTCCGAATCAATTCCTTTGACAATCCGTATCAAAATGCCATGATCGGAAAAAGCATTGCGTTTTCCATATAAAAATTATACGGATAGCTTCGGTAAAGTTTTGATTTAAATTTTACACATCAGTGATTAATGCTTTATAACATTTACCTGTACATAAATCTATATCCATGTCTATTAATATTGTTCGCCTGTTGTTCTTGGCTTTGGTTAATCTTTGTTGCATGTTAAAAGCTATTTGTTCATTTGTTTAACTGTTGCTAGTTGTTGACTGTCATGTTTTCGTTGTGCTACGCTGCATTTGTTTTGTGACATATTGTTGACTTGGCGTTTGAGTTAAAAATGCAATTAGTGCTGCCGTGAGAAATGTTAACAATTTGTTAGCAAACTTCCACTTTGCAGAGAGTTTTTGTTACATCATGCAGGGTGTCTGAAAATAAAACAAAAAACTCCTTTTCATAAATTTATCTAAGAGAGAGAGAGAGAGAGAGAGAGACAGGTTCATGCTCATGATACAAATCAACATCTTACTCTATCCGTTCGTTTACAATATTATTAAAGGATAAGATAATGACTTTACCCTCATCTGGTACAAGACACGATCACATAAACTAAGTAGTTTGTTCTAGTTTTATCTATAGATTTGAAGACAATCGAAGATCTCCATTAGACTCTGTCCATAAGTCCATTATGCTGCTTGTAAGTTGGTCATCCTTCACCGCAATGAATTTCTTTTCTTGTTTATATTTACAAAAAGCGACAACTCAGTTGTTCAGGTGAAGAGTCATCACCGAAATCATTGGCTTTATAATTTCAATAGAATAGTTTTTCGAAAAATCGTTAAACAATTTTTGATCCAAAATCCAAACCTTCATTATAAATTACTTTGATCTTTAATCGCTTACAGTTTGATGCCCACTGTCTATTAAGCCTTCTGGGACTCTTGTTTAGATCTTGCGTGCTGCATTATTCTCTCAAGCCAATGGAACCTCACTTATTACACAAACATATGTTTGTATGTCCCCGCATCCATTACATTACTTGGCGACAGCCTTTTGAAGACAAACACGTCCTTACAGGACTATTGTTAGAATATCGTATATTTTTCTGCATGAAAAGTAACTTTGAAGTCGATATTTTCAGAATGAAAGTCGCTGAACTATCGTTAGACGGCTGCACTTGCCTAGAAACAGTACATTTTCCTTCGTGAACAAATGCTTGAGCCAACGAAATTATCGAAGTCTAAATTGTGGCGGCCTTTTTTAGAAACAACTTTAAATGACCTTTGACTGGGTTAGCAGCTCTGAAGTGTTCCGTGCGAATAAATTTACAAAACAAATGAAGCGGTGAACTAAAAGTATGAGTGGTCGGGGAAGAAGGTGGCATAGATGTAGGAAGAGGCGACGCTATCATCGTAGAGTTTTGCACGACAATGTTCAAGACATAACAAAGTCAATTATCAGGCGTTTGACTTGTCGTATCTAGCACGTATAGTATTTATGAGGTAATTTGACGTATCTTGAAGATGTTTTTAGAAAAGTCTATTCATGATACTGTCAGACATACCATGCATGCCACGTTCAAAGCACTTGTCGATTATACACTTCATACGGCTTTGGATGTCAAAGGAAGTTAGTTGAAAATATGAAAATATGAAAAATCATCGAAAAATAAGGGCTAATCCCATATCTCATCCTAGCATATGGAAAACCTGACGCCATTTTCCGAACGAGCTGATGATACTAAGTATTTTCGTATACATCGTTTTTTTCTTAAGCGCCCGTGCTATGTCTCCTGTACATGCGAGAATGGCAGTGCTCGGGAAGGATTATAACTAGGAGGAGGGGAAATAGTCAATAACAATGAACAAGATGCAACGATATTTTTTTTTTTTGGTAAAAACTTTCGAACGTCAAAGTGACTAACGGACAAAGCCTAGGGAATTTAGTTAGTATTAATTTGGACTTGCAGGTGTATTAATAAACAAAACCAACGCAAATTTTAATGACCGATTAAGACAGAAGTACGTCTTTATAAGATACCCTGTATTTGCCTTTATCGCTAATATATCCATAAAGAGAAAAAAAGTGATATTCCAAGCACAACATCACATTACACAACGTAAGACTGCCTACGTATTCATCTCTGCATCTGTGAGCAAAACTTTATCTATAAAGACCTTAGATGGTTAATTAAACCAATAACCAGTTATTTAAGTATTAAAAAGCAAAACAAAAAGGAGTAAAGTATTTGCATCTGTATACGATATGGAGAATGCCACAAGCATTACGTGAGTATACATGTCCGATGGCCTTAGAGTTATGACAGCCAAAGTGTTTTTTTTTTTTACATCTCTTTTACTTGAACTTCGACGCTTCTTTTTTTCTTCTATTTCTTTCGAACATAATTAGTTAGCAAGAACTTTAGAGTGACGCTGTAATAAATCGTAATTTTGCATAGTATAGAGTATAGAGAGTTTTCATCGATGAAGTTCAGTGTTTGTTTGATCCACTGCTATAAGTATATGGCGTTCCAAAAAGATCTTATGGAAGAAGTTCCAGTTGCAGTTGAATGAAATTGGAACGGATGTATAATTTCCCTTCGCCATAAATTCGTTATCCCGCAACTACTGTATTAATGGTATATTCAGCCCGTGCGAACACATGCGACCAATCAAGATGGAATCGACTTTTGTTACATATAACCAGTTGATCCAAGAATATTTTCTAAGCCGGTTTAAAACCAGTTTTCATTGCTTACACGAGTAAGTAAACCGTGCATATAAATACTGCGTAACAAGTTTTCTAAATAAATTAGGGAGGAGCAACTTTATGTTTCTTGATATCGAGTCTATTAGGCATTTCAATGGCTATCAAATAAACAGATTCCTGCCGAAGAACATACTCAAATTACGATGGAGTGCACTTGGTATCGAGAACCATAAATCGGCCCTAGATTTTAATAGCATGCATCATGTTGACTAACCACAAATAAATGTGGAAAAAAAAAATTGAATAATTGTAGAAATTTTGCTTTCCCAAATGGGCTCAATACTTTTTCTTTACTTTATTTATACAATCATACAAGTAATTTAGTTTAAAAGATTCAACGAAGCATTAATTTTCATTTATTGGTATTATGTGAAGAGCATGCCTGAACACCATCGTACAGTCTAAAGCAATTCAATAATTTTTATAAAGCAATTAAAAATTGATTGACAACATTGTTATCTACAATAACAAAGGATATTTACGGTTACAAATAAGTAAAAACCGACAACAACAAAATAAAATCCCCAAATAATATAACAAAAAATGAAAGATTGTTGCAAAATGAAGCAAAAGGAATACAAAAACAAAAACACATCAGATAAAAGCAGCCGACAAAAGGCAGTTAAGCAAGTCTTCGAAAGACCATTAATAATGTTTACAAAGTGAATCAAGTGAATAAACTTTACAGAGCTGTAAAAGATGTGGGAAAAAATGGCAACAAAATCAAACCGAGTCTCGGCTTTGCCGAAAATATGTGAACAAAGTAGAAAAATATGTGCAGTGAAGGAAACACAGGCACAGACCGAACTAACAGACAGGAAACGAGCGAAGAAATATTCTAAGAGGCGTCAGGCAGTCTATCAAATTGTGAATTTCACAGCCTGACAAGCGCAAGTACATATATATGTATCTATGTATACATATATGTAGATAGCGAGAAACGAAATTAACTAAAGAGCCACATGTAGATGTACGCGTATATATATACACACACACACAAACACACATATATATAAAAAAAAACACAAACAAAGATCCTTTAAAAAATTTCTGCCACAAACAAAATGAAAATAATGGAGAAAAGTAAAAACAAAAAAAGAAAACGAAAGAAGAATAAATGGTGGCAGTCATTGAAACAGCAAGAGCAACAACTGTAATAACATCAACAACAGCTGTAGAAAAGACTGTACTGTAAAAGGCATTAAGTAAATGAAACATAAGAAGAAAGAATAAACGCCAAACCGCAATTATTCATTTGCACAATGCCACAAAACACTCAGCCATTGCGAAATGAGGCGGAAGCGTCTTTCATAGAATCATGAATGCGAAATGAATAAATCCGAAAAAGAAGAAGCAAAAGAAGAAAAAGGAAGGACACAGAATGCAAACTCGAACTCATACTCTAAGCATTTCATACGCACACAAACCGCATTGAAAACAGTGGAATTAGCAAAAAAAAGAGAGTGTTGGCGAGGGGCGAGCGGGGAGAGGGAGTTAAGCAACATCATTATTCCATATATACTCAAAGAGATAAAAAAAAGAAAGCAAGGGTGTTAAAGGGCGGTAAGGTAATTGGATGAAAAAAAATCTTTAAATATCTGACAATAACAACAACAACAACGGCAACAGCAAAAATAGCAAACAAAGCGAGACATTCGGATAAAAAGAGCGGGAAAAACATCTCACCGCACATTGAAGCACATAAAAATGCATGAAATGCCACAAAAATGACATTGGCGCAGTGTGTTACAACGTTAATAAAACAAGCAAAAAAACACAAAAAACGCAAAAGCAAAAACAACCTATCGCTACACAAATGCTAAGCTTTAAAGAAATGGAAGCAATGTTACCGAGTGCAGAAAATAAGCATTCATCAGGACGAAACGTGCGAAATGTGATTTAAGGAATCCTGATGATTACATGCTTTCCTTAATCTGTAAGGAAGTAAAGAAAATGAAAACGAACCGAAATTTCAGAAAAAAGTAAAAAAAAGCGTTCTTTCGTCTCATTGTTATGTTATGCAATAAAAAATAAAATGATAATCACTTCGAATTATTTAATTTTTTTTTTACCTAATAATTTTTTGCTTTTTCCTCCTCCTCTCCTCTAAAGATCACAACAGTTTTCGATAAACCATTTTCGTTAACATCATCTTTTTTAAATGCAACAGCTTCGTATGAATACAGCAGAGAAGTGTTTATATCAGGTTCTCATAAAATATCGTTCGCGTCGAGTTCCCACGATTAGCACGAACTGGTGACCATTTCGTAAAGAAAAAAAAAACAAGTTCGTGCCATGAATGTTCTTCTTCTTTGCGTCTTTTGTCTACGTCCTCTGAACGGACAGGCAAAATAAGCTCTTTGAACTTTTCGATCGATCATTGCAAAGAACGCTCCTTCCTGATTATTCAGGAGACGTTTTCGTCACCATACGTGCTTATGCGAGATTAACATACATATTTTTGGGGACAAAATGGTAGAAAAGAGAAGTTGTACGCAGAATGCATTCGATCAGAAGAAAGATAGAGACACTGCCCGATTCTACACTGATTATTGTTATCCGCAATACAATTAACGGTACAATTTACTGATATAACTTTCGTTCAGGGCATGACGGGAGTGTATATACTCGCCAGTATGTTTTCTGTTTTTTATTGAGATGAAAATCATTAAAATACGCAGGCGTGTACAACATGGTCCATCCTCCCGTGTATTCTCCGGTTTGCACGGCTCGTTTGGGTAGGGGAAAAGAACCGTAAGCCCGTAGCTTAAAATCTATTCTCTCTTTCAACGACTGGATGGATATACAATTATTATGTTTATGAAAATTTTATTAATTCTATAAATTACTAGATAACTATAATAAAAAGTGAATAATCTTAACAATCTGCTCATAAAATCACGGATAAGTAAATGACAAGAATTCCCAACATTTTCTTTAAAATACAAATTAGGAAAATCTCGGACACTTTTGATGTTTTGTTGTTTGCTCTTTCATTTTCTTTATTTGCGCAAGCAAAATTTTATGTCAGATTTCTGTATTTTTAAGTAAATGTAAGTGCATATGTACCCAAAATACAACAAAAGATTAATCATAATTTCATCGTTTATTTCACGTTGAAGAACTGCCCAGTTTGTGTTCGCCAAATGCTTCAACAATTTTTAGAAGAAACATGAAGAAATTTTCATACTCTGCATCATTTAGGGTACAAGAGTATATTAAGTTTGTGCGGATGGACGCAACACCCAGAAGGAGCTGAGATCGACCCACCCTTTATTATACCGATTGATTTGGAAAATGATTCTGAATCCAGGCTTGTCTGTCGGTCTAACCATTTTGGTTTCTTGTGCTCAATTTGCAGACCGTAATTTTTTGAGATATTTTGACAAAATATCGTACACTGACGTCATTTGACCCAAACACGAACGCTGTTTAAAATGGTTGTGATCGGACCACGTCTTCGACCACTTCTCACATAACACCTTATTTTGAGTAGTCGTTATGTGAATAACTGGAGAGTAGTGTATGCTACTTTGTGGTGAGTCGCTGTCCACTATTGCCATTTTACTTGAATAAATAAGAAAAATAATTTATTTTGACTTAATTTACTTATTATTTGTACATTCACCAATTGTTTCACATAATCCAGAAGATTCCTCAGTTTTTTTAAATATATTCTACCGAAGCATTCCTATGAGCTCGCCGAGAAAAATTGCATAAAATATATTAAAACATAGTCTCCTGATACAATGGGATATATAATCAGTCTAATATTTCTTTAAGGTTTCTTTACGATTTTTAATCATAGCCTTTACTACGTCTCTAAGCATAATTTGACGGTTGTCTATCGCCATTTGCCAAACTGGAGTGAACGAAAGTCTATCATCAGCCAAGCTGGTACGCCCACGTCTCGATTTCGCTAGACAGAACTTTCTCGTGGTAAATGTTGATTAAGAGGCTCCATGAAATCCGTCTTTAATTTATGTGTTTCCTGCATTGAAGGTAAAAAGTGACAGAACTTCAACTGACATCCAGTCAAAATATTAACGAAAATCAACTAAAATCTGCCAAAAAGAAGAATGGCAATCCTTGTAAGAACATGGCCGACGATAGGCAACGAAAACAGAAAAACAAACTTTCGCTAACATTTGCAATAAATATTGATTTGAAATCCAGTACAATTACTTTATGGAGTGTGGAAAAAAAACCCTTTTTTCAATCGCAAATTGAATTTCTTCAGCCGAGTTGTCATCAATCATTTAAAAATCACTAAAATTGCAATTTTCACCAGGCTTCACTCGATAGCGGTGCGTAGATGAAACAATTTTCTTTCTTTACTTTTCAGTTTGGGTCAGTTGCACTGCTTTCCACAGAACCCTTCGGTTGAAAATGACTCTGTTTCGGTGATTTCTAATGCTTCTTGATATTGATTTTATTTTTCTTATTTAATGTTTCAATATAAGCTTAATAACCACCACGGATGTTATGATTCTCTCCACCTTTTTTTCGAGCGAAAAAAAATGCCAAAAACACTTTTGAACGCAACAAAAGTAAGTTCAATAAATTTTTCCAAATTTTTTCGAATAATTATCTCTTAGGAATTGAAACTTCATATACTTTTAATTTGTTTGTTGACTTGACGTGATTTTTATTCCTTTGGTAGTAATTACCGGCGATTTATTCCCGACAACGTAAAAATATTATAGATTGCCAAATAAAAACAAGCAGGAACATTATAGCCACCACAACATTGTCTAACACAATTCTTATTTTTGCATGAAGATACTGTCATGGGTCAATTTTCATCACTACATAATAAAACTGGGACTATTCTGGTCTACATAGGACCAATTTTCGTAAAAATCCTTATTAGGGTAGGAAAAAAAAAATAGGCTGCGATGGTACAAATCGACTTTTCAAAATAAGGCGTTATATGGGGAATAGTCGAAAAAGTGGACCGAATCGAACCATTTTGGCTCTAGTGAGTGTCCTTGGGTCAAAACGCGTCAATGTACCAAATTTCATCAAAATATTTCAAAAATTGCGAACTGTAGCAAATTACAGGGATAGACATTTCACGGACATGCCGATAGACAGACTTAGATCAATTCAAATTATGATTCTGAATAGATCGGTACAATAAAAGGTGTGCACTCTGCACTAACTTACATACGTCCGCACTAACCTAACCACAAGTGGTGTAGGGTATAAAAATTCAATGTAAGCTCACTTTGAAACGAACCTTATAAAAAATGTGTATGCCGAGTATATTTCATAAATATTTATGCAACTAAAGAGAGAAAAGGCTAAGAAAATTCCAAAGTTTATTACAAAAGTCAAAGGATTGATAAAATTAGTTGTTATTACAACTAGCAAACGAAATTTTCCAAATTATTGAAAAGTAGTAAAAATTAAGAGCAATAAAATTAATTCAGTGTATAGCCTGGACATCTTAACAATCAAAGCCCAATGCAGCTGTTGATTGACGAAAACATTAGCGAAAATTCACGGAAAATTCCACATTTTAGTATTAAATGCGGTATGCACGCCTTGTTTCAAAATATTATAAAAAGCAAAGAATTTGCTTAGAACGTGTTAGTTGAATCATAATAGTTGAACGCAGAAGTGGAAGAAAAAGAATTACAACATCACGTAACATAAGATCCCGTAGAAAAAGGTAAATTTAACTTAGAAATGATAAAACTCTTCAAAATTGCCCGGAAGATGTTTTTAACGCCTTGAACTTTTTAGGAGAATATAAATAAAGAACTAATCGTCAACAAAAAAATGCCTAACATTAAATTGCAGTCGTCCGATAACGAAATTTTCATTGTTGATATCCAAACTGCAAAATGTTCAGGTACTATTAGGACCATGCTGGAAGACTGTGGAATGGAAGATTGTGATAATATTGTTGTGCCTTTGCCGAATGTAAATTCGTCCATATTACGAAAAATCTTGGAATGGGCTTTCCATCACAAGGATGATAAGACGACCGATGATGGTGATGATGATGATTGTGATGATGATGAAGATAACCAAATTGATATTTCGGAATGGGATGCTGACTTTCTTGACATGGCCCGATTCGATTTATTCGCATTGATCCGAGGTGCAAACTACTTGGATATGGAGAGTTTGTTGAGTGCTGCCTGCCAAACGGCGGCCGATATGCTAAAAGGCAAGACGGCAGCAGAAATGCGTGAAATGCTTAAAATTGAAAACGATCTTACACCTGCCGAAGAAGCAGATCTACGGAAAATAAATGGATGGTTGGAAGCGGTGTGAAATTTATTTCCGTTTATTCGAAGTAAGTTTTAATAAAACGAAGCTCATTTAGCTCTCCGATTTTGTTAATCCTGTCGAAGTGAGGAATCATCGCTCGGCCATATTTTTTCAACCGTACTACACTTTAGTGCTCTCTAGTGCTCTTTCTCTCTCTCTCTCTCTGTCTGTCTCTTTTTCTTTTAGTTTATGAAATAAAAATAAAGTAAATTTAAAATGCAAAAAAATGTTTGTTTGTTCATTAATCAGTTAAATATGTCAGTAATCCTTTATTTTTGAATTGAAAGGAAATGATTGTCAATTTAAAAGCACCGGCTGTCAATTCACGATTTTTAATTAACGGATTTATTTATTTACGACTTGATTTATTTTTCTTGAACCACTTTTCTAAAGGCATATATATTATGTTCGTCGATATGAGATAATTATTTTTACAAATGCTTCGCTTATGTCAGCATCGATTACACATAATTTTCATTTTCATTGCATTTTGAAAACAGATTTACGAAGACGATGCAAATTAAAAACTAAAAATGAGTAAATAATTTCAGTTCATCTTGTGGCGGATCTACAACACCGACAAATTGAATAAATAACAAGTAAAGAAGTTTTATTCGGCAAGGGCCGAATCTCCCATGCCCACCACATAAGTGCTTGGCCCATTTAGAAAAAAATGAGTATACCCTCGGTCATCAAAGACGGGTATAAAAACTGAAGAGTGCTTCGTTAATAATGGGTTTGTCAATATATCGGTTCGAGAACCTGCTATACACACTACAATACTATAATTTGTAACAATATCAAGAAAAGTTTACTGATCCTTCCTCCATATTTTGCAATTACCCGAGTTTTTTCGGAATTGCAACCATTTCATGCAAGATGCCAGACAACTAAAGAACAAATTCACAATAAGGCCGGTACGCGCGGCAGAGTGGAAGTAGTCGTTGAACCGATAGACTGAGAGATGTATAATGAAGCGAATGGACAGTTAAGAGAACAAGCAATCAATCTCGCGTGCCATATGTATTGTAAACAGAATAGGCACGTAAGGAGAAAGGCAGACAAAGCACGCTTGAATGTACCTATGGATGTTTGCAAGAGTATATATGTATGTACATATATCTCCAATATATCATTATTTCAGCTGTTTACAGTGTGCGTGGGCTAATCAATGCAACTTTCACCGGCAGTGCTTATCAGACGCCATGGGCCATGCGATTAGTCCAGATACAGATGAGTTAGTTCTCATGAATTTTTTTTTTTTCTTTTTAATATCAATAATAAGACGAAGAACCATCTCAAATTTATCCTTTCCTTTCACTTAACATCGTGGGTGGGGCAATTTTTTAAATAGTCGAAAAATTTGATTTGGTGTGAGTGGAGTTGTACATCAGTTTATGAGTAGTTCAACTTTTTGATCCAATTTTTCAAAACCGCCTTTCCCTGAATAATTCCACTGTTGGAATTTTTTTTTTTTATATTTTTTAAAAAAATTTTTTTTTTAAATATTTACATATATGCTTAGTTACTTCCTCAAATATTATTATTCTCATATCTGTTCCATCGTAAAAGAATTGGCAAAACAAAGATCCTTTCCATATGCTACATCACTTGTGGTGCAAGGCACACTAAGTTTGTAGGATGTGACTTGAAACAACTTGAAGGAGATCAATCTTTTCGGTGAACCTCGGTCGATTAAGATCAAGCCAGAATCGTCTTATGAATTAATCTAACCTTATCTGGCCATGTATTTTTTTGGTCAAGCTACAAGTGGTTTGTTACGCGTCTTAGGGCAAAGATGAATGCTCGGACCGGACCACCTTTTCGAGCATTTCCCATAAACAGCTTCGTTTTGAAAAGTCGTTGTACGTAAAACTCTATTTGGAGGTCGGCCGTTGCCGATTATAATATTTTGACTTGTTCAGGCTATTAGTATGGCAGTTTTCCACTTAAAATGTCTTCAAGGTGTACTAAGCAGTGAATTTGCAGAGAAGCAAAACTGCGTTCGGTTTTTCAACCTCAAAAAAAAAATAGATAAAGGCACAAGTATAGAAGAGAAAATTTAAAATTTATTCAGGCAAAAATCTTCCATGAACGGATTAGCAGATAAAAATCGTTTGCCATATGAATGCAAAGAAATGTTTAAAAACGTAATAATTTTTATGTGTTATTATGAAAGAAAAAAGTCATTAAAAAAATTGTAAAGTTTCCCAGCGATTAAAACAATTTATGCAAATAAATAAAATATTTTCAAAAAGGGTAAAAATGCACACAACATGTCACCAAGTTGAGATTTTTATATGGCGATAAAGAGAGTCGTTAGTAAATTGATTCGACTGAAGTAAAAAGCAGCTTAGCAAACACCAACTTATTCAAAACATTCGTCATTGTGACCGCAAACTGAAAAATCCGCTATCTACATGAGACTGAAAATCGTTACGTTAAAGACATAATGATGTTGCGACAGACTAAAAACTATAGTATCACAATAAAAGCTATGAACTTTTGTACGTCTAGCTTTAAAAGCAAAACAAAAAAAAAACAAAAACTGGCAGTAGCAGCAGCAACAACAACAACAACAACAACAATAGCAATAAACAATCGCGGTTTTATGATAAATAACAACTATATGGACATAAAACTTCCTAGGCTATCCGTCATTTGGACAGTTGATTTCAATCCGTATGATTAACGAGAAACGTTACAAACTTTTAACACTTTACCAAATGTAAAATTCATGTACACGACCGTCATATAAGTATACCATGCATATGAAGCAAAAACTGCTGCTTACTTATCTACTACAATGGTGTCGAATTTGGGAAAATAATGCGTAACATGTTGAAAATTGTGTGGGGGAGGGACGAATAACAATTCTCTCTAAGTTAAGCATACAGACCTTTGCCAAGCTATTTACATATATATGCATATACATACATATATACACCATATGCACTTGTACAACTCACATCTAAATAACTTTAGGTTGAATTGAAATTCAGACAGGACTTTATATCGTATTATATCATATACCTACGGCGACCTATCAGTGCATCCGATTGGATGCTAACTTACACAGCTATACGTAACATATTTTGTGCACTAAGCTACTTATAAATGTTACTGCCGCTTATTCATATAACGCCTAAGCAGCGGGAAAGTTCAACAAAAAGTTATACACGCTTTACAAAACCACTTCTCTTAAGGTAATATATATGCAAAAATGATCTGAATATGTTGTAATCAGATAGGGTTTGGAGGATAACCCGTAATCTGGAGATATTCTAGACTACGTTGAAAATTTCATGCTGAATTGCGGGCTGGTCATTGCCTATAACTCTGAAATTTTTTACACTAAACATTTCTTAGGGCATTTTCACTTTAAGCCAACTTAATCGCTTTTTTTTCCAGTTTAAAACAGAATAACAGTAAAATGCAGTTAAGCGGATTTAACTCTTTACGTCTCGATACAGGCTGAAGTAAAGATGTGTGAACAAGTGAGACTTATGCCGTACAAACATCGTTGCCTAAGCTATGTACATTCAAAATTTTGACAGTGACATTCCATAAAGCAACCAAATTCAACCGGGAGAACATGTTGAACTATATTGAAACTCTGCGGAGTACATTGCTTTTAATCATAATTATTTCCATTGGTTAACGATTATTAAGGCAACATTGTACGCTTTCAAATTTCACCGGCGAAGTTACGAAAGTTTGGATAATTTCCTTGAGACCACAGGGCTACATCATATCGTGTTCCCTTCTGTTTTGATTATGATTTCTAAATATTGCCAATGGAATGATAAATTTAATAAACCTCGCTTTCTAGTAATTACTACGTAATAAAACCAAATTATTAAGTAGTCTAAAAAGTATTGCACCTAATTATGGAAATGTTGTTACCTAATCGTATAAGTCAATCGGAACGAGTACGAATCGAAGTAGTGAAGTACGCACACGAATTATGAAATATTTTATAAAGGCCGATATTTTTTTTTTAGTCTATTAAATGTAAATCTATTGTTTGTTATACGACACATTCTATGTTTTCTTCATGTACGTATCCGTATATGGACAAAATATGTTGTTGTCAACTTGAACAAAGGCAACTTACATACGTGGAATTGTGTACATATATATATAACATACGTGTCTGACTTAGTTATATGCTTGCAATTCTACACTTATTTGTTTATAGTGTCGCTCTTTCAACAACGAATTCTCATACATTTCAACACTTGCTACTCATCTGAAACGTTATGTTTGTTGTTGTCGTTGTTCTTGTCATTATTATTATATGTAACGTTGTTATTGTTGCTGTTGTGATAATTCTTCTTGTTATTATTTGTCTTGTATTTAGTTTGTTAAACAGTTTAAAACATAAATGTGTTTAAAGGCTTATTATGACAGTTACAACGTTCATAAAAAAAAAACAAAAAAAAACAAAAATAGCAAAACAAAAATATAGAAAAAACTAAAACAGACTTAGAAAACATACCGAGGCGTATAACACTTGTATAAAGGAACACCAACATATTTGAGCTTTACATCACAATAGTATGTTTAACAAGCATTCTTAACATACACATGTTGAGGTTTAGGGATATTTTTTTCTTGCTTTTATTGTTACTTTTGATTGTCATTAACATTGAAGCTGTTTCACATGACTAAGATTTTACACAAGCACGAAAACAAGATCTTAAATGTATTGCATGACTGTTTACAATGACTTGACATGTACAGATTTATGTTTACAATTATATATATATATACATATATATATCATTAACAGGCACATGTGTTTATGCTTTAAACAAACATTTTTCATTTCGTGTTAAAAGTGCAACATGGTACATTTCATTAGACAACCAGAGTCTGCGATCATATAAGGACACGTAGAATATTGGGCTACAACATAGGCAAATAAATGTTGTTGCGATACACAGCACTTAGAAATCGTATATACTATTGGGTTGTTGAGAAAATATTTGCAGCCATTGACTTTAATGTTGCAATCGTTTAAAAAGAAGTCTATTAATATTATTATTGTTCTCCTTTATCTTTCGATATCAATCACATTTACTTTTCGGTGCATTCACACTGGGATTTCACTAATTTCGAGTTTTTCATCTAGTGCTCCGAAGAGACTGGGAAGGAGGTGGGAAGGTACAGCTTACCTGCTGAAATCTAACTTGGTGTCCACTCGACTGACCAAGAATTTGAGTCTGGAGTGCAGTGGTGAGTCCATGTTTCATCCGCTGTCATATATCGTATGAAAAAGTCCTTATTATTTCGACTAAACAGCTCCAACAACCTGCTATGAAATTAGGTCCTAATATCTTAAATGTTGCCTTCTAATTCCTCTAATGAACTCACGAGATGTCTTTAGAAAGTATTTATGTCCATTTATTTTCGTTTGAGAGACGGTTGATAAGATATGCTTTGTTCGGCCGTGACAATGGATGTGGGTAGCAAGGAAAAAAACCAGATTTGCATTCCACGGAATGGGAAAATACTCTGCCGTTTATTTTAATGTTTCACCACTATCTGACGATGTCATTTAGTCTCTCCTGGTGTGCGCCCCAACAAATAAAGGGAAATGATTATATGGTTGTTGTTGTCATTTAGTCTGTCCTGGTGTGCGCCCCATTTCCCATATGGTTGTTGTTACACGGTCGCCGAGTATAATGTTCTCAGGACAGCATACGAAATATTTTGGAAAAAATATGATCTTGGAGATCATTAAAAGGGAATTGTTGCAATAAAGTTCGTATGGATCACTTTGGACGGAATATTTCAATGGCACAATGGCACGTCTTGCATTACGTTCAGAAGAATGGAATTAAAAGTTTTCTCTTTTCTTGCAGACTTTTCTGCTGCGGATTTTTCTTATATAGTTCTTAAAAGTAGTATTTAACCCATGCTGTATTAATTGCGCGCGTGTTACTTGAAGAATCCAGATCGCTAAGGTCTGCTAGATTTGTGCTTAATTGGCATTGAAACGTCGGATTGCATATACGAAAAATATACAACCTGTGTGTTGAACAGAAGTCCGCGTTAGATAGTCATTAGGCAGACGGAACGACAGATGAACTTATGTACATCGATTCATTATAATAAAAAGAAGAAGATTTATCTTAGAAGTTGTTCTAGGTGCTGCACATATATACGCAAAAACTTAAGATATTTATTATCATAAGTGACGGGAGGGTATAAAAAGTCTAGCAAGTGTAGCATCTACAAGATTTAAAATAATTTCATGCATTTAAAATTTGCTTATTATGTGTCTTCTTAAAGATGCACATTTCCATAGACTATATAATGCCCGCTCATCTCCGTGTATTATAAATAATGATAAGCTAATTAAGAATAATTAATCTGAGATTACTGTAACGGTGTCTTACGTCGTAGTCATTATTCAAGGGTGTAAGCAATGAGGGCAAACATTTAAGAGAATTTTAAAGAAGTGTGTACGTGGCAGTAAATTCACAGGTTCATTGCTCGATGTTACATGAAAGTTGGCCAAGCATTCACTTTAAGCAAAGAAAAGTATTAATCAATAAATTGTATTGTGAATAATTAAAAATCAATTTTCCCGTTTAATAGATCATTGATTCATTTCTCCAAAAATTTACCATGAAGCTCTTTCAATGGTGGTCTTAATAAGCGATTCAAATACTTGTCTTTTTGCTCTCACTCTTGCATTCTTAATAATAAGCTAAGTAGTCCTTTGAAAGAAAATACTCCTTTACTTTTGCCCATCAGCTGGTCATTATTTAACACGAGCAAATTCTCGAGTACTAATCCTACACATACGCAAATGAGTTTTCTCACAGAAACTTGCAATACAAACATTTATTCTAACATTCTTTAGGATGAAATATCTTTTGGTTAAAAAAAAAGAAAAATATATATAAATATATATGTATATATACATATATATATATATATATAGATAGATATTTTATGTGTAGAAACAAAACGGAGAATTCTCTTTAAAAGTGAACGATTCGGTTTATAAATTGCAACCATACGTCTTCATCACACTTAAATGCGTCAGATAAAGGAGAAATGCAAAGAAAACTTACCAAGAATGGAGAAAAAGAAAAACATACTGAGAGCATAAAATACGCTTAAAAAACAGTAAATTTTGATAATTAATTAACAGAGTCAAGTCACAATTAAATATTGCGTTCTTTCTTTTGTTTTACGTTCTTTTTGTTCTATACGTGGGAGATGGGAAAAATTACAATTTTAAAATTCCCACAACATTGTTGGTTTTTAAAGCTTTCGTCGTTAGTCGATGCAGCATTCGTAGAAATGTTTGTAAATATTTCAGATGCTTACTGCTGATCTCTAAAGACGTACGTACTAAGTGTTTGCTTCGTTTAGATTTAAATGGAAAATATGGAATATGAAGTGTGTAATTATTCGAAGCTAGAATTTATGGGATAAACAAAGGTCTGATAGAAGGGAACGGCGTACATAATATATCTTAAATGACTACCAAATATTTGAAAATTGTCATTTTCAAAATTCTATAGGTTAAGTCTACGAAAAGGTGTAAACATTGTTAAGATGTCATTATTAACATGATTCACTGACACTGGCCCTTTCGAAATAAAATATTTTTTTTGTTACTACACCCATCACCGAAGGATGAGGGACATGTTCATTTTTCCAAATTTTTGCCACAAAGTATATAAATATTTTTGACCCGCATCAAATTCTGAATCCATTTAAGCATGTCCGTCTGTCTAATGTCTATTCCAAACATTCTTCTGGCCGCAAAAATGAAGCTGCCGATTTCAAATTTGGCAGAAAGAGTCGATGTTACTGCATGCAGGTTGGTATTAAAAATAGGCCAAATCGGTCGAAGGACACGCCCACAGCATCACGTAAACTGAGAAAACCTCCGCTTTGCAAAAGGAATAAAAAATTTGTTTTTTGCTCATGACTCACTACAACTATAACGGATAAACGTACGTTGATATGAACGATACGAACGCTACGATATGAACGCATTCTATGAGTGATGTTCTGGTACCTGTTTAAAAATAGATGAAATTGGTCACGCATACTCATATAATATATTAAAATTTAATTTTTTTTATAATCAATACAGAAACAAGCTCCACAAACCCCGTAAAGTGTGTAAATTCTAAGCCAATCGAATTTCGAATGCACTCAATTATTGTCGTCTGTTCGTCCGTCCATCTGCAAAACTGTGTAGTATCAGTGGTAAACATTCTATCTTTAGCGAAAATGAAGATATCGCCTACGAATTTGCAAAAGAATTTGGAAGTGATCTAAACTATCCAAAGGACATGCCATCAACGGCCGCAGGCCTATGTGACAAAAACTGTTATACTGAAAACAGAAAAATCTGCCGCGCCCTCTTCATGTTATGTATAGTATGAAAACGTAATTCTTTTAATTTTTTTTGCTTATTTTAGGATAAGGGTGATAGGTTTAAAAGATTCGGTCACGACCTAATATAATAAACTTGATTTATTTTACCATGGCCAATAACTTAGACGATGTCACCTATACGCCTAACAGGGTTAGGATCAGAAAGAAGTCGCGTAGGAGAAAGTAATAGGGAGTGAGTGTGTGCCCAATCGGTAAGTGTTCTGCCTTTACCGACTGAGCACTCACAATGGCTACTAACTAACATATTTAACCTGTACAAATAAATATCGAGCTTTGATACAAATCGTTCTCAAAGTCATATGTAATCTTTATTCAGCATCTCAAAGCGAACAGGCTTGAATTCGACTCTTATCTACTCGACTATGCTACAGATGGGCTATGCTACATTGGAAGGCCAACCAGGCGATTCCATTCAATTCAAAATATCGCGCAAAAGTATTAATAGACCGGATTTATACACAAGTCTCTAGTAGATGGCGGGTTATATTTTTTGCGTTTTAAATTTCTCTCTAAACTGCGGCTTAGTCTATGAAAAAGCAATAGATTTAAATTTAGATGTAAGCTAAAATAATGTACACTACACTGTCCGTAGGAATGGATGGTTTTTGTGATGATAAGTCAAACAAAAAGTTTGATTGAATAAAAATTGCAGAGCAAATAAGTAAATGAGAAGGTAATGTACGCAAATATGTACATAATATAAAAATGTTAATAGCACATCTTCTGCTTTAAGTTGTTGCAAATATATATACATATATACATATATATGTATAAATATGTAATGACACTCTTCTCTGCCTTAAGTTTTTATTTCAGTCTATTTTACGATGCGAAACTGAAATGCAGTCATGTGTAAGAGAATTTTTCAACTCACAAGATATGCGTGCACGATAGTAATCTGACCAACGAAAAGGAAATCATATATTATGGCAGAACAGTTACGTACGTTTACAGATTGCATAGATTTATGTACCATAAACATAAATATATAAATATATGCAGGACCATGATGATGAAGACATTTATGAACGAACATGCATTAACACACAGCATACAACATTTTTACATCGTTCGAAAAATGTATTTTGTTTTTTTCTTTCAACCGTAAAAATACATTTTAAATTTGTTAGTAATTTATTTATGCAAACTTATGTAGTTTGGCAATTTTATTTTTACTTTTTATTTTCTTTTTTTTTTCGTAAATATCTATAAGTTTAAATCAAAATAAAGCAGTAATAGGAAAAATGCTACTTAGCATAATTCGAACGCTCTGAGAGCCATATCGTTTTCCATTGATTATTATGTAAGCTAAGGACGTTGAGTGGTTTCATTTCCGATTTTTATATATATTATAGGAGATCAGTTTCGAGGAAAAAAAACGCTACTTTTAAGCCTCTTTTTCCGAACAGATAAACAACTTTCGTACGAACATGTTTTTATCTCTACATCATCGTACTTATTATCAATTATAACGAGAGTCTCGGTCGGTTCTATGGACCGGGTTTGATTGGTGCAAAATTCCCTTCCACACTAAGTGGAGATTTACTTTTCCTCCTTTATAAGGACATAAAAACTTTTTTCTAGTCATTATGTATGACTACATGTACGGCTGTTGTTGTTGTTTTTTTTGTTTTTTTTTCTTATTGCCCTGAATAAAATACAAGTTAAATATTGTAGACTAGAAAAGTGCTGATGTTGTACAACAAGCTTAGCATAAATTCAATTTAAAATTTTTTTCTATCGTCCGGATTTTTTCACATAAAAAATTGTTCAACAACCAAGCGAAAAATTAGTTTTTAACTTTGAAAATTGGTCAATTACATGGAATTTTGATTTGTTAGGGCTCTTCATGCAACAGGGCTTTTTTTACAGTTATTTATATGTATATATATATATATATATGTATATAGACATTTTTACATACAGAAGTGACTGTTATGCTCTTCTCAGGTGTGTGTGGACATCCATGTACGTAACCAACAAAAAAGAAAAGTAATTTTTGATGGTAAATATTCAAACAATCGAAAAGGTATCTGCAACTGCATTGTTACGCCATCCATGCTGTAATTAATAACCTTTCTATACACATTTTATTATAGATAATATTTGTCGATGAGAATATAAACTATTAAAATCTAACACATATATCTCTACACAGGGTCAGCCTAAAATGTCAGTCAAGTCTATTTAACCACACCTACATATATCCTTGTGTTCGTTAGTCATTGAAGCACTGAGTTGAGAGAAAACAATTGAAACTGAACGGATCTAGTTTATGTTAAAAAGTAAATATCCGATTTAGAAGTGAATAAGCGCTCTGTGTAAAGGCAAAGGAAGAGTAGTATTAACACCCTATACTAGACTGTCTAACACAGTTCTTATTTTTATTATAGAAAACAAAAATTATATCTGGTTTGTAAATAAAGGCATATGTTTTAAGAGCGTATTTATGGGGAAACGGATCCAAAAAGCAATCTAATGTAGTACACGTTTAATACTTGCGTAGGGCAGGATCCAAAACTAGGCGTAGATGGTCCAAAGTTTATAGAGCTAATTTCTGTATGAAATTATAGGTACGAAAATATAGGTCAGACTTTTCTGCTCTACAAAGGATCGGTTTTCGTGAAAATCTTTATTATGATAGAAACCAAAAAATGGGCCGCAATGGTTCAAATTTGGTACAGATGGCTTCTTCATGAAGCATTGAAAATTACACCTTTTTGAATCAAAAAAATACATGGAAAGACGGGCAGACAGGCTTAGATCGATTTAGAAAATTATTCTGAATCGATCGGTGTAATAAAAATTAGGTCTATATTAAGCCTTTCTGCGTGTTACATATGTCTGCACTAATTTAATATACCCTGTACCATAAGTGGTATAGGATATAATGAGGGAACTTATTAGGCTTCATAACTATTGCCAATAAAATTATATTGACGGAATGCTAATAAATTTTATTATTGTTAGAAATGCAGTAATGTTGCGGTTCATTCAAATCAATTCTTTAGTGAAACTTTAATTGGATAATTTCTCGGTCAATCGACAGGAAAGTGAAAAAAAATTTGGAATAAATCTTTTTAAATGAAAATCTACGAAAGATATAAATTCGGAGAAGATCTGAACGACTGCATAAAATAATATTTAAATATGTTCGCGGCTGCGTTAAAATTATGCAGTGTTTTAATTAAAAAGTCTATTTTATTAGAGTTGTTTGTTGTGTCGCATCTTGTTGCTACATATTTTGTTTTTCGCAGGTTGTTTTCTTCTCGTTGACTTTTATATTTGCTTACCCAGCATGCGAGAGCATACCAAAAACTTCTACCGTTCGTTTCATCTTTAAAAGAATTCATAGTAGATTCTACAAAGATTTCGAATTCTCTCATCCACATCCTTTAAAAGCCTAAGGATCATGTAAATTAAAATTTATTAAAAGTACCTTTTTTTTTTGTTGCGAGGCATTACGCGGTCGAGTTCAATTCTCTTCCCTTGTTCAATGTTCCAGAAGGGATACCGGGTCAGTATTCCACATGGCTAACATTTAAGTTTGAGTTGGCCGAAAGAGAGGGAGGGGAAAGAGAGAGAGAGAGAGAGAGATAGAGGAAGATAGAGAGAGAGATAAATGGTTTGGCACACAAAATTCGCCTTAAGGCAATCAAAAATTTCTCACTTCAGTTCAGTTTCTACTTTATTTCATCTCAAAATTCTTTCGACATCCATTCGCACGGAAGCGCTAAAGACGAATACGCATTAACATATATAATGTGCATAACCGTATATCTAAGGGTACACATGTATTCACTTATTTATTACTTTATTTTCTGTTTGAGTTTTTCATGCAACTTTAATTACTTTCTTACATATTCCTTCCACATGCGAATTGTAACATGCAGCAAACTCGTGCATGTCATACATAGAAAGTAAAACAGAAATATAATGAAAAATGCGATATTGATTGTAAGACGACTCTTAAGCACCCATCGCCATAGCAATGCGTAGCATATTTTAGAAATAGAGTCAATTTTTCTAACTACACTATATAGTGTCGCTGTCAGTCAAGAGGAAGTATGCTTCGAATTTTTAATCGGTTTATGTTTTCGATGGTAAAAAGTTTCAAGTTAAATATTAGAAATTGATTTTGTTAGTCCCTTATACATACATGCACGCATTAATAAAATTGGCAATGAAACGAATGAATTTTATTCACTCAGCAAAGTAATTTGTATTCGACTTTATATTATCTATTTTACCAGAGAAAGAGTTATCCTTGGTAAATCAACCTAGCTTGGCCACATGATGGATCCGAAAAAGTGAATAAATGAAAAACGTATGTTAGTATTATCAAGTTTATATAAATGTATATATAAAATAAACATGAAATTACTAAACTATGAAAATTATACGAACAGATTGTGTGTGTGTATAGAGAGGTAAAGTTGTTGTAAATTTTAAACAATTTTCTATGTATGTGTGCGTTCGTTTGAATTTCTTTTCCTTTTGTTTTGGTGTAAAAAATGTTTTTCTTTATTCTTTTTTTTTTTTTTGTCACGCTGCATTTGTTCAATTTAAAAAGTTTTTGAAAAAAATGTTGAGTACAAATTAATTATTGAGTGTAGATATATAAGATTGTCAACGTGTTATTACAACACTTGCAACTACAAGTCTAAATTACAAGGCAAGGGAGAGATATGATTTGGGTAGACATGGAGCAATCACTTTCGGGGCATTGAGAGAGTATTGCGAGAGTAATGTTTTACATTTCGGATCTATGACTGCAAGGACTTGCATGCCTCTTAAGTGATGCCTGATGAAATTTTACGCGCTAATAGAAACTTGAGAAATGCGGCCAATATGTCAAATGACTTGCAAAGGAGCATTTTAGTGAGGTATTCGGTGCTTATTTTTTAATTGGATGGCTAAAGAGCCAAAAAGTTTTGCACTAATGCTGAGTACTAACAATTATTTTACACAGTTAAACGAGACATTAGAGGGCAACAACGTATTATCAGAGATAAATGAATAACAAGGGGTTTCACGGAAATTTTACAAAATAATGGATAGTAAACCCGGACATACGGACTTTTTTCCATTCCACCATTTTAAATATTTTAAACGGTTGTCAAAAATATTTCACATACAAGATCAGTACAACTTTTAACGGTTTGCGTTCATTAGCAAAAATGATTCGTGGCCAACAAGAGATAGCGTGCAGTGAACGTCATACTTTGGTGGTACTTCCATTGTGGAAGAAACGTACGGAAATCCTTATTTGATCCCATCGATATAAACGAAGCGAGCATAAGGAAGTTCTTAAGGATAGATCGAGTGCTTTTTATTGGGATTGTGATTGCTTCGTTCTTTTCTGTAAAGAGTAGTGCATTGTTTTATATCTATTTCTTTTTGCGCGCAATTGTTCGCATTTTTTTTAAAAGGCACATTATTATAAAGGCATAAAGCTAAAAGGTGTACGAATTTTAAAAAAGAATTATAATTATCTTAATTTATATTAAAATTTTGATGTTTTTCATTTTTGGTTCTTGCATTTAGCACAAGTGTTTTTGATAATAGGTCTCTTTCGTGGCTTATTTTTCTTTTGATGCTATTATAGTTTTCCTCTTGCTCTTTATTTACCGTTGCTTACTAGTGTGAAATCTTCGTTTAACTTATGAGAAAATTGCGGTGATTTTGTTTTCCCTCTTTTTTTATAGTCTTTGCTGGTTGGTTTTGATTTCTCTTATTCTCGTATTCTCTTGTTACAGTGTCAACGTAACGGAGAAATTTTCTTAAATTTTTAGAAAAATCTAGTGTTGTGACCCTCTTGATTTGGCTCTTTCTTTTTTTTTGTTCTTCTCCTTATAATCCATCTCTATCTTCTTGACTTGACATGGAGTGTCTATATACTTCATGTCGTGCCAAATCTGGTCCGGAATCTGATAGGTTCATTATGTGCTGGCTTTGCGATCGCTTTGGGCATGCAAAGTGTGCCGGCATTATAGGCCGTACTGCTGACGCAGTCATTGATCCTTCCAAAGGATTACGTTGGTCATGTCCCGCCTGTAGAAAGCGGGACATTGACTTCTACAGACTGTTCACGGAGACGAAAAATATTTTTTCAAAATTAAGTAAAAATCTC
>KK500122.1:0-79086 GCA_000688715.1 Glossina pallidipes
GACGACCAATAATTTCATTTTACTTTGAATAACAATATCTTTGTAATGCAATCTATGTTACTGAAGCAGCTTATAATTTTCAGATGCGAGCCTTCTTTCTAAAAATGTATATTATTATAGAATAGATATATTTTAGATATATATGCAATATATATTACATGTATAATAAAATGTCAGTTGGTTTAGTGTTAATACTCTTAATTCACCACAGCTTGTAGTCAACTGCGTATCATCAATCTTTCCATACATCATGCTTATCGCTGGTGTTGATAAAGCGCAAAGGATAATTTCTTTTAGCAAACAAAACAAAAAAAGGTAAGTAAAATGTTGTTGTTAAACAATCAAGTAATGTTTAGGAATATGTATACATCAAACGGAATGGTTTCTTTGCTCATTTTATTTTATTTGGCTCTAGCATCGAAATTGAAAGGTTACCCGAAAATGGGTAAATAAATGCTTTTATATATTTGTCAACAGCGTAAATTAAAATATGCACATAGTCACATACGGCATTTTCAAAATTTTCGCGGGTCAGAAGACATTTTAGGAAAAAATTAGTGCGAGTAACTTTTTGTTGTGCTTTTCATGTTCTTGTAGCGCGTTGCTGTACAACAAACGGTGATTAAGATATTTCTAAAATTCGTTGAAGTGATTAAATGCGTAGATGGAACCCATACCTGTTTTTCGTCAGCCCACACAACATGAACGTTTTATAAACCGAAAACGAAATCATAACCAGATTGCAATGGCGTTGAGTTAATCTATTTTCTATCCAAATATTTTGTTTGTAAGGTTTGCGATCTTACTAATTTATTTATTTATTTATTTTTAGTTTGCTGCAGACGTTTCAAGAAAAATCTCTTATATACAGGTATATATCTCCAGTAACATAACAAGTCAAGGATTGAAAACGTGTTGCAGACCATCAGGGGCCAGGCAGTAATACATCGAGAGTGGGACGTTTTGCACACCGGAGTAGAATTAGAGTGAGTTCAGTATGAATGTAGTTGGAACGGATATGAAATACAGAATGAAAACACAAGATTTGGGTGAGAGCGGTGAAAAACGGGAAAGTAGATAGACCAAAGAAAAGCGATAAAATTAGAAAGAGAAATCGGTGGTTTTGATGAAGGCAGCCAGCTCCTTCAGATAAGAGTAATCGTCAGCAGAAAAAATATCAAATAAATAAAAATATCAAATAGATACGAAAAAAGCAAAAATTCAGTCTCGGATCATTCTTAGAGAGGGTGTTATAGGCATCGTTGGTCCTGAGTCTGTAGAGGACTTTGATCTTCCAAGACGAGAAAAGAGAGTCCGCTAGGGGTTTAAAGGATGGATGGAAAAGACGATTCGATTTTCCTCTTGCAATGTTAATGTAGCACGCCAGAGATAACTCGCAAAATATGGACGGAGATTAAGGCGTGAGATCAGAGTCAAAGGACTACATTTTTTGGCTAGATAGGCTGGAAGGTTGCAGGTCGCTGACTGTAGAATTGGGCTGACAGTTTTAGAAGGCTTCTTCGGAATGATTGGAAAATTGGCTACTGGATTGTTAGGTTAGCGTTAATTGAAATGTCAAGAAAACGAAAGGACCTATAATGGTTTACTCTGATGCCACTGATAAAAAGATTGATAGTTTAGTTTGATCTCTTTGGTACAGTTTTCCACATCTTTCGAAAAAAAGATTTGCTTTAAGGAGCGCTCCCATGGAAATCAGCAGAAAGCATATCAGCATATTGGAAAATGTGTGCTTTCCAATCTAGCAGCTAGTGCAAATAGAGCGTAAGCAGATTGATGCGTAGGAGAAGAGGCTTAAGTAGCTGCCTTGAGGCAAACTACCATGCACGACAGCTGATTTAGAGCCCAAGATTAGAACGCGCTTCAATATGAAATTGAGGATCCAAAAGCGTATGTGAAGGGGGATATAAAACCGTATCAACGTCTTTGCTAGTGTTTTGAGGTTGACACAGTCAACCTTGCTAATGTGAGGGAAAAACAAAATAATCTTCCTGTGTGCTCTTTTTTCACTGTTGATTAGCATGGAGAGTTCAGTAATGCACATGTTGATCGATTTTTGTTTTTGGAATGTGGAACAACGAGATAGTGTGATAATGTGGGAATTAAGTAAGGCAACGAGTCTTTGTTTAAGCATCAAATTAATAATTATAAATAGCACTGCAATGAACAATCGGTCTGAACTTATTAATGATGGGCTTTGCCAGACTTTAGTGTCGGAATTATCTTGATACCACCTATTCTTGAGGAACGGGCTCTAACCATGTCGCGTTTGATGCCATCGCAACTCGCAGCTTAGGTTTTCTTTTTCGAGTACAAAACCCTTGAGAAATCGTTGTAAGAGTAAGGGGTGATATTGGCATGGTAATGAGAGAAAGCGGAAAAACAAACGAGTTGTTAACAAGCATATGATTGCTCAGGTGGTCTAGATAATTTTTATTGTCTGTATCCGTCCAGCTGGGATAACATGCAGGTCCGCGTCTTGTTATGCGATGACATTTGCTCTCCTTCGAAGCAAAGACAAAGACTGGCAAGATCCTGCGAATATTAGTGTACACGGGCTCGTACAAAAACTATATCAACCCTCCTTTATATCAAATTCAATACTCAACGATAAAACCTTCTACGGTGGGAAAATTTGAATTTCTCACCGCACTTTCATTCATCTTTTCGTATTAACAAATCAAATTTTTTGATAAAACAACGCGAATCTCACGCGCTAAAAAACATTTAACATAGGACTGGCCATATGAACACCTAGTAAAGGCGGAACATAAACAATTTAGTGGAGGAATTTTCACAATTATTTGCCGAACTAAACACGAGCCTCACCTTGCAACAACCGTAAAAGGAGAAATAAGGAAAACAACTGAAACTATACACATCCTATGCATCTCAAAGACGAGGTAGAAAGAAAGGTCAAAGAGTTACTGGATTAAGGCAAT
Organism: Glossina pallidipes; assembly: GCA_000688715.1. NCBI lineage: Eukaryota > Metazoa > Arthropoda > Insecta > Diptera > Glossinidae > Glossina > Glossina pallidipes. The sequence continues at coordinate 2,961 of KK500122.1, forward strand.
ATAAGACCTTCGAAATCACCATACAATTCCCTAGTATTGGTAGTACCCAAACAAATGTATGCTTCAGGAAGGTAGAAGTATAGAATGGTTATTGACTATAGGAAACTAAATGCGATTACAATCCCAGACCGATATCCAATCCCGGAAATTAATGAAGTTCTTTCACAATTAGGTAAAAACAAAAATTTTACCACGTTAGACTTAAAAAGCGGATGCCACCAAATTCCCCTAAAAGAAAAGGACATCGAGAAAACAGCTTTTTTAATAAACGACAGGAAATACGAATTCACGCGACTCCCATTTGGATTAAGAAATGCGCCATCGATTTTCCAGAGCACTCTAGACGATATCCTGCCAGAATATGTTGGGTAGATATGCTACGTCTATATGGACGACGTCATCATCTTCACCTAAGGCGAAGAAACACATTAGGAAAATATATCATACTCCTGAATCAGCTAATATGAAGGTACAGCTCGAGAAATGCGAATTTCTAAAAACAAAAGTAGAATTTTTAGGCTTCTTAATATCTACGGAAGGAGTACGCGCAAATCCTCGAAAAGTTGGGGTAACTGAAACTGTCCAAACCAAAAAACGCTAAAGGCTTTAAGTTCATACCTACGCATGTCAGGCTTTTACTGCCGTTTAATCAGGGACTATGCTAAACTAGCAAAGCCGTTAACGGCTCTTTGAAGAGGGGAAGGAGAATGAATGTCAAAATCAATCTCCAGCAAAGTATCAATAAAACTGGATGACAAAGCATTAGAGGCACTCGATAAAATAAGGAAATCATTAACGTTAGAAGATATCATGCTAGCACAGCCTAACTTCGAAAGAGAATTTCACCTAACGACAGGCGCCTCAAAATACGCGATTGAAACTGTGCTAGAACAGGATGGTAAACCAATCACATTTATCTTCAGGACTCCAAACAAGGCCGAGGAACATTATGCAACAAACGAGAAAGAGATGCTGGCTATCGTATAGGCACTTGAAAGACTGAGAAACTACCTTTACGGTGCAGCATATGGGAATATTTTCACGGACCCTCAGCTCCTGACATGGATGGAAAGCGACATTAGAAGAATACAACCATGAACTGTACTATAAGTACGGCAGAAATAACATAGTGGCCGACGCGATATCTAGCCCCCACAAGAGATACTAGGAATACGTCCTACGGACGCAACGCAACACAGCAGTGAAAGTTCCACACGAAGCCTGATTCAACATACAAATGTTCCAATAAATGCATTCAAGAACCAGGTCATCATAGAATCAAGCGAAATTAACGCTAAGAACTAATGAGATTCTGTGAACTGTTAAAAGCCAAGACGAGAAAAATGCTTCAATTGCTAAATTCAAATATAACTTAGACGTTCTAAAAGATGAAATCGTTAACCTTCAATTAACCAAAAGTAGGAGTCGTAAACTCCTTCATTCTATCCAGTAACGAAATGAATATGGTCAATAATCTTAACGAAACCACAAATGTAACCAACTTACAAGAATCTTTCGAGTGTAGTGAAATCAAATTAGCTACAAACCACAACTCCCTCCTTTTTATCATAAGTAACAGCAGATAAAAACCCGTGTAAACAACTTATAGCAAAACCAGTGAAAACTAAAAATGTTGTCACTACAATTAAATATAATGAGTTATTAGTGTAAAACAAAAAAACATTCGGCATTAAAATAAGTACAAAAGCGTTAACAAAATTGCAATACACAAAAATGACAATGTCGAGGACATAAGCTAGTCCGATTGTGTTCCGAATTTGATTCATAAAAATAACTCCAATTGTACCCTAACAAGTAACCTGCATTTGGTCACTGCACAGGAGACACTACCTGATACAACGTTACTGAACCAATTCAATTGCACGATCCCCATAGACCGAGAACCTTGTAATCTAACCGGTACTTACCTTATCAAATTCTGCAATGAAACGATAGAAGTGAATGGCAAACTTTTCTCACTTTCGGAAACCACCTTTTCCAAGTTCCTAGCCGCGATAATACAACCTAGAATTGAAAATCCCCTTATCGAGCAAACTCGCATTCTGGAATTGATCAGAGAAATGAACTTGAACAACACCTAGACATTTTGCGCTTTTAAATATTGAAAGTAAATCGGGAGAAGTTATTTGCTACATATTAAAGCTTTTCCTATAAGCATTATACTTTCCCTTTTCTTAAAGAAATTGAAAAAATCCCCAAGATAGATATCCCTAAGGATACTAACAACGTCTTCATGCCAAAACTCTTGGTAATTAAAAATATTCGGGTATCTATCTGTTAAGAATGCTGTTTCTCGTAGGAAAATTAATCTAACTGATATGCATTTTTTGTAATAGAATAAGACGTTTACTTTTGAGCAAATTTTATAACTAATAAAGCAGTTGCAGTCAATCAATAAACATATCATTTTATTTATATATGTATATGTTGGTGGATATATCCTCTGTTGCGTAAACGACCGAGGAGAAATGAGATTTCGGATGCTCAAAAACTCCATAAATCTGTCTTTCACTATGAAATTTGTAATTTTCATAAGGACGGAGATTTAAGATATAGCTCCATAATTCGCGAGCTCATCAAGATTTTTTTCCAAACTTAGGAATCGTTACAATCGTGGGTGCTATTACAACGCTAGGCTCAAAACATGTGTGACAGTAAAACATTTGTGCGGAACACTTGTACGGAATCTTCTTAAAGAATATCCTTTTTTCAATAAGGATGGTGACACCACCATATCCGTCAGCATGGCATATATGGCCCAAATTGGGGTTTAACACTTACAAATCTGACACATTCACATCAATTCCCTCAGAGTTTAGGAACATATCTGGAATGTCGTTTCAGTACAATTTTTCGAAGGACATGGGGAAGTTTTGCCACAGTCAAGATTCCAATCTGCCACATTCGAAATACATTTTTAAATTTTACGATTTCTGGGATGGCTTTTTGACGGTGTTTGTGGGAGTAAATTTGATGTTGTCGGAAGGTTGCGACAATACAATTTAGTAATAGAGTGGATTTGTATTTCAAAGTGAATTATGCATTATTTCATTTTCTCTAACGAAGGTAAGAATGCAATTTATTGCCTTTAAGGAGGTTGCTAGCGCTTTGAGCATTGTCAAGAGGAAATTTAACCTTACCATTGCTAAATGTTTTGAGATATATAAGTCCATAAAAATTGAAATAACTAAATAATAAAAGTCGCCAGATGTCTCAATATCATAGAAGTTGGTTTGATTTGTAGTGACACTTTTGTCTTGCAAGGTTAAATTATTTCCATCTTCACCAGTAAAGGCAGCTGCATTATAGCAACTATTTTCAGCACATTCTTGTAATTTATTGAAAATAATTGATATCGACGGCCATGTCCTCACCTGAGGACGAACGTGTAATATTCTCAACAGGTTTTTCTTTCTTTTTTTGGCGAAATCAAACACTTACGATTTGCTCCAACATATTATTATTATTATTATCTAAATTTAGCCAGAGAATAAATTCTAAGACTAAAGTCTTAAAAGCACTAGCATCTAAAGGCTTTCGGCTTTTTATTGATTTATTTATTTTTTTTATTAATATTATTATTATTTTTATTATTAAAAACTCTACCGCACTTGAGGTTTGAACCCACGACCATTGAATTGCTAGTCGAGACTCTTGCCTACTCGGCCACTCAGGCGGATGCTCCAACATAAATTTTGAGAAATTTATGAAAGTCTTGTTCATTTAGTGCCACTTTATTTTTATGTCTCAACCCTTTTGCGGGGCCTCAAATCACGCTCGCATATATTTTAATTAAGCAACATACACAATATGAATTAGTAATTCTTTGTTTTGAAACTTGAAAAAGAAAAATTTAATTAATAAAAAATTTTGTAAGTTTCGAAAAAATTTAAACAAACGCTAGCCAAAACATTTTTCTTTACCATCGCATACAGACTATCTGTTTAATTAATTTTGCGTTATGCGTTTACGTTGTGTCTCCGCTTCAAGTTTTTCGATTAGCGAAATGAAATTTTAAAAAAATAGCTGTTAAAGAAGAAGCCTAATGACGGACTTTACTGCGAAAGTTACACAAAACAAGAGAGTTGCGTAAGGATACAAAGAGACGTTGGATTCTGATTGGGTGTTTCTTCTCATCTTCTGGACGCTAACTTATAGAGTAAATTAAAATTCCACATAATATAATATAAAAAAGAGTTAAAATAATGCAATATAAAATGTGTTACATTAATTGCCTTAAAATATATTACCTTAATCGCCATATCTGCTGCGGTCCCGTCCTACTCAATTCAATTTCCTACCCCTTCCTGACGTTGAATTTATCATTCGAGCGACAATTGCCAGTAAACTGTTATACGTAACTTGCTCGTACATTCCTCCAAATGCGGATAACACAATTAATAAGAAACATGCTGTCTCATTTGTGACGTGGTCAAAAAGTCTTCACCAACTGATATAGTCATAGCATTGGGAAACTTCAGTTTGTCTAAAGTTATTTGGTGTTATAGTGATAATTCTGGCCGTATGGTCGCCTTCAACATCTGATGGAGCTATTGTCTTTTCCAATTAATTATTTGATTGTAATTTACTTCAATACACCCGTACTCCTAATTGCAATGGGAGACTGCTAGATCTTTGCTTTGCCAACTTACCGGAAATAGTTGTTGATCGCTGTCCAACTTTTAGTTCACCTGAGGATCCGTATCATCCATCAATTTGTATTTCCTTTTGTCATGGTGGTCCGTTGAATTATTCTAAAACGCCAAATCCAACTTCCTCCAATAAATATTATGATTTTAACAAAACTAATATTTTACTGCTTAAATCTCATCTCTCAAACATTGTGCTTCATTTCTCTGCTGGAAATATTGAAATCTTACTGTCTTCGTTCTATAATTTATTAAACCCAACTATTTCTGCATCCGTTCAGATCAAGCAACCTCGTCCTCGAAGCATGTGCCCGCCATGGTTTAACAAGACGATTAAGTATTACAAAAATAGGAAACAAAAACTTTTCTAAAAATTTAGGAAAAGTGGCTCTTCTTACGACTATTTTGCCTATTCTGCATCAAAGCAGATATTTAATTACCTCAAGCACCAATATTGTTGCAGATGTCTGCAGTTGATAAAATCCTCACTGCTAATTCTAGATATTTTTTCAAGTTTGTCAACTCTAAGAGAAAAATCACCATACATCCTTCGCAAGTTTCTTTCAATGGCTAGGAGTCGTCTGATGATATTGAAGTCTCGAATTTCTTTGCTGAACAACTCCGACAAAATTTTTCTACTGCTAATTCCGATTCAACTGTCAATTATCCATATCCGATATCTACCTTGGCTTTGATTCCTAAGTTTCATTTCAGAAAATGATGTTTTAGATGGTTTACGGTCTCTAAAATATAGGCGCAATTTTGCTCCAGGGCCTGTGGGCCTGTGTAGGATTCCATCATGTGTACTTAAAATGTGCTCTGTCGAGTTAAGTGGTGTTATTCCAATGATTTTTAATCAGTCCTTGAAATCAGGCGTTTTTCCTTTGTGTTAGGAGACTAGTTTACTTATTCCAATTCTTTTGTAATTAAATTTTATATTCCTCAATTCCAGCGTTTTGGAAAAGAAGATCTGTTGTCACGAATCTCTTAAAGTTTACTTGCCAAGTTTTCAAGGCTTTTTCTAGTGGCTCTCGCACGGATGTCGTATATACTGATTTTAGCAAAGCGTTTGACTTACTTACCCATAATTTATTGATATTCAAACTCCAGACCTATGGCTTTCCTTTCTACTTAATGAAATGGATAAGTTCGTATTTGCGTAACAGATCATTCAGAGCTCTGTTTAACTTCGGATGAATTTTCCATGACAAGGCAGCCAATTCGGACGGCTTTTATTTAATTTACACATTAATGATCTCCGCTCGGTGATTAAATCCAGCCAGACTTTAATGTACGCTGACGGTGTTAAATTTTTTTCTTCCTTCTCTTTGGAATCGCAATCGTATCAGCTTCAATAATTTGGTTCCATGATGCTCGTTAAATTTTATGAAATCAAATCTAAAAAAAAAGGAGAAACCTGTCTTTCATAAGAGAGAAATCATTCAGCTCTGAGTATTTCATTGACTCGCACAAGTTGGCAAAAGTTGATTCGTTCACTGATTTAGGCAACTCTTGCTGTTTGCCCCTATGAATTTGAATGAAGCCCGGATTGTCCCTCTACTTTCTTATGAAAGTAGGTTGCTTCCGTATTCCTTATGTCACTTAAGAAACGAAGATTTATTCTCGGCGTTTCCTTTCTAATTAAATTAATTAATGGTACTATCGATTCGTTCACATTACCTGGTGAGATAACCTTTAATGTCCCTAACTGTTTCTCTAGACACTTTATTTTCATAAAGCTGAGTCAATGTAAATGTAATTATGAGCTGTTTAGTCCGTTCAGAGTTGTTCGCAGAAACCTAAATGTTATCAGCTGCCAAGCTTTTGCATGGTTGACGCAATGAAGTTTTGCTTGAATTTTCGGTCTGGGAATAAAAGTTTAACATATGGAAGGCAATCTAAGCGAACGTAATGAAGCTTCGCATTCCGAAAAATTTGTCAACATTTTACGAGCCTATGTGGGAATTGGCAAGTTCTATAATATATAAAGCATGTGTGACAAATTCGCAACATTAGAATGAACGGCATTACCATAGCATTGAGCTAAGTCATAGACCTCAAACCCCTGCAAAAACAAGTTAAGCGTTGAGCGCGATTAATACGTCAGCATTTAGCAAAACTGTATGATTTGAAAAAATTGCCTCATAACTTCGTTTTGTGTACACAAACATTCAGTAAATTATGTTAAAACAATTTTCCAAATAAGTTTTCCACTTCAGATTTTCCGATCTCTTGCAATACTTTACATACGCTGATGATGCAGCAATTTTATTTTTATCTAGTGATCCCGCGGATGTTCTCTACGAACTACAAATTCATCTCAACAAAATGAAGAATGAATGCTGAACTATCTAAGCCTATCTATGAATTATCTCTGCGCTTTCACTAAAAATACCCCTATCAGCTGAGTTAAATATCTTTGGTTACGTGCTGACACCAACAACTTGTTGCAAAAACGAAAAGACTCCATTGGCATATTTGTCCAGCATCCCAATTTAATCTAAAAATTAAGTATTGTTTGTAGAAGTACCCTCCAATGTATTTGAACTTGAGGCATACTATTGTGAGAAACAAATGTGTCTGTGTGTTTTACGTCTGCACCTGGTGTGATGCCGTAATCAGACGGGTTGCCTACAACCATTGGCAATCGAGAGGTAAGTTGATTGACGACCCCTCAGGGAGAGAGAGACAGTCTAATGTTCAATCAAAAGATCAATTTAAGACTCTTCGCTTTATTTCTAACGACCCGCAGTTCGTCAGCGACAGAGCCATTCATGATTACTTGGATTTTCCATGTGCTGAACATCTAATGCAACGACTTTCTTCTAAATACTCTCTTATACTGAGTAATTGTAATTGCAATCTCCTCGCAATATCTCTTCCAGACAAAACCAATAAGATGAGAATATTATAATATAACACCACGTACTGGATCTATTAATTAAAAATTAACGCAGTTTTTCTTATTTAAATATACGTTTGTATAGATTCCTTTTATTTAATTATAATTGTACTGGTATATTATTTCTATTGTGGAAGAATAACCTCTGCTATTTTGTTCGTCTTGCTATAAAATTTACTTACTACCTTTTTGCATACATTGTAATTTAAACATGTTATAAAAACAAAAAAAAAAAACTTTTATTTAAGTTTTCCAAAAGTTGGAACATAAGTTTTATCCTACCCACTTTTATGGTACTATACAAAAAAGTTTGGGAAAAAGTAATTTGTTACACATTCAAATCATAAACGCTCCAAGCTTTTATGTGTGGTCACGTAAAACGTTGGGACAAAATTTATTTTCTACCTTTTAGTTCACTTAACATAATTAAATATGTACATAATTTATTTCACACTTTATTACAATTTGCTTTCTCCTCTCTGCATTTTCTCTCTGCTTTTTCTCCCTGCTTTTTCAACATCCATATCGACGAGATTGTTAAAAAAATTAATCTATCCTGTCGTGATGTTATTCAATTTAGAATTAATACATTTAGTTTGTCAAGTTCTAGTCTCCAAGCCCTCCCTTTTAATGCCCCGATTAAACGGGTTATTAAAACACTTCGTAGCGGCAGCTGTTTTGAGTATATATATATATATATATATATATATATATATATATATTTATAAAAACACCCATCAAGTAACATTACGCTTTTATTTGTGCTGTAGTAGTTAACGGGACAATTGTTGGCAAGAATAATACTAGGAAATCTAACCAGTAAACTAAGTAATGTGCCTTTGAAGGAAATGGCTCAAAGGAGGAATTGAAAGGTGACAAACACGATGTACTCAGCGAAAACAATGGATAGTATGCCCCCTTCCTACGTGCATAAAGCAGGTCACGGGCCGTCGCTAACCGCTACCCCGATTTTTTTTCACTCTGAAAATATTCTCTATATCACAACCAGAAAAAAACACATATCGTATTCGTTGCAAGTCGACGTTTTCTCTTAGAACAGACTTTGGGAAATCATTGAGCATATCGGACCTCTAAAGCAACAGTATAAAGCATTTAGCGTATTTAAAATAACCTCTGAAAAATAATGCAGATACGGTAGATCGAACTCTTAATAATTTAAAAAAAATAACAATAGCAAGTGTCTTGTTCATTAATTATATAAACGGTTCCATTTTCGAATTGCTGTTTATTTCTTTTTTGCAACTATTTACATATTTGTTTTTATTTGTTTGTGTAAGAAAAAATTTAATTACATTTATTGCTTAAGTGTTTTACATAATACAAAATATAAATATTATAATAGTTTTGTTATTTTTGGTTCTTTGTTACTTTTGTTGTTATCGTTGATTAATCGTTTGCATATATTTTAGTGACATGATATATTTTTCTCTACCTCTTTAAATTAATATTTGAAAGATGATAGCGACAAAAATTTCCAATAAGTTACGTTACAATATAGACGTTGTGTGCGAAAGATCTGCAGGATCTAAACATACTTAAATGTTAATTTTGATATACATATATATTTATGTGTATAGGTAGAGACATATATTTGTATAATTATAATAAAATACAAGTTTATCTAATGGAATTTGATTTTGACGTTGATTTTCGAGATGATTTTGTATTAAGAAAAATTTTGGTATTAAAGTTCTTCTAGTCTTGGAGTTTAAAACACAATACACGCACGCACACGCATAAGTATATATAAAGAGAAAAGGAAATGTTTTGTTTCATTATAAAAAAAATAGTGTTTTATTCTAATAAAAGTCAAATACTTAAAAAGACAAATATCTAATTGACATATAGAGCTTTAAGGAAATATATATAATTATAGAAGCATAGATTTCATAAATTTCTGTTGGCTTGTTCTGTTGTGTTTTTTGGGTTGTTGGTGGTTTGAATTCTCTTCATTTTGGTGTTTGGCGTCTTTTTCTTTAATTAATTTCAAGTCGTTCGGTTACATAAACCTTGGCAGTGGCAGGAGCGTTAGACCTACGTACAGCTACCGAAATAATAATACCCAGGGCGACAAATACCACTCCCATTGAATTCATGATGTAATGTTCTATCTCCGAATTGCGAGTACTGAAAACAATTTGAAGAAAACGTAAGAAAGAAGTTAAATTTTCAACTTACATCACTTAACATAATAAACACTTTACATCGGCCGTCAAATAAAGAGAGAAATGTTTCAGTATGCGACATTTTTATTACTCATGCATTTTTTTATTGGTTTTTAATAAAAATAGGTTGAGTTGCTGCAAGCAGCAATCACCTAATGAAGTAACGATGACTATCGAATGCTCAATTTCGATCGAATGATCATTCACTATCGAATGGCTAATTTCTAGGCCTCTAACTTTTCCCTTTTTATACCCTAAACCATTTATGGTACAGAGTATATTAAGTTAGTACAGATATATGAAACACCCAGAAGGGCTTAAGGTAAACCCACGTTCTAGTTTACCGATCGATTCCGAATCATTTGCTAAATCGATCTGTCCGTTTGTCCGTCTAAATTCTGTTCATGTATTTTTATGCTCAAACGGTCGGAATTTTTGAGATATTTTGATGAAATTTGGTATACAGACGTACTTCGATCCAAGGACAAACGCTATTGAAAATGGTTCGGGTCGGTCCACTTTTTCGACCACTCCTCATATAACGACCTATTCTGAAAAGTCGTTTTATGGAAAAAATTGCAATTCGCAAAAATGGCTAAGTGGTACTATCTCGGCATTATAAATTGATATAAAGGCTTTGGACCGGTTGCACTAATTTTTTGAACCACTCTCATATGATCGTTCCTACCGAAACTTAATCTTTATATGGTAAAACGATCGAATTTCCAATTTATTGGCTCATATTAGTAAATTGACAAGGAAATCTACCCTATCGAATTTGGGCCACGTAGATCTATTTTTTGGATACCATCGCATATAACGATTTTCATTAAACATAAACACTTTATGTGAAAAGGCCTGATTGTTAATTTTTTTGTGATGAAAATTAGTTCATGCTAGTAATTAAATAAAAAAATGTAAGAACATTGTAAGAACACCACATTGTCTAAGACAAGGTTTATTTTTATTATAGAATACAAAAATTATCTCTTTTTTCTATATAAAGGTATATTTTTCATGTTCGGAGAAGCGAGCCCAAAACACATCCTAATGTAGGGCAAGTTTAATTCTTACATAAGACACGCAGACAGGTGGGCAGATGGACAGAAAGGCTTATACCAATTCAGATAATGATTCTAAATCGATCGGTATAATAAAAGATGCATCTTTCTTAAGCCCTTCTGCGACCGCACTAAATTAATATACCCTGTACTAAAAGTAGTGTAATGTTTAATTAAGTGGACCTAATTTGAACTACGTGGGTCTATTTCTTGGCGCCATTCTATATAAGATATTTTACGAGTATCAAGTCTTAGGAAAAAGCCTTAATTTTTAATATTTTAGGATGAAAATTAATCCAAAGTAGAGTTTGAGCAAAAAAATCAACGTTAGGCGATTTGGATAAAAGAGATAAATTTTTTGGACCTGGACCTGGACATATATAGACGTTATCATGAAACGCAAACTCTTATATGAGAGAAAACTTAACCTACCAATATGCAGGCTCTCATGAAAGTAATGTGTACTTCTTGATGTATTATAACCAAAGCCAGAGAATGGCTGTATTAGGCGAAGTGGTGTAGGATATGTAATAGTCGGCGTTGCCCGACATGATGTACTTATTTATTTTTACATACTTTTCACACTTCACTGCCTCGCTTTTCCCGAAAGTGAGAGTTTTCTGCATTGTGCTGCAGTGACGAAAACTTTCAAGAGATGTATATTTAGAGACAAAATTTAGCATAAACCAGACTTTGAATTGGCACTCATTGTGGTTTCCTCTAAACCAATAAAGAAACAAGTGACTTGGATGGGAGGTCTTATCTCAGCATCATTTGATTAATGTATTATCTGAAAATGGTGAGTTATTCTTTAGTCGACGATAATATCCCAAAAGCTAGGATAACAACATTTTGAAAAATAAACCTACACAATTTGCTTTGAACTATTTACTCTATTAAGAAAGATAATATCGAAAGTGGTAACCTTGCAACTAAATTTATAACCTCAAAGCGGATTAAAATAAGATGTATTTTTAAAAAATTTGCTTGATGAGAAATTCTTTAACTCCTAAGCAGATAATTCAGCAATATGTACAAAGTAAAATACTTTTTGATTCTTCAAAATCTGTATAAGCACCCGTTTCAAGCCACGCATGTGAATAAGCATTAAATAGGTGAAACCGATCGGAATTTACAAGCGCATTTTCATATAGAATATTTTGTATTAATTCATCTGACATCTTGAGCAAGGAATATGTAGGAATAAGGTGATAGGCAGATAAAAATGCAACGGAACTACCTTCAACGTTCAGCAAGCATTTACTGTGGATGTACGCACTGATTTGTCGATGTCTTTTTATATGAGCCCCAACAGGGCATCATATAACGGTTGTGCTAAAGAATTCCGGTAGGTATGGGGATATAGGAGCTTAGTATTAAAAAAATGTTTCCTTTCGCTATATATATATATAAATATGCAACTTCACGAACAAAATGGTCAAATTTACCTTAGAGCAGTTTCACCAACCAGTTGGCGTTCAGTTTCGACCAGACCAGTAACGCAAGTTGCTACGGCCATCATAAAGTTGGCCAATCCAAAACTAGCATGTATAGGTACCATGGCAGATCGGCAGGAATAAGTGCGATTCTCGCAGCATAATAAAACCAGAAAGCTAAAAAGGACAAAAGCTTTAGATAAGACAATCGTTTTTGATGTAGTGATTTAGTTACTTACCTAAAAAACCCAACAATAAATTGCAAAGCAAACATTGCCATTGTTATCAATCCCAACCAGGTATGCAAGCTGTAAAAGTGCGGCTTTGGTGGCTCTACTAGATTATGGGATTCAAATACTGCTAGGAAAGCCATAACAATGCATGGTATAGCACAAGCATGGAACAACATATGAGTCAATTTCACATACAAATGTTTTATACAACGGCACAAACGATATAAAAGTATTGCTGTGGAGCAAGCACATGCATATCAATTAAAAAAACTTTCAATTATTTTTATGCTGTTCTTACAAAATCCAGAAAATGTTATACATCCCGCCACCATCAGCACTGGGTGCAAATTGAACTGTAGTTGCGGGCTGTCTGACCAAGCAAAGCCTCCACGATAAAATATGACCCAGAATAACGTCAAGACCAAAACACCTATCAGCAAAATCGTTGATAGTATGACAATAAGCAAATACTCAAACCACGAACAACAATTCCAAGCATTTTCAGAATCTTCTTCGTAGCGTCTGGAATGAGGAGATAAAATTTTCCTTTTTTATAATTAAAAAGTAATTATCAATTCTAAAATTTTCGTAAACATATTACGGGCTGTGATGCTTATGACCATGACGCATAGCGCCTTTTAACTCCTTCATAAAATCATCTTGTTTTGAGTCTTTATGTTTCTGTGAAAGGAAGCCATGTAGACTTCGGGGAAAGGGTCTCAAAAATGACATTATTTTTTGTGATTAAACTGACGAAGAAAAAATTTGATTTAAAATATTTCTCGATTATTTTTTTTTTTGTCTGTCGTACTTTTTTACCTACAAAGCACTAGCACAGTTTGACGAAATCCAAACGTTCAAATTTATTTAATCAATTTATGGTAGGCTTACTGTACAATATTGTCTTATCTCAGTTAAAGAGTATGTATAATTTAATTATGTAATTATGCTTCCAATTAGTTGCATATAAGGTGCCGTAAATTTACAAAATCTTCGCCAAAAAGTGCCTAAATTTGTTCTTCAATTATTATTAATAGGCTTTCCCTACATTGGCGTTTCAAAATGTTTTGCACAAAATGTTTAAAACTTTTGAAGGAACCTTAAAAAGTAACGATTAACAATTGTTTTTTCTGCAATTTAGTTCACTTTTCGTCGACGAAAGGTAAGATATTATTGTATGACAACAACAACAACCTTTAATATATTTGAAAAAGGACCAATGCGGTCGGCATTAATGAAAGTTTAATGAATGGAGAAACATAGGAGAAAAATGATATCATTTACTTTACGCAATGATTTTTTTTAACATACAAGCTGCTGACCAGAGCATTAAATTATTAAACTTAGAATCTTGAAGAATACAGTCGAAAAAATTTGTCTTTTTATGTTTATCAAATTCCTCAAATTTAGATATATTATCTGCCTAGAAATGGCTTCATTTTAAAATGAATACGTGGACGCTGCGATTAATTTTTCTTAATAATACCAGCGGTATGAGTATCAAGTAAAAGAAAGTGAAGAGTAGAATGCGAAAAGCATAGTGGCGGGTATGTGGGAGTCGGCTCTCGCCCAATATAACTTTGTACTTGTTTTTTGATTGTTTCGCATTTTTTGCTTGAATCACTTGATTGGTGGGAGCGTCCGCCGTAAGAAAAAAGACTGCTTGTGCACACTAAACGAACTTTTTGCTCAAAGACACACAAACATTAGAGGTATGACATGAAAGTACGTTTTTCTAAAAAGATACAACTGTTTCTATCTCTCCCTTTCTCCCGTCCCCTTTCTCTCTCTCTCTCTGTCTGTCTCTCCCTCTCCCAATTTCTGATTTTTCCCGTTAGATGCTAACAGCACGAGCTGTATAGGAGTAGTAACTTTGTAAAATATCTAAAATTTACTTTCCTGTGCCTGTTGCCATAATAGCACTTTCAATAATTCAGAAAACATTATTGCACAAATCGTTCGTTATTGAGTGTTTTGGCCTTTAACTGTATGAGGTTCAATGCATTTTCCGCATCGTCAGCAATGTGCATAAAAGCAAATATTTGTGAATGAAAGAGTGTCATCATTACTCTCAAAAACAATTGTGAACCTTGGCAGAAACCTGTTGATAAACAACTTAAACACTTTCTACCGTATTTGGACGTGTAGCTAAGCGTAATAGGAAATTTCAAAGCCTGGAGAAATTTTTACAATGAGCATGACAGCGATAGGATCGTAAGTGAGTGATTCTGCAAAAAAAAGGTGAAAAAAAGCTGCATTGTTTTCTTGCACTCATTGTATTACCAATCATTATGCTAAGATACAATTTGTGAATTTGCTCATTTGCGCATCACAGTTAACTAATGTTTTAAAATGTTTTGGCTGTGCGCCAAACTCACGCGCGGTGAGCAGACCAGTTCATATTGTTATTTATTTGCAAAATATATACATATAAACAAACAAAATCGCTTGTGGTCACAGAGAGTAAAAAGTACTATCGTATGACTACACATATAAGCCCGTTGATTAAAGCGCATAGTTCGATGACTTTCCGTAAAACGACTGTGTTTTTCACAAAAGAAAGAGTGGTCAAGTAGTGACAACTTAAGGGGGAGGTGGTGGGACATATATGTATTATAACTGTATCCGGAGTACCGTATCCAATGCCTAATGTTATCTTATGTTATTTACTGGGATTAAGAAATCAATGACTTATGTATGCATTAAACTGTGCTTTAGGAAATGAAAGTTACATGAGAAACCCAACTAAAAGTAATCAAGTAAACAATATTTGTTTTGAATGTAAATCCTAGATACCACTGATCTACCGTTCAACAGTGTCTACTGTATCTGCGAAGCTCTTCTGTCATTTAGCACATAAAAGTAGTTCGATTTGTAAACTACACTTTCTGAGAAACCAGATCCGCCAAATATAATATTGAAAAAATTAAAACAACAACACGCATCTTAAAGCTTAATAAACTAAATTCCCCAGTATCATCAGCTCTCAACTCTACTCGACAAATTACAAGTTGCAATGAGTCCAATCTTTCATCCTTTAATCAACCTTTAATTTCAACTTATTCGTGTGCGCCCACTCGTTGGACTTCAAATGTACCCAACCACCTAAGTACAGATTACTCTTCTGATAAAAGTAAATTATTCACGCAAAATGCCTATAGCGACAGTTTCGACGGAGACGCTGACATGTCAACATAACCCACCTACCACTCCGTTTCCACGTCACTACAATTAAATAAAGTTTTTAAAATTCTCTAAAGGAACATTATGAAACTTATTAATAATTTTGATCAACTTCCTAGACTCATAAGTGATTTTTATCCAACCTTTATATGCTTTCAAAAACCCATAGTTGAAGTTCTTTTAATTCTATTCCACCCAAATCATATACTGTATACCTTACGAATGCTGATCAAAATTCATATTCCAAACAAGGAGTGGGTGCTTTTATAAAATCAAATATATCTCACAAACGCATTAATTTAAGCTCAAATATGCAAGCCATACCGATACAAATAATTTTAAACATAAAATTTACAGTGCTTTCGCTCTATATCCCACCTTCGCAATCGTTTTCTCAGCAAGAACTCTATAACTTGTTCTTCGTACTTTCCCTTCCATTAATTATATACGGCGACTTTAATAGCTGGAATACCATCTGGGGCTCAACAAGGAACAACAATCGCGGTGCTGGTTTTGAAACGGTCTTCATTCAAAGCAATCTCTGCATTTTAAATGATGGAAAACCACATCTTTTCGCATATTGATTTAACATCTTTCTCTCTGCCACTCCTTGCTTTGGTTTCCGGTGATCTGGTTTCTGATGATCTACATAATAGTGGCATAATCGATCTTAACCTTTCAAACTTCTCTGTTACTGCGGCAAAACTCCTAGATAAAGCAAGATTATGAAAAGCAAGATTGACTATGTTTTGTTAATTTATGGCGATAGCTGAAAATCCAATTTTAACATTCTTAAACTGGGTTATCACCAAGCACTTACAGTAAGTTGCCATGCTTTTCGGAAGCCCATCAACAATATTATAATTGAAGCTGGTTTGCCAGCTTTAAAAAATAGACTTTATGGGTTAAAAGCTAAACTCGTCCCCAAGCTACTTAATTCAAACAAATTTACTCTCGGTGAATATGTGAGAAAGATTATTACAGCCGGCAAAATTCAAAAGTCACGCAAAAGAATTGAACATTTTATTTCGCTATTTAGGTCTTAAACCTCGATGGGTTTTGAAAGACTACTCTTTTGACATTTCGCTGTCTGTGCACAAGAAAGAAGACACTCCAAAATACGTCTTCAGGAATCTAGTTGCTGAAAAAATTCAGGTACTGAAAAGTAACGGTTGGTATCTTTTATACACAGATGGATCAAAATCTTCCGGTCTGCCACCTACTTTCGCCGTGGTAGATGCTTCAGGACCGATTCTTCTCAATTACATATTTCACGAAAGTGCTTCAACTTTCACAACTGAAGCCAAAGCTATCCTTCACGCTTCGAGGCGTTCTCATAAGATAAACTCAAAACCGTCATTGTTACTGATAGTTTGTTTGTATTAATAGTTATACGGAATCCTTCGATTTCGAGATGGAGCATTATCAACAAATTAAAGAATATCATTACCGGTGAAAAAATTAAAATGTTTTGGGTACTTGGGGATTTATTGGGAAATGATCAAACCGATCGAAGGGCGAAGAGTGCTGCTTCCGCACGTCTAATTATGGATGATGTCATGGAAAAGTTGGATCTTCAAAGATGCATTGGAAGAAAAGTTAAAGAGAAAATTATAGAAGGAAATCTACAATACCATCATCAGCACTACTTGCCTATTAACCATCAATTAATTCCACCTTTATATTCAACAAATGTTGAGAAAATCAAGATTAAAACATTTTCTAGAATTCGCCTTGGCCTTACAATTGCAACTCACCAACGGACCTTAAATAAGTCTTTCTCCCCAATCTGCAATCGTGGACAAATTCTCACTATAAAGCACATTCTCACATTCACTATAAAGCCTTAAATTTTCCTTAGCTGGCGGTATTGCATTTAGAGCGACTAATCCTGTGGACATTCTAAACTCAGCTACAGAACAGAATATGAATACAATATATTACTTCATTAAAACTGTTTGGCTCAATATCTAACGTACTTTTATAAATTAGAGCCGATAACCTGTGTTGCTAGTGCTCAATGCCCTTTTTATTTGGTTAAAATTATAATAATAATAATAATAATAATAACAAAATTTTTAAGACTGAGGATTCTAAGATATATTCCGGCAGCATGCACGCATCCGAAAAAAATCTGGATGCTTCATTTCTCTAATAGGAAGCGCATGGAAGTAATGGAAGGATCGAAGTGATAAAACTAATGGTGTTTTTGTCGCACACTAAAATATGAATAAAAAAGTCGATAAGAACGATGTAAAATTCATACAAAACTAATATTTGTAGCTTGTCTTCATTTTCAGTATACATATGATTCCTTTAATTCGCAAAGCGACAATTAGTGAATGTAACGTAAATAAAATACTGATTGACTGAATAATGAACGGATTAAATTTACTAAACAAGTTTCTAAAATATAAATATTTACTTTTTTTATCTAAATATTTTTTGAGCAAGCTAAGCGTTCCACTGTTTTTCTTTAGCTTTCTTTTCATGAATTTTTCCATGTGTTCTGTAAATTTTTTTTTTTCGTCGCTGTTACCTTTATAATAATACATGGTTTTTGTTTACGGTTTGAATGACGGCTTTCATCCACAAAGAAAAAACTTGGCATCATTTATAAACCAATTCTGTATAGAATTGATTTTATCGTGCATAGAATTACATTTGTACTTCGAATTCAATGTAGAATTCCTCAAAAACGCTAACATAATAACAAGTAAGAACATTGTAGTCTGGCGAGGCCGACCATTAAATACCCCACACCACATCCTCTAACACAATTCTTATTTTCATTATAGCACACAAAAATTATATCTTGTTTCCATGTAAAGACATATTTTTCGCGTGCGTATTTATAGGGACGCGGACCCAAAACGCAACCTAACGTAGTACATGTTTAATACTTACATGGGGTAGGATACAAGGATCCAAAAAATAACGATGAACATTTTATAGAGTTCACTTGTGTATGAAATTATTAATTTCCATCAGCTTACATTAAATCTTACACTTTTCTGCTCTGCAAAGGATCAATTTTAATGAAGGTCATTATTAAGGTGGGATCCAAAAAATAGGCTGAGATGTTCCAAATTTGGCACAGTTAATTTTTTTATGTTAAATTTCCATTGCGATAAAATTTTCATCGTGAAGCGTTGAAAATTATACCTGTTTTTCGTATGAGCTTCAGTTTTAGCTATATGAGAGGGAGTTCAAAAATTGTCACAGTTGGTCCAAAATTTTCATACCTATGTAGAATGGCGAAATATTAGTACTTAGCCTTTTTTGCAGAGAAATTTTGAAATTTACAATTTCTCACCGAATAGGGCGTTATGTGGGGAAAAGGGGACCGATCTGAACCATTTTCGATAGTGTTCGTCTTTGGGCCAAAACACGTCACTGTACCAAATTTCATCAAAATCAAATTCATCTCTAAAATTGCGACGTGTAGCTTGAACATCAATTTACATGGACAGACGGACAGACGAGCTTAGATCAATTTAGATAACAATTTTGAATCGTTCGGTATAATAAAAGGCCTTCTGCGTGTTACATACGACCAACTATGAGTCTCGAATCAAAAAATATTTTTTAATAGGGAACTAGAGTGAGGCTATAGTACGGGGTAGATATCTGATAAATTATTTTATTTTGAAACTAACGAATCTGAAGAGAGTATTCCCATATTAGATACACATTCTGAAACAACTTGCTTTTTTTCTTTTTTTTATTGTTATTGCAAAAAACCAATGAAATCGGAAACTTGCTGATGGTACCAAAAATTATGTACAATGACAAATAAAACCAACTGCAGCAAGTACAGTGTGTACGATATTAATACACGTCGGTGGCGTAAGTTTCCTGTTAGAAAGTCTTTGACGTCGTCAATTACTTACATTCTTATAAGTAATAAAGACTTACATTCCAATAAGTAATAAAGTGCAGGCAAAGTCGCCAAATTTCTAAACGACTAATAATGTCTAAAACGAAATTTGTATTGTGATTTGTTATTCCACTTAGGCGCCACAAAATCAACTAATGTTCAAAGCCATTGCTATAAGTTCAAAGATACGCCCCAATTGGCTTTCAAACAGAAACGACAAATTAGGAAAACCATTTTATAAAACAATATATATAATGTCTAATGGTGATATGATATTAATAAATTAACATTAGAAATCAACAGTTAATTAGCGAAATCGGGGACTTGATAATATATTGAATAAAACTGCCTCCGTTTTTATTAAGAAAATATTGCCTACCCGTATGAAGCGATTATTGGTTATTGGATGGATTGAATTATTTGCTAAATATGCCAGTAAATTGAAGAGTTCAAATTTTCTTAAAACGTGAATGGAAAAAATTTATTAAACTTCCTTTCGATCTGGTCCTTTACCAGAAAAATGGATTTCAATAAATTGGAAAAATGCAGTACTTGCTTTAGGAATTGAATTGATTTTATATTTCTCTCCCACGTCGAAGTGAGAGTATATTAAATTCTCAACGACTCAACAAAAAACTCTTCCAAATGAGAAGGTAACATGGTCAGAAACGCATTTTAGTCACCAGGTTAATAAAAGTTTTGCAAACTACATTTTTTTAAGTATTTTTGAAACCAAAATAATACGTGTAAAATTTTTCCATATATAAAGTTTCTAGAAAGGCTTTATTTGAACACTTTCCCGTTTTCCACACAATAATCGTATATCTTAAAAAATAAAAGTGTTTGTTTACAAATTGGTTTTATTGCTAATCTAAGTTTAAAGACCATGTGTTTAACCGGTTCCCAGCCATGTATATAAAATCTTTTCTAAGGAAATTCTTTGAATTTATTTCGCATTAATATTTAAAGATACTTTAGCATTCATAACTTGTTTTATGTAAATTATTTTGCCCTAGTACTTTAATTGCTCTGGTATTCTTTAATGTGATTTCGTTAATCAAATTTAAGCTTTTAAAGCAGGGAAATAACTTCTTGTTTATAAAAAGCGTTCGCATGTGAATGGCTACGTAACTACAAGCAAGTCGTAATTCATTCAATTCTTTTTGGGAGTTTTTTTGAAACCAAAGAGAAGAGCCAGGGGTTTTTTTCATTACTGTTGTTGTAGTTGCGAAAGCTCTCGTTAAGAGTTAATTTATAAACACATAATGAATTCATTGAATAAATAGGGTCTGTAATAATATGTCTTCAGACTAAGATTTACATGTAAAAAACTTTTGTAATCGTCATCCACGAAAAGGGGTATGCTAGTTTGACCACACTATTGGCTAAGAACATAATAAATATTTATGGTAGAGACTGATCTGAAAAGCGTAGTTTATTCACCCACTTCTAAGCTTCCGCTTGTTTATCATCCATTATTCTCAAAAATCTTCATTTATTGGTTCATGCCCCTAAATGTTGAACCAGATAAGTTTTTAAATGAACGCTTCACAACCAAGCCCACGATCGTCACACCACTTATCATCTATCGCAGATATTCGTAGAAAATTTGGTATAAATAGATCTTAGAATCTTCTAACATTTTTGCAGAGGCATGCCCTCAATTCGACCACTGATACAGCCGATTCTAACATATTAGAGGTACTTCTCAAAGTGAGCACAAGTTTCGCCTCGTTTTTTTTTTCATATTTTCATCACTTTCATCACTTACTCTCTTTTATGATTCTGTCAAATGAAATGATATGAAAAACATAAGTTTTTTTTTGTTTTTATGCATAAATTAATTCTTTTGCCTGTCTATGCCAAAGTCTACTCTGTCTTATTCCAGTGAACGTGTAACCATTCTAAATGTGATTGTGTCTAAGATGCAATTACTTGATTTTTTTTATATACGCGACTACACTTTTTCTTTCACACAATTTACACACATTAAAATAGTCTATTGTCATTGGTCCAGCAAAGACGAGCAGAGAGCAAAAATATTTTAAAAAAAAATTCTTTTAATTTTATATGTTCTATAACGGAATAATATACGTTTATATACATATTTGTTTACGTAGATTCAGATCTGAGCAGCAATGCGATATTAAGTACAGTGCAGTTTATGCCTTAAGTTTTGTGTAGCTCTGTGTGGAGGACAGAGGCGCAGATGCAGATTTAAAAACCGCTACTAAATGAACAAGTAATGCTATGAAAACAATATGTGAAATGAAGGAATACAAACACTACACATAAACCGGTATAAAAAAAAATTAAAAAGTAATATTCACCTTAAGCCGAATCTTTGATATCTACTACCCTTGCCGCGATACGTAAAAAGTAAACAACATTTCGTTTTTTGCGAATGTGCGAGCTGACCGTGATGATGGCAATGATGTTGTTGTGATAGGTAGATGCTAAGTATTTGTACCAAACTTGAGGCAAATGTGCCTGTATACAGTTACCTAGTCTGTCAGTGTATTATATTAAAATCAATATTTTCCGCTTTCTTCTCCTTGAGTTCCTGTGACCCAATTTTTAAATTTTGTAATATCTTCTTTATAACGTACAGCATGTATGGAGAAAAAAAATGTCGAAATTCTCCCTTTCAGCACATTTTCTGACGAGCTTCGCTTTTTTCTTCTAATGCGTGGACAAATCACGCCCTAAGGCTGGTACCTTCGTACATAAAAATGGGAACATTGGATAATCGTCTCATTTATCCTTCAAGGGAACTGTCCTATTTTTTTTTTTTAGAACGATAATCATCAAGAAGCATGTCCGATGTAACATTAAATTATAATTTTCAAAATTTCAAACCTTTAAAGTGTGTTTGGAATAGTTCATATGAAATCTATATTTTAATCAATTTCGGCGGGAATTTGACAGTTAGAGAAATCGCAAATAGCTTCGCCGTGGGAAAAAGTTGCGCCGAACCCTTTGCAGCCGTTTTAGACATTTCAACTGACGTGAAATTTTTGTGTTTGCTAAAAGGTGGTTGATAGGTATCGTCACACTTGGTTCGCGCCTCTGCTAAGGTAATCGATAATTGGTCGATATTGAAAAAATAACAAAACAAAAACTAAACAAAAATAGAAAATACAAACATAAATAAAACAAGAAATCATACAGAAATATTGTAAAAAATTAAAAAAAAATTGAATGTTGCTATTTAAAAAAGATATATATATGTAAGAGAGGACATTTCGCTAGCAACATTTGCGCAGCGAAATTATACCCAACACCACTTGTGGTATAGGGCATATTAACTTAGTACGGTCGCGCAGAAGGGGTTAAGATGGGCAAAATCACTATCTGAATTTATCTAAGCTTGTCTGTCCGCCTGTCCGTCCGATGTTCGTTCATGAAAAATTTTGTTCAAGCTACAAGGCGCACATTTTGAGACATTTTTATGAAACTTGGTGCAGCCACCAAGGACGCAAGGACGAACGCTATTGGAACTGGTTCGGATCGGTCAACTTTTTCGACCATTCCTATTGTGAAAAGTCGTTATATGGAAAAAAAATGTATTTTTCAAAATATCTCAACAAAAGTGACTAAGTAGTAGTATTTCCCCATTCTAAATTGGTATGAACACTTTGGAGAAAACTGAAGTTCCTACGGAAAAAAAATGTAATTTTCAATGCTTCACGATAAAATTTATATCGCAATAGCAATTTTACATAAAAAAAATTAACTCTGCTAAATTTAGACCATATCGCTCTATTTTTTGGATTCCACCCTAATAACGATTTTCACGAAAATTGATCTTTTGTAAATCAGAAAAGCCAGTTTTAATGTGTGGTGATCGAAATTGACCTACAGTATTGTAGTAATTTCATATATATCCGCCTGAGTGGCCGAGTAGGCAAGAGTCTCGACTAGCAATTCAATGGTCGTGGGTTCAAATCTCAAGTGCGGTAGAGTTTTTAATAATAATAATAATAGTAATAATAATACTAATAAAAATAAAGCCGAAAGCCTTAGATGCTAGTGCTTTAAGACTTTAGCCTTACAATTTATTCTCTGGCTTAATTTATATAATAATAATAATAATAATAATAATAATAATAATAATAATAATTTTATATAAAAATGAACCCTACAAAACTTAGACTATCTAACTACTTTTGGATTCTGCCCTATGTAAGGATTAAACTTGTACTACATTAGGTTGCGCTTTGGGCCCGCTTCCCATGAAAAATATGCCTTTATGTAGAAACAAGATGCAATTTTTGAGTTCTATAATTAAAATAAGAATTGTGTTAGACAATGTGGTGTAGGGTATTTAACTGCCGGCCTTGACTATATGTTCTTACTTGTTTCTAATTAAGTATTGAAATTAGAACTTTACTCACGTTGTTGTAGTACCACCACGCGGCATTTTGTTTAATTGACGATCACGCATTTATACGATTTTAAAAATATCTAAGACAATTGAACGCACGCAAATAATGAATTCTCTTAAGAATGTTTTTCTTATTTGCACGATAGTATAAAATTAGTCACTGCATATAAAATTGTTTGTTTAGCTTTTCTTTTAACAACTAGCAACAGAATTTTAAATAGAAATTATGTATATACATAATGTCGCGTACAGTAATTTTTTTCTGCTCTTAGTTTAATTTAATATCATTTAGTTTATATCCCATTTCTTCTCTTTTCATCTATTTACTTAACAGTTTATTTAACAATACATTTTTTGTCATTAGTAACTTGTCTCATCTTGCGCGATGTTAAAAGATTTTTGAGATAATATAGTACATCCCCACCATTACGTCCATTGGATTTAAAAAACAGTTTCTTACTTAAATATCCGTGTTATATGTTATTAGTCTGACTCTACAAATGATGCTTTATCTACTGCGTTAGTAGGGTTGGTTTGGGAGTACAGGTGGTTTTTAGCGGGTTAAAGGCACCCACTACCCAAAGTGGTTGACACTGGATGTTTTCGCACCTCCCAAAAAAAAAAATAACAGAAACACATTGAGTTAGAGCTATAGTTAAAAGAAAAATAAACGAGGAACAATCCAATCGAGCTTTCTGTGAATGTTATTAGAAGAGGAAAAAGGGCATTTCCTCAAGCAATACTACAGCTCTACAAGAGTCGTTATTAAAGAAACCGGATTATGATGAAAAAGAAGGTGCGACGAGACTTAAATCACTTTGAAATCGAAAACATGGAAGATAAAGAACAACACACAATTCACACGGCAGTCTAATTACTCTGAAAATAGCGATTCAGAAACCCAACTATTTTGTATTTGAGCGTTTGAAAGCGCACGATTAATACAAAAGACAGTCTGAACGTCAATCCAGAATACAATTAATAACTCATTTAAGCTATTGTGAGAATCTTAGTTGCAGAATAAAAATTCTATCACAGTTAAAAGAACCACCAAAATTCTGAAAGGCATTATAAAAAATAATATTCTATATTTTTGAGTTTTTAAAAATTACTTCAAGCTTCGTTGGTGTTTGTTTATTTACTTACCTACAAATTCAGTAACACTACCATACAGAATTCAGTTACACTACCATAACAGCCGAGTAGAATAGACTCTTCAAAATAAATCTTAAGCTAAACATTAGGACTAACTTTTAAAAAGCAAAAATAAAGAATCAGCGAAAATCAAATTCGTGTATGAACAAACAACAATAAAAAGAACAAAGGAAAAAACGCATCTACACTTCTACCATAGAGGCAAACTCGCAGCCAGTGTAGATTCAAGCTAGGAGTGAATCACTAAACCGACAAGCAAAAGCTTGGCAATCAAAAATAGTACACATTAATAATGAACCTTGCGAAGTTTAAAGTTTAGAAGCTAATTTAGATCCGTCGTAAGCAAGGAACGCAGGAGTGTTGATCTTGTAATATTTAAAGTATCCGATATCGAGATAAAATTGTAGATGTCATTTAGATTTTTGCACAGCACCCTGAACGGGTGCACTGGCTAAGCTTTACCAAAATAAAATTTCTCGAAGTACGGTCAGAAGCATGGAGAAATTAATCTCCCCTATAAGGTGGAAGAGCCAATAGCTCCATTTATTAATTTAACTAAGAGTGAAACATGTAGGAACACCAAAACCTAAACCTGAAGTTAGAACTAAAAGAACTAATCTGTTTTCATAAGACGCCAAGGAGACCAGCAAATCCCATCTTAAATTTCTGAGGAATATAGCGGCAATTGCTTTGAAAGTAACTCTATTAAATCAACGTAACACCTATCGGAAGAAAACCACCAATCAAATGCTGGTCACATCAAACTCATGTATAACCTCTTTGTTATGGGTCGTCAAGCACTTTGGACCTGCGTCTAATAAAGCCAAACGGTGAGGACCTTTATTAATAGAAAGCTCAATGTGCAGATTAAAACGTCTTCGGTTAGATAAAACCTGTAAATCTATGAACCAATCGGTTTGAAGAAGACAGGGGTGCGATTTTGAGACAAACGGAGAGCACAACTTAACATTATCCGCCTACATTTAGTCACCGATGGAAGATCGCTAATGGACAGGAGAAATAGCACGAAAGTCCTAAGTGACTATTTTGAGTTATGTAAAAGGAAATTCCTATTAAAAGCGGCAGTCGGAAGGGATAACATAACCAAGCACGAATACGAAAATTCTATTAGCAACAAAAGTTGTAGGCTAAGAATATAAAAACAACAGTCCAAAGTTCGAAGCATGTGGCATAAGTATGTAGAGCAAAAGTCAAGCTTTACTTACCGAAGATAAACAAAACCTTGCTTGCAAAGAATTTTACTAAAACACGACAAAGATAATGCGTTCACTTCTTTTTCTATATGCAGCACAGCAGATGAATCGGAACCTCTTAATTCCGATACCGAAATTCAAAGTCGATTTGATCGTGTCTTGCAGATTGTCTTTTCTTCATTTGCGAATCTCGTTCGAAAGCGAAACTTTTGACGTCAATGTGTGTTTGATATTTGATTTGCAAATGAAATTTGAAAACATTCCCAATCGTCGATTTTCTTTAACAAATTATGGTGAAAGAAAGAAATTGTTTAAAATGACGGATGTCGGAAAGGTGTCGGGAAATGAATGAACCTGTTTTTCTTAATATAAATTTTTTTTTAGATTTTTGTATTTGAATAAAAAAACATACGTTTGCTTTTTCGATTTTTTTAACGTTTAATTTCCTTTTTTTTTTAGTTTTAATTTTTGTTTTCAATTCGCGAAATTAAACGCTTTTAAACTTTAGCTTCGAATAATTGTCATGTTCCCACAGCAAAAACTTAATACGATGATAAATTTAAATTAATTTAAACTTGCATGTATTGATAAATGAATAATTTAACGCAGATGTCGCTAAATCGTTTTTTGACGACACTCAATATTCTTATTCCCAACAAAACACTGTTTTAAGAAAGGATCAAAATTCTTTCTTACAACCCAAAGAGAACTCCGTATTGATGCGTCCAAAAATTTGTAAACAATGCAATCTAAAAAATTGGAGATAACATAATAAAAAAAACCTTCTCTTCAGTTTGTCATGCAGTAATTCAACTACAAATTTGAAAGTTCGTCCAATACTTGTCTCTCTTGATTACAGTTAGCGGTTTCAAAGCAAACAAGAAACGGTTGAAGGTTTTCACGGAAATCATTGATAATGACCATGTCTTATAAATATGTGAAAAATTTTTCATTCCATACGCAGCTATGAAAATATAAGCAGCAAACGAGTAGAACAGCAAATAGAATGGCTGGATGGGCTAATTCGCAATTCGACAGAATGGAAGATCGCATAAACATAGAAAGTAAATGAATACCAATTCTCGATTTTTTTTTTTTAAATCCCCGTAACGTCTGTGTAAACTTATCATCTAAATAAAACATTTCCTTCATATTGTTGCAATGGAAAATTTTTTAGTACTAACTCAGAAATGGCTTAAGAACCTCTGCTTGAAATGCCTGACTACATAAATTAAAGTCCAATGATCTGCTTCCCAAAAACTAGGTTACAGACTCCACCAAGTGAACTAATAGCAAAAGCATAGCAATAATATTAATAATAATTTATTATACGCAGTATTTTGTAAACGCAATGCTTTCCAAGCTAAGCACGATATTGTATTATAAAATACTTACTGAACACACAGGTGCATATGCATATAGCCTGTTATATATACATAGCCTGTTAACAATTGACAATACAACAAAAACAAAGTATAAAAAGGGCGAAAGATTACAGGAATTGTAGATATGATTGCAGTTCTAATTAATTTTTCGAACTTTCAGAAGGCTGCTGATATGTTAATAAATTTCATCCAGTGTATAATGATTATCACCCATAAAGCTATACAATCGATTCCCCATTCGGCACTAATAGATATGCAAAATTGTTTACAATATAAGAACACGAAGAAGCTGATAAACCAGCAATCCGGTAAGAAAAAGGTATGAAGAATAGAAATGCAATAATACACTGGGTGTATTCAAGAGCGGAAAGCTTTATAATACCAATAAAAGCTGAAAACATATGGCTATAACGAATTCAGCGCAGGGCGTGGAATGACTATAGACTAAGAAAGACTATAAAATTGCTACCACGAATTAATTTTGAATTGTTCGACGTATACGATATGATATGTAGTGCATGATGTACATATACAACCTTTTGTTTTATGTGAATAAAAGTTAATTCGCAAGTAATGTCCGCAATTACTTGAGATATTGCCTAAACACATATATGTCTTACTGAAAAGATAAGACAAAAGTAACATTTCTCATCAGAGAAAAACAATAATAAATCTGAGGTAATCAGTAACTAAATCAACTAAAGCTTCATGCAACACGTACAACATATGTAATTAAAATTTAACACGTCTTCCGCTAAGAGCAATCCATTGCTAATTTGCCAGCAAAATTAAAAGAAAGGATGATAAAAATTCTCATACCAAAATTAAAGATACTAATTTCGTATTCAAAATGTAGCTCAGTTATGAAAACCTTAAGACAACAGAAGATATCTTTATCACCCATATATTTTGCATTGCTTTGCAAATAATAATGTGTTATTCTTCCCTTGTTTTCCCTAAATTCCTTTGAATTTTTAATGAACACAAACACCCACGTATAAAGTGATTATCATTTTAAATTAACTTTGTACACAAATCCGTTAAATTATCTGAACTGAACTCGTCTTGATATCGGCTAAATGAGAAAAACGCATATGATGCAACCTAACGAATGCATTTAGTACAAAAGCAAACAAACAAAATAATCCATTTCACTTTACTGTGTACAATTTTCATGTTTGAAAAACCGTTACAGCTTTGAAGTTTTTCCGCATTTATATGTCATGTCTAAACTTAAATTAACTAAAAAAAAAACTGCGCACTTTTAAATTCTTTGCTGTTGACGCGCACTGTTTCAACAATGTTTACAAAATATTTAAATTTTCTTAAAATTTATTTTTCAATCACGATAACTTTGAAAAGAAAAAAAGCAAAAAATGGAGCATCAATAACGAATGTTATTTTATATTAATTAAAGTTTCTTTATTTTTTTCGGTAGATTTTTCTTGTGTTTTCACGCTTGAATAAGCTAAGTTTTACACATTAACTTTAATTTTATATTAAAAAAACAGTATATCCGCCTTTCTTGATTTCTTGAAGTTCACAAAAAATAGAAAATGATGAAGATATGTTTGGATTTATATTGTAAAAATGGTAGCTCTATTTCTTTTTCTCTCTTTCAGGCATAAGTAAAACAATCGAAAAATCTCCTCTCATAAGAAAAAATATTTTTTTAGTTTTGACTGAGAATGAAATTCAATTTGTGAGAGTAAAATTGAATTTGGTGTACATTTCTTATGCAGAGACTACAATAAGTTGAGAATAATAAAATTCAATTTTTGAGCGTAAAATTTTGGATGCTGTAAAAAACACTTGTTCGAAAGAAGCGGAAGCTGGGCTGGGCTGGTCTTTACTGTCGAATCTTATTCGTTGGAACTTGAAAGCTTTTATTTATTAATTTTGATCATTTTTTTGTTTCTTTCCTTAAAGTTGATAATGGCTGTGCATAAAACGCGCGCAAAACTATTGCTGCATGTTCGGAAAATTATCAAAGTTTATCTGAACTTATCCATAGAAATGGATGGATGGTGTACGAATTTGAAAAGAGAATGTATAGAAATCAATGGATGGAGGGCGAATTTGAGAAGAGAATGTATAGAAATTAATGAGTAGTGTACGAATTCACACGAAAAACACCTGCATTTAAAGCACTACTTTTTAATGCTTCACAGAAAATGAAATAGATTTTCAGTTTATTTGCCAATTAAAAAGGAAAAAGGCCGTTATAGTACAGAATTATTCGCTTTGACCAAATCGTGTTTTGAAAACCAACACTAATAAAACATTTAAACGTAAAGTAAATTTTACTCTTAGAAAAAGAATTTTACTCTCAGCACAGTAAAAAGGAGTATATGAGACTATACAGCAATTTATGTATGCACAAGAACGTATCACAAAGAGTATCACAAAGAGCAAAAAAAAAACATTTGATTTGAAATTTTATTTAAAAATTTAATATGAAAATCAAAATTTGTCGTGGTATGCGATCGCAACCACTTTGCAAAAAAAAAAAGAAAGAAATTACATATCGAGAGAATTACTCTCAACTACTTATTGTCGTTACTTAATCTTCTGGGAGTAATGTTTCTGCGTTTCTTGAATATCTTAATTTTTTGCATCGTTTACTACATTCTCAAATTAAGTTACATTTTTCTTCTCGATTTTTGCTTTTTATCTTTTTTTTGCATATTTCTGTAACAATAAAGTTTGGTTCGACTCCCGACTTAATTTCATGTTTATGAATTTTTATTCAACTAAATATGAGCTTTGCTCGAATGTTTCTAAATTAGAAGCTTTCTACATTCCTTAAACTTTCATCGGCTTCTCTAAATTGTACTAAAAACATTTAAGGTACAGGCGCCCCCCATATAACACGGTACTTGTAAAACAAGGCTGTGGTACGAAGCGGCACAAAATTTGCGATTATTATAGCGCAACGTTGATGTAACATTATTTCAAAAAATCGAATAGTATTCCGCTGGACTTTTTCGAACCCTATACCGCTCATGGTACAAAATATGCTGAGTTTGTCCGGACATATGAAACACCCATACGGTAGACCCATCTTTTAAGCTTGTCTGCTTCAAGCTCCAGGCCGCAGTTTTAGAGATATTTTAATGAAAGTGAGTACATTGGCGTGTTTTCTCACATTTTCGAATACTGATCATGCAACGCCCTCGTTATATGAATAACCCTAGGGTGGTGTAAAGCATTTAATGATGGGCCCTGACCCTTTACATTCTTTGTATTCGTTAAGGCTTTCATTTCACTATAAAGCTCAATTTTATATTTTTTCCTTATGAAAACGAACATGTTTACTTTTTCATCTATCACCTTAAAATTTGGTTTCGATATAACACGCTACATATTCCCTTCCCCTATTATTTCAAGGTCTCGGATAACACGGCTTCGATGTAACACAAGAAAAAGGATTTCGACACAACTCGGTACACATTGCCTTGATTTATATTATACCGAACTTAATTAATCTATTAATCTCATTAATCTATTTTTATTCTATTAATTAGGTTATGTCGGTATGGTTTCTTATCAGGAAATATTCTTTATTTTACGATGTGTGTCTCAACGATAGTTCTTAAGAATTATGTTTGAAATTAAAGTTTTGTATAACAAAAGCGCGAAAACGTGAGTGTGAGCTTTTTTTTTGAAGGTTCAATACACATCTTAATACGAAAGGTTTGAAAATTTGATCACTTATAACTTTGGAGGAGTATGGCCGATTTTTTGAAAACGAGGTGCTACATAAAATAAATGTAGAAAATTTCAATTTTGTATCTTACAAAGCAAATAAGGTCCACAACTTCTTTTTTACGAAAAGAGAATTAGTTTGAGCTTATTTAATAATAGCGTGTATGCAAAAACTTCTATGTGCCTGCCAAATTTGAAATTGATAGCTCTATTTTTAGGTTGCTCGTCTTTGCTCTAATTTCCATATTCAGCACGCTGTATATAAAAAATATTTGAGTAACACGTAAGTAAAAAATGAAAAATTTAGAGGATTGAATATCAATCTGCGTAGCTGTATGCCCTCTGTGAGCTTGTCAAAATGACCCCGCGCCGCTCTTCGCCAGGTGTCTTCGAATTTTTAAAAGACAAATGGCAAAAGTTTATCAATCAAAATGGAATATTCATTGCCTCAATGAAACTCATTTAAAACAATGGGGATACTTCTTTAAATTTTGGTGAATAAAAAAGTTTCACACTTTCTCCGTGCTTTATTATTATACCCAGCACCGAAAGACGAAGATACGCCATTTTCCCATAATGTTTCGAACAGGATTCGAAGATCCTCTAAAGTATATATACTCTTGATCAGCACGAAGTTTTGAATCGTTTAAGCTATATCTGCTCACCTGTGTGGGTGTGTTCTTGACCAAAATTTTTGTTCCAAAAATTAAGATATCTAGTTCAAGTTTAGTAGAAACATTCGAATTTTCAGTAAGCAGATTGGTATTGAAAATGGACCAAATTGGTCAAAGGGCAATCCATTTCTCTAAGCAAAATTTTTGTAAGTTTTTTCACACTACTTACAAATTTTGAAGGACAGAAGACTGCAATTTTCTACATTTACTTCACGGAAAATTTTCCTATTTATATGCAAAAATGGAAAAAATGAGCCAGGCCCACAATAGACGATCAATTTTCTTTACTTCATTTTTTTGAGGTTTTATGTCTAAGGTAAACAAGACAGAATGTGCAAAATTATTTTGTTCATTCCTCAAATGACAATATATTATCTGACTACAAATGCATTAATTCTATTTATTATGGTGGCAGTCACGACGTGTTGACTTTCTTAACAATATCATCGATATAAGTATCAAATTGAAGGTGTTCCAGAGTCGAATGCGACAAGCTAAGTGTGTTAATCCTAAATTAATTATGGTGGACGTTACGACGTGGTGAATTCATTTGTGTTTAATAATATCTTATAGTAAAATATAAGATGCAAGATAAATTTTATCTTTTCTTATAACCATATATAATAGCATGGGGCGTTGAACTTTTAATAGCGACGATTATACGAGATTCGATTTATTTAGCATTTTATGGGCAAAACGCACCTATATAGCACATTCTGGAGCACTGAAGTGTTTTGCTTTGTCTAACTTTGTATTATATCCTTTACTTTTATTAATAGAAATTTGTCTCCATTGTGGTAATGGCGAGTTATAAGTTAAAATTCTCTGTATGAACATTTTGCAAAACTTTGAGCAACATGCCTACTATTAATTGGACATCAGATGCATCTATATAAAATTTCCCCGACAAAGACGAAAATTCCTTCCGACCATGATAAAATTTCCCCGACCATGATAAAATTACCTCCAACCATCACAAAAATTTCCCCGACCATGATAAAATTACGTTCATGTATACATCAATACGAAGAATTATCTCACGTTGAGACCATAACTTATAAAATAACATACGATAAAATGTTGAATATTGCTAAGAAACCAAAACAATGGAAATATCAGCTAAGATGTAAGCAGAAGAGACACAACAACATACATGACGAATTACTTACAAGGTTTCTTAACGATACTAAATGCGGAAATAAGACATGTGAAGTGAAAATAAAAGAAGTCGATTTAGCAACGTATTTATTATCTTATTTAAAATAAATATGGTTTATATACTTAAACCAAACTTGTGTGCGTGCGAGAACTCCTACATAACGAAAAGTTGACGGTGGATTGAGTTGGTGGAACGGAAACATGTTGTTCATCATCTCAGATTTTCTCAAATTTCTAAACTAAAAATTGCGGGCACTTTTTCTCAAATTTGTAAAAACAAAAATCTCATATACACATTCTCTCTCAGAATTTCTAAAAATTGCAGGCACTTTTTCTCAAATTTCTGAACTAAAAATTGCGGGCACATTTTCTCAAATTTGCAAAAATCAAAGAAATCTCATATAAACATTCTCTCTCAGAATTTCTAAAAATTGCAGGCACTTTTTCTAAAAATTCGCAAAATTCAAAAAAATCTCATATAAACATTCTGTCTCAGAATTTCTAAAAATTGCGGGCACTTTTTCTTTGTACAAATCAAAGAATCGAATATATTCTGAAACAAACATACATGGGCAGATATGAAGCGAGATATGAATTGATATGAATTGTTGAAGTAAAAACACGAAATTTAAATGAATATCGAATTATTTGAAATGTTCTTTCAATCTTGCTTTCATTTTTATCTTTTATTTAAAGTGTTGAAGTACTTAACTTTTGACAGCTTTTTGATTTTGTTACTCACATAATTCACTTTTTTGATTTTGTTACTCACATAATTCAGTTTTTTGACCGCTCGCTAGCAGGGTCTCCTGGACAAATCCTCCATCACAATCCAAGATTATTTTCGTGGTTACATGACATTAACTATACATGTATGTATAGCATTCTAATAAAGTAAAATAAATTTTTTTTTAACTGGCACAAATATGCGAAGCTTAAGTGTAGTGCGAAGGAGCTGCGATATATATATGTGACGGCTGGTAGGGGAAGGGTTAAGCAATATTTCAAATAACGCTCGCCTTCGCTTTTTAAGAACGGAATAAACTGACATGACATGATAATATCTATTGTTTTACCTTCTACTATCTTCTTCTCTATTGACATATGCGAAAAAGTACATCTTTAATCAAATTTCTAGTAATTTGCTTCATATTATTTATCATACCTTGTTTTAGATAAGGACTAACTCATGCATCCAGAATATAGCAGCAAAGATAATAAAAGTTGTACAGACAAATTTATTTAGCTTTCATGTGAACTGAAAATAATACAAAATATTTTCTAATGACTCGTAATAAGATAACAAGAAAATCGTAATTTTTTTTTTTTTGTTCGTCACATTATTTAACATATTATACCCAATAAACTCAGCAGTAAGATGTACTTTATCATTGTGCAAATACAAACGTCAGGTCAATGTAAAGACGCATAAATTAGCAGTAACTATGTATTTCCATCGTTCAGCAGATTTAGGTTAAAAGAAGCAAAAAACGTCTCATGTGACTCACTTTGTGTTCTATCATATCTAACGTCTGAGAAAAAATGTCGTTGACAGTAGGCGTTAATAAATCTAAACATTTTTATAGAGCTTGGTAAATGGCCTTAAAACTATTCCAGCTTTCAAGTCTCAAATCGATATTCGCCGTCAAAATTTTTTGAATAAAATATTTTAAAATTTTGCGTTAGTACTGTGAATTCTTTGGAGTAGGATCACCAATCTCCATAATTTTTCACATTTTCAAAATTTTATAAACAGTCCGTTAACGATCCACCGTTCCCCAATACAATATGTACACACAACTCATCCATTTCAAAGTGATCGGATCATTTCGTGGTATCATCTAAAAAGGACAACATATCATTATCATTTTATTTCTCGACGGACAATAATTGTCCCAAAACCAGTGTGTGTGTGTGTCCCGACGGTGTTCTAAGTTTCAAAAAAAAATATATATATATACATATATATATATATATATATATATAAATATATATACATATAAATATACATATAAATATGTTTATATATAAATATATATATAAATGTGTATATATATATCCGTGGTAAGCATCTTACACCAAAAAAACAAGGACAAGAATCTTACACCAAGTTGAACAAGAAAAGGCATCTTACGCTAAGAAAATAATTCAGAATCTCGTCAGATATAAACTGCTCACAAGAAAAGTCATTTAATTGTAAGAAAATGGCATCTTTTCGTAAAAATTTTATTGATTTAGTAAGATTTTTGGCAATGGATAAAAAGACATACGATTTTTTACTTAAAATGAATACCTTATGGAGCTATTGCTGCGCGATAACCGCATAGGACCATTTCTGGTGTTTGTTAACACGGACGGTAGTTTTACTCTTAATAAATATGTAAACATATATAATTATATTGTCTTCTCACAAAGGGAAAATGTTCCACACGGATATTATATTGGATTTATCGCGACGCTTTTATACTAAAGCTTCCATACTAGACCCCAACATATGTTTAAGTTTGGAAAATTGTTCAAATAAGTCGTATCGCACCAATCCATTTTTTAATATTCAAGGTTATCTGAACGCTTATTGTCTGAAATGCTTCATCTGGTGTATTCTCAATAAAGGCCTTGAAAATATGAGTTGTTTTGTACGCGGGCATACGAGCCATATCTATAAGTTAACAATTTATACGTCTCAGGGTACGTCTGAGAGTAACACCTTATTTATTATTCTACGTGTTTTAGTGAAATTTACCACAAATTTGGTAGCCACTTTACAACCACACCCAACAAGTCCATTAAAACGCGATTGGTTGCTTCTGCTATCGAGCTGTGAGTCAAATGGGCTCAACGTCAGCATGCCTCATGCAGAACAGAAAATTTTGAAAGATTGGTTGTTGTTATTCGTTTATTGGAACGTTTGGCTGACAGCAAGAGTTCCTGCTTAAAGCACTTGAACAATGGATTTTGGCTGTCCGCCTTTTATGACGAATTACTTGAAAACAAACATAGGGATAAAATTCATTTTGATTTGCTTTTTATTGGTGTACTGATCTTTAACACATTACTTTGAAGGCATTCATGTTTTACGTGTTCCAGGTTATAACACGTGTATGACAATACTTTGCAAACAGGAGGTTTCCTTTATTTTGGAATATATAACATTGATACACTTAAATATTTTAAAAGTTCCATGGTTCAAATGAAAGCTAGCTCAGCTTTAAATAATATCCGTGCTGATGTTTTAAAGATGAAATACAGTGAAACGCTATATCTCGCCGAAATGTTGCACTATTTTGATAATTCTTGAGATGTGTCTTTTTTTTAACATTTATGTAAAATAACTGACTTTTTTCTAGGCTTTAATATATTACCAAACGTTTACCGGATAGATAATTTTGGTCTCAGCAAATGCTTTGAATAAATTTTTTGATTAGTTTCCATAAGTTTCCTTCAAGTTCAAATAAAAAATCAGTCAATGGTAAACGAAAGTATGATTTATTAGTAAATGTAATTTCACAACGGACGGAATATCGGGAATGGGATAAGTAGGCTTATGGTTTAATAATAATAGAAAAGTTTAATTTGACAACAGAGGCATGGAGAGAAGATGGAACTTAACCAAGTCTGCAAATATTTGAATGGAATAAGAAGGAAGCGCTCTCTTGAGTTTTTAACATTACTGGGATATTGATTTAAACTTTTGTTTCTAAGCGCGAGTTAAGCGTAAAGGGACAAAGGTAAAGGTATGCTTTCGAAAAACGTCGAGATTATTAAAGTTAAAAGTACTGCCAGTTCCACAGATTTGATGAATGCAAAATTTTGCTAAAAATTTATACCAGTTGCATATGGTTAATATCTTAAGCATGCATTTATGCATGTTTCCACCTATTCCAAGCAATATATATGCCTCTGGTAGGTATCCCAACCTCTTCGAATAGCATCTACGAGTGTACGCATATCATATAAACCCTAACATTTTTAGAGCCGTCATAATGATCGCAAACAACTTACTTCTCATCGGGTGGCGGTGGCATGTCAGTAACTGAAGGTGTTCCTGGTGGCGTCTTTTCATTTTCCATCATGGCCAGTGGAGCATCGAGTGGCGGTAAAGGACTTACCGAATTCGTTTCCATTTTAAATGACGTAATTTTTTTGTAATAAATCTACAAGAAGAAGAAGGCAATTAAATGTTTTATTATATATATATATGTCTATACATATATCTATACATATGTCGTGTTGCTACTATATTACGTAGACCTTAGTCATGAATAAAATATTAAAACAAAAAAGTAAAAAAAATGATGACAGAAAAGTTGGAATACATAGTTAGGAGATTGTTGAACTCTCCATCATGCACTATAGCTGTATGTCTCTCGTTTTCTTTTGTATTAAAAAAGCTCTTTTTCTCTCATTCTGTCTTTTCTATTTATGATATATTAACATAAATTTTCATTTCTGCATCATGCAAAATTATGCATCAAAGCATTAATTCAAAGAAGAAGACGAACTACATGGGATGCATATGTGTTGCTTTACAACATATTTTGCTTTAGCAAAGCTCGTTCGGATTTATTAACACGTTGACCACCATGAGAGTTTTCAAGAAAATCTCCGTCATGCCAAGCGCGCTGCTATATTGCGCTACTCTTCAATAGCCGTGTATAAAGATAGATATATTTTTCTGGGATAGGAAGCATATTTAGAATGGAATGTTTCACGACATGCATTTAATTATCTTTTTTCAACAACGAAGTAAGTGTTTGAAATTCGAAAATAATTTCTCCTTTATCAAATATTTTTTCAGTAATTATGAATAGTTGAAATTTGTTTGTGTTATAACTTTTTCCCTAACTTTTTGTGATGTAAACAGGAAGATGCAAAGGTTATCCTTTAGAAAATTGTATAGTAGTAAAGAAAATAACTGTTATGAAGCGATGGAGAACAATCGAGATTTTTCAAAAAAATAAATATAATTACGCCAGATTCCGATTTGGATACAGATACTCAATGTGAAGATAGTATTTGTGATTTGATTGGATGTTGAGGAAGGGAGAAACATTGATATCTAAGAACACACAATACAATTTAATGAATGAAACGAATTTAATTGCCGTAATTTTTCATTACCTAGTGATATCAATCCCTATGATGTGTTTGCTTTTCTTCTTGATGACAAAATGATACGACCTGCACTAGAAACAAATCGATTCGCTTAACAAAATTTAAATATATCCCAGTTATGCCCACCTTCGCGCACGAACTGTTTCTGAAGGAATGAAAGAATTATTGTGACTGATTTTATGGATGGGATGTGTAAAAGCGAACCCCCATACCTAAATATTTGTCGAAAAACTATTTGTACAATTTTCATTAGGAAAACAATTTTCGTTAGGAAACAAATGTGAATTAGTACTTGGTAACGTTAAGGACATTCGTGCTACTTTTACAAGCTAACATTCATTTAAAAAATTGAAACCAACAGCTGTCTGTATAAAGAAAATCGTGATGTACTTTATTCCGATCGAACGGTTTTTATTCCGCTACAATTAGAAAAGAGCTCAAATTTACCTAAAACTTGACATCCAGCTCGCTCTGGGAATTACGCGATTCAATCAATTGCAGGATTGCAACAACAAGACAAACATAAGTATCAAAAAATTTAGGGAACTAAAAGCTGTGAAATTATTAGCACTGGCTGACAATGTAAATAAAATTCCAGCGTAATATTGCCATCCGAAAAAATGCTTTTGGACAAAACATTGAGGAGTTTTAAGTTATACTATTCAAATAAAAGACTTCATAAGGGTCGTTCATAGACATGACAAAATGTGATAAAGACAACAACGTTTTGCCCAAATTTCCCTAATCAGCCCCAACTTTCTGTCGACCGTTTTAATGCATTTCATAGCAAATAATTTTTTACTTCACTTTAATAAGAATTCAATTTTCTTCAATAAACTTTTACAACAATCCCATAGTCTCATTTTCTATGAAATATCTTTCGAAAGACTTGCTAATTTACCTCTTAAGCAGTCAAATAAGTGTCACCCAAGTAAGGTGACGTAGCATTTAATAGTTTTTGCCGTCACCCTTATATGGTTGATACGGCAGTCACAGTGTTAAATTTAACTTAACATTGAAGGAAAATATTGATGAGTACACACCAAGCACGGAAAGAAAGTCTTTTAAGCTCTATGACAGTTTGAAATATCAAACATTCTTTAATTTGTACACATGCTTAGTAAGAACCGTTAAAAATTTATGCGTTTTTCTGCCTCTTGAAATCACTTTCTTCTTTTTACTCATCTCAGTTAAATTCAAGTGTCAAGTTTTCCAGTTTTCTATTTCCTTATTTTTAATTATTTTGTCACAAGTAATTTGAAAAAAATAGCAGCAACGATTACACACAACAAGACATTATAAATATAAAGCAGCAGATATTTTGTCTAAACATATATATTTAACAAATTTACACAAAAAATTTTAAGCAACTTATATACGAGAAGGTACACAAGAAGTTCGTTGCATAATATGCGGGCTTGTTAGATATCCGACACATTTAAATTAATTCCATACATTTTCTGTGCTGTGCTCCTTGCCCGACAAAGTAAAAGAAAAGGAGAACTTTTGGAAAACATTTAAGAACAATAATGTATTACCTCCGCCTTTTTGAAACAATCAAAAATTCTAAAATTTTGCAAAATTTACTTGTAGGTTTATCAACTGTATTAAAGAAGTGGACAAAGAGAATGGAAGAGAAAAAAAATAATCTTTAAGTTTTAGTTTAGCGCGATAATAAATGATTTCAGAAAGCTTCTGAAAAACAGTTTTAGAAAGTTAGCAAAATATTTAAAAATTTAAAGAATTAAAAACATTATTGGCCGGTCACCGCCCACATACCCCAAAAGTAGCGGAAGCGGTGAGGAAAAAGTTGAAACTAACATTTTCTTTCTCAGCAGTAATTTGAGGCATGAATTTCACTTTTTAGAAGCCAATGAAAAGCGAATTGATGCATATATGCTGCTGTATGCAAATATTCTTTTCATATTGATAAGAGGGTCGAGCAGAAGTAGGTAAGTTGACGGAAAATGCATAGTAGAAGAATTAATATCTTAACTATTAAACAAATACAGCATTTATATTCACACTTATATTTGTAATTTCGAATCACGAATATGGACAATTTTTCACAAATAACTATTAAAGGGATGTTTGCAGCCAGAAAATATCGTTTTCCGGCTTTTATCAAATGTTTGCAATTGCGAGAATTTCGATAGCACCCGTTATTAGAAGGAATGCAGCAAAAAGTTCTTTTTCACAGCAGTCGCTAAGCTCGCCAACATACTTTTAAAAGCTTAATGTTTGCGCATTGGCATGGTAAGCTGAATTCGTATGAAATCCCATCGGGTTATAAGTTAAATGCAAGCGATAACTACAACTTAATGGGCCTATGGGGAGCTGGACTACCAGACTGAAAGTTAGGGAGTGATCTAAACGTCCTTCTCTGCGACGTCTAACTTCACCTTTACTTATTTAATAGCTCTGCATGGTAATCACAGTCACTACTATACTCTCCAAAGCGACATACCTTCAGGAACACTATCAAAGCCATAGTTCTTGACAGCCGTTGTTCCCATGGCTAGGATATAACACTTTCCAGTTGTCAACATTACACCACGAGTCATAGTTCAAATTATTCATTTATCCTGGATTCTTGCATTCGAATTATTGATTCATCCTGGATTGCCATCTGACATTTCCTCCATGGAAACTACAACTTTTCTCGATCCCTTACCAACAACAGAGACGTGTGATAAATCTTGAACCTTCGCAGTAGCTACTTGCTTAGTAGAGAAGTCTGCAGGAGACAACTCCTGACACTGATGCCATCGACGACTTCTCCATGGTGCACTCCCGTCGTCGGGAACAAAACTCGATCAACATATTTAAGCAGTTGAGCACTTACTACCAACCACCACCGACTAAACTTTATTTTGTTTTGTCTCTCCCTCTCTCCCTCTCTTCCTCTCTCTCTCTCTCTCTCTCTCTCTCTCTCTCTCTCTCCCCTCTCTCTATTATGGCGTTTGCACAAAATCACTTCAATGAAAAATTAATAGCGGAAGTGAGGGAAAGAACAAAAAGACGTTTTGGATTGACTTCCCTTATTATATTAAAAGCTTTTGAAATATTCTGCACTTGTACTATTTTATTTTTATGATTCCATTTATACATGTCTTATCCTTCGCATTCCTCCACTCGTCCAACATTCAACAATTTAATATATTTATATTCTGGCTTGAAAAGAATGTTTGACACGCACGCTTTTTTTGATATAAACATAGCAATCAGAGAAATTTACAAAATTTCTGACAAATTTTCGACTTCTGTTTTCGTGTTTCCTGAGTTTCCGTAATTTCTATCTCTTGGCATGGAATAGTGTACAATAAGCCAAAAGCCTAACGTTAACCAACGTAACAGCATTAGGCAAGACTGCAAACATATAGCATAAACATACACACTAATATTAATAATGTTAAATATATTTTTAATTGTGATTGCCACTTTAATTGATATCGCTACTTATGTATTTATTACGTATTTTGGTTGTGACATAACTGTGTATACATCGTTGTCGTTTAACATTGCATTGCGCCTGTATGCCCGCCCTGTGATTGATTAGGTTTCCTTTTTTACATAACTGTTTTATTTATTTTTTTTTGTGTAAATTTTGCCTTTGCGTCTGGACTGTTGTGTTAATAAAAACTTGTTGTTGATATTTGGTTTTATTGACCCCTCAACCACATATGCATACATATAGGAGTGTAATGAAGAAAAACAGCAAACAGAAACGAAAATTCTTAGAAAAACTCATCCTGAGATTGTGAAAATACACACATG
Source organism: Glossina pallidipes (assembly GCA_000688715.1). NCBI lineage: Eukaryota > Metazoa > Arthropoda > Insecta > Diptera > Glossinidae > Glossina > Glossina pallidipes. The sequence goes on from KK500122.1 coordinate 45,085, forward strand.
TTGGCTTTCTGTCTCTTCTCTGCTCATTTACGTGGTTTGGTGACCAATTGCCTTTCTTTACGGAGCGCAACATTTCTGTTTGAGACCTGTTCTCTTTTTCAAAAAGTAATCATTTTTTGATTACAGTCTGCCAAATTGAAAAACAGTGATTAAAAAATAGGTCTTGGACGATATTTCAAAGTTCTGGTGCACTCGGCTTTCCAGTCGAAAGAAGTCACTTACTTTTCTCCTCTTTTTAAAGAAATTCTGGTTGTTTTTTTTTTTGCATTTAATTTAAGAACCAAATGTCAATAGAGGTACAAACAAATAATGCTAATAATAATATTGGAAGGACTTGCTAATAATTGCTAAAAGAAAATGTGCGAAGATGTGTGAAGAGTCTCAGACAGGGCAATCGCGCGGTTCAGATTTCATGTCGAGAAAACCCAGACAGTTTTGAAATAAAACCTAAACAGCGCAATCGCGCTGCTGAGGATTCTTCGACAGTTTTTTTTCAAAACTGTCTGGATTTTCTCGATATGAAATCTGAACGACGCGATCGCGTTGCTTGGTACTCAAACGGTTAAACAAAATCTGAGTACACAAATTTTAGCGTAAAATGATCTAAATTCTTTCTAATCCGCCAAAGACAGCCTGTAAGAGGTATTATACATACAGCGAGGATAGTGAAAAGCATTCAGTTACGTTTCAAGGTAATTGTCTCTCTTACTGCTTCTTTTAATATTATTGCGATTGCAAAATTTTCAGAAAATTGAACTTTTTACGTTCACGTTTTTGTTGATATTCTTAGGGTAATGATCAAGTAAGTCAATCTAAACATATGTTATTTTTCTTACTTTATTATCGATGAACTACATTTTAAAATTCTACAATATACGGTATAAAATATTTTCAGAATAATAGGCTATAAATCACTAACAAGAAGACGGCATTCGTTACCCTCGAACGTTGTGCACATTGAACGAATGGACCAGGTTTTCATCTATTAAAGTTTCAGTATTTTCCATCTTCTCTTTTCCCCCGCATCATTCGGCTCGATTTGAGATTCCGAGCTGACTGACCTACGTTCTCTTATTCATGTAGCTTTATCAAAATTTTTATTTATCGTACTTACAAGCAATAAAAATACTTGCATTTTAATAGCTTACGCTTTCACAATCACGATAAGTGGAGTTTGAGATAAAAGATTCCAAAAATGCATCGGCAAGAAAAAATTCCAGAATGCATCGGGTACAAAACGATCCTATCTGGATGTTAATGTTTACATTATCAAATTTTAATGGTCACCATAAAGTGACTCCTACATTCATTGCAATATAAAAAGATGAGCCCTACTTTTATGTAATGTTTATGTGAATGCATGCGATTGAATGAATGAATGAATGTATGCTCTATATACAGTTATTATAAATCTAAATATTTAGTTATCTTTCGATTTATTTAACACCTAACAAAAGTATTACATTAGAAAGTTTATGGTATTGAATATAAAACCGAACACTCGCTTGGAATTTCTATAGCTCTAACACAATTATTAATTGGTGCCGATGAACAGAGACATTTGTATTGAAACCAAAATCAGTTTTATTTTTGTAAGAAATAAACCCAAGAAGTTGTATTGAAACCAAGATCAGTTTTATTTATATAAGAAATAAACCCAAGAAGTTGAGACCAAAATCAATTTTTCAACAATTGATCTTAAAGAAAAGTACAAATTAGAAGAGAAATATGCTCCTTACAAAAAGAAGACAGACATCAAATTTATATCCTTCGAAAACATGTTTGTCTCGGTACGCGGATAACTTATAAGCCACTCAGTATAGAGCGACAGCGTCGGAAATATTATCAAATTATTTAAAATACTTTAAACTTAAATAAAACAGTGTTCAATAACTTACCTTCCTTGATAGATGATATATATATACAAATTTTCTATTTTTTAATCTGGGTTGTGATGAATACTTTTTCTTCTTTGGCGCGGTAAAAGAAAACGGCGCCGATTCTTTCTTCGTTTGCAAGTTTAGATGCTAAGTCCGTAGATTTTCTCTTTTACATATGGACTTTAATTCAAAAAATTAATTGGCTTTCTATTTATAATATTGCGACGTTGATTAGCAAGCACAAGGGACGAGTAAAGTAACTGTGAAAATAGTGATGAATAGGTTGAGCGATTTCGAGAATGCGGTTAATTGTAACTCTTTCTATTCGAAGTATAAATCTTTAGTATATTCTTGCCTTCGGCTTTCTTTTTTAGATCAAACATAAGTGCTAACTAGACGTATAATGATGTATAACGAGGTGTCCGTTTTTATTTAGTGCTTAGTGTTCAATAATCTTCGATTTTATTTTCATCTATTCAAACTACACCATTCCTCTACTTTAGTCTACACCCTTAGATTGGATAAAAAAGCACATACGGTAATATACACGTCGCTTGATTTTTAAGGTTTTTTTGAGTATAAAATATCCAGAGATGCTGCGGAAGAAGAAGAGTAAAACGAACGAGAACAACAAAACTAACCTACCCCAACATGAAAATTTGGCGAAAAGTATGTACATAAGCCGGCAAAGTTTTTTGTTCAAGAAAACGTTTAAATATTTTTAAGTACAATAATTTCTTTATATTTTTCTTTTTATTTAATTTTTTTTCATAATTCAGAATTTTTAAATTTTAATACTTATATCTTTTAAATGCAATGTACTCGTACTCTTTACTTATATCTTTTCTGTTAATGCACTCTCTGCTCATTCGTTTGTTATGCTACAACAACTGAAACTGAATGCATGTTGACAAACTATTTCAGACTCCTTGGAGAAGATAGATAGATAGGTGTGTACAGTATTTGCAAAATATTTTGATTTTTATTATCATATAAAAGCTTTTACTTATTCACACTTTGAATTACTCAGATTGCCGTCGAAAGCGATGAGAGAGAAAGATTCAACTTAAACGGGTGTATTCTTTTCAGTACATGCACATATTAAGCTTTCTTTCACAACTGTTTGGAAAATTCACTGTTTAGTGACATAATCTTTTAATACATGGTTTGTGTCCTAACTATATAAAGCAGTCATCTTTACACATTTTTAAAAATTTGACAACAAATCTATTATAAATTCCTGTTGAACATCATATATATACATAATTGCTGCAAATTTTTTCCATACCAAATTAAAAATTTCCTAATTATTAAATTCTTATGTAGAATATGAAACTTGCAATGTCCGCGTATATACATGTAGGGGTTTCGGTCGGTCGGCTTTTTCTCTGCTCTTTACGAAAAAAGTAGCGTTATCCATAATAACGCAATTCCGTTAATCAAGATTTCTTTTGATAATTCTCCGCTCAGAAAGTCCATCTGTACACCATAAAGGTGGCTTTTGCTTATGCAATTGGCGTACTCTGCGTTATGAGGACAAGCATCAAGATTGACAAGAGAGACGAAGGCAAAAACTTAGTCGGGTACAGATTCGCGATGAAGTCAAGCGAGTGAAGGCAAACCGTCTTTTAGAAAAATATTGTAATATTATGGAAAATTTTGAGTAATTTTGACTGAACAAATGAAAACGTTATACAAAAAAAAAAAACTAAAAAAAAACACAATAAAAAACGTCAAACTACTATAAATATGTTGAAAACAACAAATATGTTCAAATTTTATTCAAAATTAAGACTTAAAAACGCAATGAATACATTACCGAGAAAAGTTTAAAAGTTTATAAATATATTAAGTTAAAGAGTAAAAAGTAAAAAATGTTAGAACTGAATATGAAAGGAAAAGTAATACACAAAGATAAAAACTTTATGTAATAGGGTAGGCTTAAGATAAACTTTTTGTTTAAACAAAAAAGGAACGAAAAAGAAATATAAAAAAATAGAAATAAAAGAGAAGAAAATGATAGACAAACCTTTATTTTGATGAAATAAAAACGCTAAGTATACGAACAAAAAAAGGTAAGACGAAGATAATGATTAGAAACCCATCATCAATATCATCGTCTCCAGACTGGGTAACTGTTGTGCAGGTGCCAAATTAGTGCTGTTTTGCCAACCGGACTATAGAAGTATGAGATGGTGCCATCTGAAGCAGTTGGAGGATTTGAACGTGTTTTTCTGCGCGCAAACAAGATGATCATGTCCATTGTCTAAATTGAAGGTGTAGGTTCGTAAAGATGAGGTGTGTGTGTGTGTGTGTGTGTGCAACAATGACCTAACGAATCGACAAGTACATACGCACCTGAAGCAAACCAGCGAATAGTTATTACTTTCTCTAGAAATTTAATTACTAATATAATATAGTGCACAAGTGACGGCACGGTATTGTAGTTCGAGAAAAGCTTTATATAAGCTAAGAGCAATAATAATACAAATAGCAAATAGCAATACAAACGCTATTTATGAGTACAGGTAGTGCTTTGATCTCCTGGTCTTTCAACTGATGTAATAGTTTCAATTTTTTTTTATACATACTCTCTTTTCTAAATGTAGTGGAGTGGATTCTCACGTTGTAACGGCTAATTGAATTTTTAACAGTAATGACCTTAGTTATATTAGCTTTGTCATATTTCTTCATTTTTTTTTTTTACTGTTTTTACTTTTTTTGGCCGGTTCAGCAGTCTTTTTGAAAAAGGACCTAGTGCAGAGAACAACGATGATAGCAGCTACGCTGATGATTAGTGCATTTGCAATTTTTCATATGTTTTCTTTGTAATTCGCTCTACCTCCTTTTGAATTCGCTGTACCTCCCTGAATTCGTTGTACCTGTGTCAGCTGATTTATTTGTTTATTTATTTACATATTAACCCCAGGTAAACTTGAATTGAATCTTAGAAGTAAACCTTACAATAGTTATTACTAAAAACAAATACAAAGGGTTAACATTTTCAAAACGGTGGTTTAGAATTGTTGGGCAGGACTGCAAATAAGGGGAATCAGGGAGTCAGGTGATGAAGATCTGGCAGGGGTGCCTAATACTGGGACAAAGTCTCCGGGATTCTGTCATTTCGGGTATAATTTCTCTAGTAGTACGTCCGTATAAACTATAAATTTAAAACATGGTAGAATTTGACTGCCACAGAATTACTTCCTTTTGGGGGTAAGAGGATATATTTCAATCGAGCAGCGGTATCATGTGATGAGCAAGCTTTGTGTTTAAATGATGAGTATTCTTAATAGGGTTCTTGAATAGTACACCAAAATTCGTGAATTAAAACATGAGAAGGTTTAACTGTTGAAAAATACAATTTTTTTTTTTTTGGATAGTTATTAGAGGGGGAGGGGACAATTTTCAAGCATTTACGCGCACAGCATTACATTCACGACCGTTCTCATCTGAACGGGACGCGAGAATAAAATAGAAAAAAATTTTTTTGAGCATTCCTATGTATTTCTACATTTTTGCTTGGTTGTTCTTTGCATTTTTTTTCTGATAGTTTTTTTGTTTTCTTTCTCCCGCACAGTTACGGATCGTATAATATACAATATATCATCGGTTTTTTTTTGTTCTGAAATATCAACATTGCATTTGTTTACATAGAAATTGTTCCCCAATGCTCCATATCTGTTGACATTATCTGTGGAGATATTGTTATTTTCGAGTTTTGGGGTTATGTATACTTCACCATTTATAGATATTAGCGAAGGCTAAAATCTCTGAATTGTTATCCTCTGTTCCGGGTTTGGTTTGGTCAAACACATCTACAGTTTTGTTTCATGGGGTTTCAGTGTACATCAATTCTGTGTTAAGGAATAGATTATGGGATTATTAGATTTAGGACAAGTTGCATTTCTGATAGTCCAAGATTTGAATGAATCACAACACCAGTGGTGATAATTCTACACAATCTGCTAATATAAGAGCGGCGACACACTTTGATCAATTTTTTCGACCCTTTCGACCTTTTCGACTCGATTACGGAGGAGGGCTCTATTGGTAGTTATCCTAATCAAAATTTTGAAAGCTCAATAAGACGAGTGAACAACAATTTCAAGATGAAGATTTACCAGGTAAAACATTGGGTGAAAATGATACAGAAGATGGTAACACTAGTAGTAATCAGCAAGACTCACGAGGGGAAGTCGTAAATCCAAATCAACAATTCGTGGACAAGCTAAAACAACAAAATGAAGCGTTGTTGAGTTGTATGCAGGAAGTTATAAATTTTAAAAAGGAAAGATAGACAGGTCATGTCAGGCAAAGTCACACGAGAAATGTCAACGGTTCGCAAAATTTTAGTGTTTCAGAAGCAAAATCTACCCAATCTACCCAATCAGGATGTTCCGTCCCATGCAAGGGGACATCGAAACAACAATGTTCAAATAACTCAGCAGCAGCAATAATCAGAAGTTCGTCTATGCAGCGATGAAGGCACCCGTAGGCGAAATGTTGATTTGTATTGCTAGCATTGCTAGCAGATGTGGCAAAGGTCGTTTGAGAGAACAGCAGCGGATAAGTTATATGACCAGTTATTCGCTGAATTCCATTGCTTAGTAACAGGAAACGCAAATAAGTGATATTAGCAACTATTAGAGGACCATGAAGCGGCAAATTCACACTATGAGTTAATTAGAGAAATCATGGAACGTAAAAAGCAGCCGATAGAGTGTTTCGACGACTAATATCGGAAATCCAGGACCTAACCTTCAGGATAAGGAAAAAATACCTAAGCAGAAATTAATTAAAATCGTTAAATCCAACGTTTAACCAAGTCTGGCGAATCTTATTTTTGCAATCAATGTAGAAACTATCGCGGAGCTCAAAGCGGAGTGTAAAAGGGCGAAAAAACTGCTGACATGAAACACATTAGTGAAGTTAGTTGGCAAGAAAACAGTGTCCACATCACCACAGATGAAGCAGTTGAAGCCTTCGAGCCTCGAAGCAGCAAGTCAAACAACACACAACAAGAATCTAGCAGTATTGGCAAAATCAACAGAGGGCAAGCTAACACACACAATATGAGCAGAAACAATGTAGATCGACCTCCATCTCAAGCTACCATATCACTTGCAGGGCAACCAAGAACATCACAAATGGTCCTGCCAAGTATGCAGTCAGTAGTAAACCCTAATTATGTTCAATCGTCTAAGACAATTTTGGGTAGACCCTTCTGTCCATCAATCACCTTTCCACTTAACCTTGTGCTACGTCCAGGTAGCAACTGAAAACCATATTTATCAAGCCAACCGACACGCCAGTTTTCTGTCAAGTGGATATACTTTTAGCAAGTGTGGTAATGTTTTACGGCTCGACCATTGAACGAAATAATAACCAAAAAAAAAAAAAAAATTAAATAAAAATTAAAGTCTAACACCCCTGAGACAAATTTTAGAAAAAAAACAACTAAAAAAAAACTGGTTCAGAATGGGGTTATTATTATTGTTATTAATTAAGCAAGAGAAATAAATTCTAAGAGTAAAACCTTAAAGCACTAGCATCTAGGGTTATCAGCTTTATTGAAAGCTCAACAGCAGTTGGGATTTCAGCCCACGACCATTGAGCTGTTAGTCAAGACCCTTTGCCTACTCGGCCATTCAGGCGGATAGAAAAATTACGAATTAATTTGTCGTAACCTTTTCGAAAGTCACTAGCAATCCATACAGGATTCTCCTATTGATATAATGGCTTGTGGCTGGGATTCATCTGGATGTATAATGTCCTCCGTCGATCAACCCCTTAAAATAGCTAAAGATAAGGAGCATGGTAAAGACTATCTCTTGTGCGATTATAATCGTGATGGTGATTCGTATAGATCACCGTGGTCTAACACGTATTATCCACCTTTGGAAGATGGTCAGATGCCTTCGGAACGTTTGCGCAAATTGGAAATTGAAGCAAATCATGCCTTTGATCAATATCGTGAAATGTATTACGAAGGGGGTGTGTCATCCGTGTATTTATGGGATTTAGACCATGGATTTGCTGCTGTAATACTAATTAAGAAAGCCGGTGATGGTAGCAAAAAAATCCGAGGTTGCTGGGATTCTATACATGTTGTGGAAGTACAAGAAAAGCCAACTGGCCGGGCGGCACATTACAAACTGACTTCTACTGCTATGCTCTGGCTGCAAACCAATAAACAAGGATCTGGCACCATGAACTTGGGTGGCTCTCTTACCCGTCAAACTGAACAAGATGCTAATGTGAGCGAATCCTCGCCGCATATTGCCAACATTGGTCGAATGGTCGAAGAAATGGAGAATAAAATACGTAATACTCTGAATGAGATTTATTTTGATAAGACCAAAGACATAGTCAATGGTTTACGTAGCACTCAACTCAACACTCACTCAACCATTGGCCGATCAACGACAACAAGTGGCCATGACTCACGATTTGGCTGCTGCCATACTGAGGCGTAATGTCAAGCCAGAATCGAACTGAAAAGGCTTTAAAAGTCACAAACAGTATTGGAGAGGGAAGGGGAAGATTAAAAACAATATAATAAAAGTAGCACACAATATTATTAACTAACAGCTGGGCAAACGAAATATTAAAGATTTCTATATACTTAATAATAAGTTCAATAATAAGTTCACTTGTTGTAAATGTTTCAAATTCAATACGAAAAGAGTTTTACAAAAGTTTCGTGTAATTTTGCGTTTATTTTAAAAGAGAGTTGATATGCAATGACAATGTAAAGAATATAGACAAATGATGGACGAACACCTTCCCGTGAATTTGCGCGAGTCTAATAATAATTGCAATTCTCCCTTTTCCATTCCAAGCTTAAAGATTCTACTACTCCCGTTGATAGACGTTTTTTTGCACAAATACAAGGCAGAGAGATTCTACCGAATTTTGAATCGAAATCACCGACGGCTGTGCATTTTACGGTCGCGTAGATAAATCAGCCTTAGGTTGGGATCATATTGAAAAACTGAAAAAGCATGAGCCACAAAACCAAGAAATAATTTCAATCAACCTACACGAAGCAATAATTCAAGCCTACACCAAGAAATAATTTCAGTCAACCTACACCAAGAAATAATTTCAATCAACCTACACCAAGAAATAATTTCAATCAACCTACCACCAAGAATTATTTCTTGGTCTTGAAATTATCAACCTACACCAAAAAATAATTCCTGGTGGTAGGTTAATTGAAATTAGGCTTGAATTATTTCTTGGTGTAGGTGTCGTGACGCTAAATTGGCTTAATTGAAGTGATGCACCGATCTTTTAAAGTTTCTGATTTTTCACTGTACTTTACAACACAAAATTATTAAAATATGTTTTATGTAAAATTAATAAACTGGTGTTGTTGAATTTGAACCGGAAGCACCGTTATGATCCATGTACGCACGTAATAGATTTATTGTTGTAACTAAAACGTATAAACGTCAATCAAACTTTGCTACTATTTATGGGCAAAGGTCATTCAATTGGAATTGTTGGAATTTGATTCTAATGATCCACTACACGTATATCTGTCCGGCGGCCTTATAAACCTTTATTACCTTTATATTAACCAAAGATAGTTATTGTAAAATGCTTACGAGTTAGCCTATGTTTTATTATATATTATATTTTATTATTCGCTAGACATTATTGTTAACAAAACTTGGGGTTATTGGTGGGTTATTTTTTCAACGTATGTGTTTCACCACATGAGATATTACTACTTTGGATACTCAATCAACGAAGACTCACGCATTTGGCCACGAAGATGGGTGAGTACCACCTCTCAAATGTTTAAAATTTCTAAGTTACTTCAGTCGTGCTGAATTCGATATTCATTTTTTGAAATATCCACACGTCTAGTTTGGTAGAAAGTGACTACGTCTTGACACAATCTCAAAAGTAAACTGATATAAAAACCAAATTATAATTTAAAATTGACTTATAACAAATAAGAAACGAAGTCAACAGAGCGAAATAACAAAGTTGTGGTGCATGGAAATCACACAGACGTATAAGAGAGGAAAACCGAATTTTAAATTGAGGCGTAAATTGGAAACTGTAAAATAAATTATTTGAAAATTGAAACCAAAAATAGTGTAGTCGTTTGATGAATGTATAATGAAAGTTGTATGAGAACTTTGTATGTAGAATTCTTTTATGGATGTGTCACACACTATAAACATCTTATGAAAAATTCAAAAATTAGAATAGAAACCGATATTTTTATTCATATTTCATTAATATAAATGTATGTGTAATGTAACTGGCCTAGCGTTTTTTCAGAAAAAAAAAAGTAAACGTGCCTGGATGCAATGGTGAACCGGTTATATTGTGACTTACATTGGAAATAGCATAGATTTACCACAAATATGTAAAAATTAATATTGAAAATCTCCCTTGGTTACGGCTGGTCACTTGCGCTTGGATCTTTAGTTTTTATACGCGCCGTGGCATTCTTAATACAATATATTTTGGACAAATTCTCAAAAACACAAATTAGGCTTAAGCATTTCTAACGATATCACCATGTACATTATAATATGTGTGTGAACAGAACAGAAGTGCACGGGTACATTGAAGAAGTTTATGAAAGCGCGCAACAAGTTTTGTAAAGATAGTCTCGTGAAGCGATGAGGAGTTACGGAAGCAATGATAACTGCCTTTTAAGTAATAATTTGTCAGTACACACAAGACTATACTAATATCGCCACTAAAAATTGCTTTTAATCTATTTCTCCTTTGACCAATTATTCAGCCGCGTTTTATTATTTTATAGATATAAATTCACAATAACTAAAAATCTGCGTAAAAGTAATAGTATTTTAATCGGAAAACTTGGGAATACATCCAGACAAATATTATATTTTTATTAGGCTTATAATATCTTAAAATTAATAAAAATTTAGATGAACTTAACTTTGTTATTATATGTATATGCATTCACATCTTACCTTTACTTAACTCAGGTGGTGTGTCTCAAAAGTCCTTAAAAGTAACCAAATAGATTTATTCACGATCTGATTTATACATAGATCTATTACACGATCGAACATCCTTCGAAATAAGTCAATGTCTCGTTACAAAAGTTCTCTGAATTAAATCTTTTTCTTCCGACAATTTTGACAACGGTTATGTTGTCAATATTGTGTAAATGGTTGCCAATGGTGGTTTCAAACTTTTCCAAATTCGATTTAAGATGCTCTTCGAATTTAAGTTGCACGATTTCTTAGCTATCTATTGCCGCTTTAAGTCTTCTAATAAAAGGTCGAAGAAGGATCTGAATAAAATGATCAAGAAGAAGAGATCATATATCTCCAGTCGATATTTCTACGGCAGTTGCGAGCAAAAAAGCTGCAACTCTCGCTTTACGCTGCAACTCTCGCTTTACGATTAGTCACTTAGGATATAGTTGTGATTGATATAGACGTTGATTAATATCTATGCAGTTGAAGCTGTTAATTTATAAAATTGATTACCAAGATATGAGTCTAAGCTTTTCAAGGTCAAAGCCGGGATGGCCGTGTATATACTCTATCGGTTGTATTTTTATACACATGAGCTGTGAAGTTGCTGTACGGCAGTTTATGTTTATCCTGCATTTCTTGTATTGCTTAGTTAACAAAATCTTTTAAATCATCTTTTAAAACAAATATATTTTGTAATGAAATTCCATGAATATGATGTAACACTTGGCCCGTGGGTTTTTATCTATATTCACAGAATAAGTTTGCAAGGGAGTTTTGCGGATTCAATAAAGAGAAAAAGATGAAGTAACTTAAAACTTATAAAAATTTCGTAGGACTTCTTGGAAGTTTATTGCAAATTTTTCTTGATTGACGTTAACGTAAACATCTCTGTGTTTACATAACGTGATAAATTTCCGCCGTTTAACTCTGGCCTAATGTACTTTTGCCAGTCATACATTTACCAGATTAAAGGCGGGTCGCATTTATCTAAAGGTAAATTATAGGTGAAAAGTGAAACTAAAACTTGCATAATGTGCACTTGTATGTTTAACAAATAAGTAAATTACCCATCACTATGCTTTTCGCATTCTACTCTTCAAGCTCTTTTATTTTATACTCATATCGTTGAGCACCATTGTGAAAAAATTAGACACCGCTACCATATTCATTTTAGAATTAATCCATATCTTCTTTTGAGGAATGTACAAAATAGTCTTAAACATTCTGGAAGTTTGTGCACGCAGATTGGTATTGAAAATGGGTTAAATTGGTCGGATCTTAGTATGGAAATTATAGCAAAGAAAAACAACCCATTCGCGCATTATTCATCTTCGTAAAACATATTCATTACAAAAATCGTGTTTTTTTCATAAGCCTGGACTGCCATCTTTCACACACGGTTCAGTCTGGCTTGATATATGCGCACAGGTTGGTTATAAGCCGGTTGGTTTATGAAAACTAGAAGCACGAAGCTGAAACGAAAACGAAAATCACCTAATTTAATTTGTTAACCAAACGTCGATTAGTGTAAGGAGCCTTAGATTCCCTTAGTTTTACAGATTCGGCACCTTAAAATTAGTGATATTAAAAAGGTCCATGCATCCGTTTAACAATTCCGTTATAATACATTGGTCGATAACTTCCGGATTGAAAAGAAAACCGAGAAGTTTCAAAATTCATTCACACGAACAATTCTCTGACATTTCGATGGTACCTTCAAGGAAGGAAGAAGCAAACATCTTTTTCCCTGGAACAATTTTTGGACCTAAATATCGATGTATAGGAGTACATTTATTTTGTCAAAACGCTTTTGCCATCTACAAGAATGTGCTAGAAGGCCAGTTTGTACACATTCCCGATTAGGACGTGCGTCAGTCCGTTTTTGTAATGTGCGTGGTAACAATTCTCCTGGTCACAAAAATGGAGATATCGACTTCTATTTTGGGAGAAATGTTGAATACATGTTGCTATTGGAAACGGACCATATTGGTCAGATCACGCGCACGCAAATCGTAAACTGAAGATTAATCCTTTTCTCTAAGCAAAAAGTTGTGGGTTTTTGTTTATTACCACGGGAGAAAGAAAGATAGATGACTGAAATTTTCCACATTTACTTTACTATGTACGTGCAAAAATGGGAAAAATTGTCCATGTCCACATAAAGTTACAAACCATTAAGTTTTTTTTCCACTCTTTTGAATGCTTAAAGCAAACCAGTTTATACATTCCTCAAATGAATCTACCGAAAATGCATTAATTCTAAAGTAAATACAGTGGGCACAACGACATGGTAGATTAATCTTTTCTTAACAATACTAGCGATATGGGTATGAAGCAAAAGAGTAAAATGCGGGTAGCCAAGTGTGCTAATTCTAAATTCATTATAATGGACGTGACGACGTGGTGGATTCTTTTTTTTTAGAGAATGAGAGCTAAATTTCATCCGTTCCACTTTCTTATGGTGAAAAGCATGGGGCGCTAAGGATTTTAATGGTGGTAGGTACGCAAGATTAGACCCCATCCGATTATAACCTTCTTACTTGTTTTACTTGAAAACTGCATTGCTCTTTTTTATCCTTCATATGCAAATAATGCTTCTATTACGCTAGACTATAACTTAAGTAAATGAAAGGAGCTTCCAATAAATTCACAAGCATTGGTTTCTGTATTTATTTATTTGGCTTCCCTTAAGTTTTTAGAACTTATGCATAAGGATAACGTTTTAGTTAGTTTAGTAAGGTATTAAATTTGCTTACACACGCCAACCAATGGATTTTAATAAATATCCATCAATCAGCTTATTTTACAACATCAATTAATATGCGACTACTAAATATAATATTTATGCTTTTACATAAAGTGAGATAAATCTTAAACTAAAAAAATGACAAAGAACAATATGAAATAAGTTTCAAAAATATATAGATATACATCCCAAGATACTGATGAAACACGTCTTTCGCACACTTTGCAAATTTTCCTTAAATTAATAATACTACTTTGAAAGCATGGACAAATTGGAGAGGCGACGCTTATAAAATAAATCCTAGAACTTCAAAATACGGAATCAATAACAATTTACAAATTTTTGTGGTATGAGATTGTTGCTTATTGTCATATGTTTTATTTTGCTTTTAAGAAACTGAAATAATGATCCCAGCTGCACAGGAACAATAAAAATTATTTTAACTATAAAAAAATATCAATAAGACTATAGAGTAGGCAATTCCAACTCTAGAAATTATGTTTTGGGAAAGGAAGATATTTTTCAAAGGCCTGGTCGAGTATTATCATCTGAGCCGCTACTAGTGCTGAATTCCTTAGGCAACTGGACTGGACTGCCGGTAACGCTGCGATCATATTCACTGCTCAATTCATCGGTTAGAATTTCCTGTAGATTATTTTGTCATATCGATAGAATTAAATATATAATAAATTTATACGTTTTTAAACCAACCTCGTCCGCCTCAGTGTTTTTAAGTACTACCTCTGTTTTCACATCCTCACCAGTATTGGATTTCTCCGCCCATAATTTTAAATACTCTACAATTTTGTAATGCCCAAAGTTTTCGGCTTCATCTATCGGACGATTTCCCCAACGATCTTTGGGATTGTGTGGCACATGGCATTGTTCGAGCAGGAATTTCACACAATCTAAATGTCCCTCTGAAGCCGCCAAATGTAAGGCTGTGCGACCATCATAATCAGCCAGAGTGATATCCATTCCAGACAAACGATGCCTACGCAAAGCCGTGACATCGCCGCTTGCAGCCGAAAACAATAAGTTCACAATAGACAATCCCTTGGTCTCATAACGATGTTTTCGTGGATCTTTTTTATTGGAAGCATGTTTCAAATTATCGTAACGGTGGAAATTAAAAACATTTACCAATTCCTCACAGAATTGCATACCACGCACCGAATTACCTAATTGGTCGAGGGGCGGAGACCACGTGAAGATACCCATAACATTGGGTATAACCAACATCATACCACCGCTGACGCCAGATTTGGCAGGCAAACCAACTTTAAAAGCAAATTGTCCAGAGTAGTCATAAGTCCCGCAAGAGTGCATGATTGACAAAACATCGCGTACCACCTCCGGACGAAACACTTTCTCTTCGGTCGTAGGGCAAATTCCACCATTAGCTAAAGTGGCGGCTATCACAGACATAGCTTCGCAATTAGTTTCCATTGAACAACACTAAACAACAACACCAACTAGCACGTTAATAGCCAATAAATTTTCTATGTAACTATATATGCCAGCTTACTTGGAAATAAAAATCCATGACTTCTTTCAGATTAGTTCGTTTTGGATAACATTTATTTTCACGCATGTAAAATCCTAAAGCATAATTACGATCGGCCGCTTCCCGCTCCGACAAGAAAACCGCGTTGTTGAAACCAATGTTTTCACCACCGGATAAACGTTTAAACCACGACATGGTATAATCAAATTTCTCGGCTGCTGTCATCTCTGGTTTTATTAAGGCTTGGATCAGAGAACATGTTAGTATAGCACCTGCGTTAATCATCGGATTATGAGGCTTATCTATTAAAAAGACAATAAACGGAAAAATTCGTAGATAATTAGACAATTAAAATCACGCTTACTGTTATAATCCAAGACTAATTCATTAAAATTACGACCGCTTGGTTCCTGGCCTACATAAGAATGCACCAGTTTAGCACCCAGTTTCTCCAAAGCTATAGCATAAGTCAAAGGTTTGCTAAAAAAAAGAAAATTTTAAGAATATTAGTAATGCCATTGCGTTTAAAAAATGTGGGTAACAGGAAAATTAGAGTTTTCTACGATGCCATTTGAACGGAAATATATACTCATTTTCTCTATGTTCCTAATTACACGCTCCCACTCTCACTCACGCGTAGTGGAACATGCCGGAACTTTCTCAATTTGTCTTTCGATTTTACAATCGACCTTATATCTGCTGCAGAAATTTCAAGTACTATTTGGAATATCATGATGTCTCTACTTTGCATCTTAATTGTGATGGAAATACGTATTTAGAACTGATTTGTGCATAAGCCTAACTTATATCAAAGGGAATATTTAGCATTGACTCAAATTAATTTACCTGCAACTTTGCAGGGTGAAGGGAACATCAACGTCACCAATAGAATAACGTTGTCCATCTATAGTGCAAATGCTAACACCCCATGAATCGGGACTATAGCGCGCCAGTTGCGGTATGTAATCGGCCACTTTCCCGCCAGTGAATGTCTTACATTTCCAAAATATGTCCTCTACATCTTTTACAAAGCCCGAAAAATCCGGAATGATAAACTGTTGTCTAAAAGCTTTAGCAATTAAAACAATATTTTGCGCGACCACACTGTCAACAAAAGAAACTACTGCATTAAAATAAATTATTTTTTTGCAGAATAAAACTTACGCTTTAAATGTCTCACGATTAAGATTTTGTGTTTCGGGCGATGAACCCGATTCGTAGTTGGCCAGCTTATGAACTTTCTTTAGATTATCCATCAACTCACGAATGCGCGGGTCATTACGTCGTATACCGGTTGTCTTAAGAGCCGCCAAAAATTTACCCATTGGAATGAAACTTGTCTCTTCATTATAGAACATATCAAATAAAACGTCTTCCGCATTGCGTTGTTCTTGCTCGCGATGACTGCAATATTTTAACGAGAGAAAATTTAATAAAAAAAATACTAAAATGGGAAATTACGTATATTGTTTATGAAATATTTGGAAAGACAAACACAAGACAAATTTACCACTGGAGCAAACAAAAAGTAACAGATTGCAACCGGAAGCCTTGTACCAATATCAATCAGACTTTCAACATTAGACTGAGCATAAAATTTATTATATCATCATTGCTCCACTCAACACTAGTTCTAATGTGAAGTAAGGAGTAATTTGTAAAAAAAATAATATCAACATAAATTTTCTTTTTTTTCAGATATCATTCATTCATGTCATTTTTATTTAAAAACGATTTCACTTATAAATGATATTCAATCCTACAACACCAGTTTTTGTCACTTTTACACATAAATTTGCTCTTATTTCACCAACACGTAACATGGACAAACGCGTAATTTTTTGATGAATAAGGTCATTGTTCGTAGTTTATTGATGTAATGCTCCAATGCAACCGGAAAGTAAAAAGTCTGATGTTGCAAAAAAAAAATTAAATTTTAATACACTATAATATTGGGCTTTTTTTTTTGTACCATTTTTATAAATTTTGATACATTTATCTGCTAGAGTTTTTGAGTAATGAGCAAAAAAACCAATCTTTTTTTCTCTTTGAAAAACAGAGAGGGTTCCTGTTTATGTTGTACTGTGGGCGCGTCCTTCTACCGATTTAGCCCATTTACAATATCAACCTGAGTACAGGAACTTCCAATATTTCTGCTAAATTTAAAGTCGAAAGCTTAATTTTTAAGGCCAGGAGAAAATTTACATCATATATTACACAGACGGACCGACACGCAGACGGCCAGGCGGGCATGCTTAAATTGATTTAGAATTTGATGCTGATTACGAATATATATACTTTGTGGGATCCTTGATGCTTCTTTCTAGGTAGGCAAATGGCTTGACAAAATGAATATATGCCTCATCCTTCGGTGATGGGCATAGAAATGCACTCGAATACAGGTAAAATGCTAGCTTAGATCGAATTAACCTTTCAAAATTATTTTAGGATTTTAATAAAATACTGAAAAGAAATATATGGAAGAAAATTTAAATAATCGGAACAAAAATTCGTTCAATATACCGTCAAAAAGACACTTCGAGTTACTTTCAAAGCTGTTCAACTTTAATAAGCTTTTTTCTCCATAGATATCCACATTTATTTACAAAATTTTCTCTTGTTTCTTCATATTTTCGTATTGTTACGAAAACCACACATTTAAGAACGGAAAAAATTATGAAACGATTTATCAACGCCGATGTCATAAAGTAGAAACCTCCGACGGATTATTCAACAAAAAAATTTTAAAAATTAAAAAATTTCAGGCTTACATCCAGCATTTGGTACTAATATTCAAAAGGTCTATAAGCAGACAAAAGCCAGAGCACTTGAAGGGTTGCAATGGTTGCCTATATAAATTCTTGTATGCTATACGTTTGTAAATGGATCTTAGGTAGAAAAAGAATTGTTAATAAAATCTACATTACCCTAAAATTTACATTCCAGTGGTGTTTCACCTCAGAAATAAACGTAAATAAAAACGTAGATATAAACATTATGTTATTAAATGTAAAAAAAGAGCTTATGAATTTTTCTAGGAAAGTTTTTTTTTATCGATTCTTTAAATATAAGTTTATAAGCTCTCGTATCCTTATAGGTCCGCAATCGTACGCCGATATCAAAAGCGAAGCGACATTTATCAAAATGGTTTTACAAATGTTTAAGCAAGATTAAAAACAAAACATTTTGTTCGTTGTAGAAACTTTTACTAGGTACAAACATTAACACAGTTATGATTCTATCTCAAATCGAAGTCTTTAAGTTGTAATCTACTACAATGTGGTTATTACTTGTTTATATCTTACGACAACAATAACATCTTGTATTTCTTAAATGAGTTTTCTGTTTGCCCCATGCAATTAGGCAAACGTGAATTTTTCAGATAGTAAACTTTTTATTACCCTGAAGTGTAAACAAGAAATTCATTCTCGGAACGAAATTTAATTCCCTCAAATTTCGGCCTCTTCGCCAAACGCGCTAAAAGAAATGTAAATTGGGTCAAACGGCTTCAGAAAGCCCAGCTTCTTTAATACGCTTCTTTAATACGCTTCTCTAATATGGCATAAAAGATTGATATCAAAAATGGGTCACATCGGTCGAAGGACACGCTTATAGTACCACGTAAACCGAAGACACCTCCATTTCTTTGGGTTTTTACTCATTACTCACAAAGTACAGAAGAAAGACATGTAAAAATCTGAATATACATTCTATGAGCAGTGCCATAGTAGTTGTACAAAAATGCAAATAATTGGCCGCACGTAACCAATTTTATAGTGCATCGAACGTTCATTTTTTTTTCAACACCTTTATAACGCCCAGAGCTTTAAAAACCCCATAAAATATATACATTCTTAATCAGCTTCGAATCCAGATTTCACCTAACCGTATCTGTCTATTTATCGGTCCATTTGTGTAGCACCTGTGGTAAACATTTCACAGTAGACTTTTTTAGTGCTTCTTAAGGTAATGGTGATGAACCCACAACTGAAAACACTTTTCTTACTGGTTATTAAGAGTGTTAGGGCACTTGTAATCTCACATAACATATTTCTTTGCTGAGCTAAGTTGAATCGCAAAATAGTGGGAAACTTTTCATAGATTACATTATTTAAAGAAGAGAAATTCTAAAAATTGCAATTTTTTCCCTTATAACGACTTTTTAGAATAGGGCCTTATATGGGGAGTGGTCCAAAAAATGGACTGAGCCGAACCATTTTCAATAGCGTGCGTCCTTGGCTCGAAACACGTCCCTGTACCATGTTTCATCAACATAACTCAAAAATTGCAACCTGTGGCTTGAACACGAATTTAAATGGACAGATATCAGACGGACAGACATGCTTAGATGAATTCAGATTACGATGCTGAATTGACCGATACAATAAAAGCGTCTATCTTAAGACCTTTTGAGTAATATATGCGTCCGCACTAACACCTACACCATTTGTGGTGGAGAGTAATCGTGGAGCCGACTACATATAAAATTCCTCATGAATAGAAAACCATTAGAAAAAAGTTTTAATTTTTGATATTTTATCATGAAATGCCGACAGATATTAACATAAGAGAAAAAGTTATTTGTCTTTTCTGCTCTCTTCATCCCACGATTTGTGAATATTATTTCTTTTCTTCGCTCTGCTTTTCTTTAAAAGCTGTTCAAATACATATGTTAATATCTATAAAATGTATCTATAAAATCTATAAAATGTATGTATGTATGTATGTAATAAGAGAGATAACTACGACAATCACAATGAAAAATGCATTATCATATCAACAAAATTACTTACGGTCTTATAGAATAATAACGTTTCTGCAAGCTATATGTCGTTCCATAAAAGAAGGCAAAATATTCAATTTTTTAATTAAAAAAGAAGAAAAAAAGTTTGGGAAAAATTTGATCAAGAAAGCAATTTTCTCGAAAAGAAAAGAAGAAATTGTATGTAACAGATTTTCAAAATTTAATTTAATAGAAAGCATATGTGGAATGTTCTCTTGATACTCTTATTAGGCTTTTAAGTTATAATTCGAATCTACTAACTATTTATAGATCGTCTTAAGAAATATTCTATTGGCTCAACATATGTTTTGTAATTTTTAGAACTTATTGTTAATACGATGCTTTGGATGTTATTGATTATTGAATTTGGTTTTTACACCGTACACCAGTTGTGATACTGTCTATTATCGATTGGGTAGTATCGATCGATTCAGATCAGATGTCTGCCAATATGCACGATTTTGCGTTGTGAATGCAAATTTCCGACATATATTGATGAAATTTGGTACACTGATTATGGCCTAAGGACGAACGCTATTGAAAAGGGTTCGGATTGAACCACGTCTCCAACCACTCCCCATACAACGCCTTATTTTGAAAAATAGTGTAATTTTCAAAATTGCGCGATAAAAATCGCATTATAGAAGTGGAAAATTTGGATAGGACGGGGTAATTTTTTAAAGCCAGATAACCGTCCGTGTGGAAACTAACTTTGAATGGTAAATAGGCCTAATTTTCAATATTCCTTGATGAAGGATTTTTTTACACTGCACTATATATAGGCAATTCCATGAAAGCGGTCTTCTATGATGACAAAGTCCAATCATAAAATCTTTGTCAAGTAAATTAGGTTGAGGGCTTTCATCAAAATTATACGTTTACATAAAAAAAAAGTATAATTTTTTTAGTGAATGACTTTACTAGGCCATGTGGTGTAGGACATCCTTGCCACACTATAACATTCTTACTTGTTTTCGTCTTTCTACTCTAACCTTAAACTAAGAGAAAAAATGACCTGTAGAAAGGCTGTAAAAGAAATGTACGTTTAAAAAGGCAATTTGATTTGTACCAATGTCGATTCATTCCCACTAATTCGAATGCACTTGGTTGTTGAAAAATTATTGTTTTGTTCCCAACAAAGATCGCTAGTACAATGCATGAGAACACCGTAAGCAGTTCCTCCAAAATAACAATTTTAATACCATTTTTTCATTTCACCTATACATCGGTTTATCGGACTATAAAATCGTGATTATACTAATTCAAATAGAACAATACTAAATATGATTACCGTTATATATATCCATACATGCAATTATTTATTTCTGTAACTGGTAATATTGATGAAATTATACTAAAATTGCAAATTTTATTCCTATCTTACTTTACCAAATTCTCGTAAAATTTTATATGACAATTTGCTACGTTAATAACTTCACCTTGACTGGTCGGATTATATCCTGGCCAATATAACCAAATTAAGTCGTAGACTCAGTCCATTTATATTTCTAGGAAACGCGTTCACGCAGATTTTGCTTTCAAAGCAAATTATCGTTGTACTTATCTTTTAGCACTGCTTAAAAATTTACCTTATAACCGCCGAAATCGTACGTATTAACGTACCTCGACGACGTTGCGGAGATATGCCCTCAATTATTTCTTCTATGATACGAGCGGTTTCTTTATCTTTTTCATGATGATCGTCATTCGTCATTTCTTCTTTATTAACACTTTCCTTAGGCACATCATTGTCTTCCGTCATTCTGTTCTATTGATTTTTTTAAAGCTATTTTGTACTAAATTGTGATAGATGCACCAAGTACACCCTAATTCAAGTTATTTTAGTTAATTTAGTTTATTTCAATCGATTATTTGGTTATTTTTATATTACATATTATTTCAAAATGTTCGGTTATTTATTGAGTAAAATTTAAGAGTTTTTTTTTAGTTTTTATAACGTCACATTTTACATTTATTCCGTTTAAACTACTACCGTTTATATTTTTACTATTGCATTAAACTTGCCACTTGCTTCTATTAGCAGATATTAACTCATTAAATAACCGTTCCTTACTATTTAAGCCAAATCTATAGAAGTGTATTGTTACCTTCTCCAAATAGGCGGTAACATCCGATTTTAGCACGCGTAAACACCTATAATTCATAAAGCATATCTACACATATACAAAAACACATTTCTCATTATTCTGCCTGTTTAAGTTTTGTTATTCGCCAACAGGAAGCATTTTAGATTTGTCGTTCTGATTTGTAACGTTTTTGTATTTCTTGATTGCATTTCCCTCATAATTCTTGGTCAAAGGAATCGAAGCGGAGACTTGGATTGTTAAAGCGTGCCTAGTAGTTCATGATGATAAGATCGCCTAACAATCAAAAATATTTTTAATTGATTCATATATTATGAGATTCTTGACATAAAATGTCAATAAAAAATCTCAAGCAATTAGTTTAACAAAAAAAAATTGCTAATCTTAAGATTGAATCTCATTGCTCAAAAAGAAACACTTTTTTATTTTTTCTTTATCTAACTCAACTTGTCAAACGATTATTTAAGTCCCACAGGTCAGGTAACAAAAAATTCGAACTGAACGAAATATAACGCAAAAATGTGTAAACTATAACAACATTAACAGCAAGAGCATGGGCATAAGCTGATGCATTTGCGATCAAAGAAAGTGTTAATTTTTAAATCGTGTTTTAAATTTTTTCCTAAATTAATATTAATTAAGAATACACATACGGCTAGTTTAGCAATAACTATATATTGGTGAAACTGCTTTCAATGTCCTACTGTCTGTTTTCAATATATTAAAAATAAGGAATGTCTGAAAGATTACAATTTCCATCGGGACCCTGAAAAAGTTGCCCTATACAGGACAACTGTGCAATGCAATTAATTGAAAAACGCTTTATTTAATAAAGTTTTATAGACGGGACTTAGTTTAAAATATCTGTTTATTAATGAATATAGTATTTTTATGACAGTGTTGTATTTTGATATGCTGAATTTGTTTGCGGAAAATTAAGTTTCTGTCTGATATAATTCCCAAGTACTTAACGCCGTCAGAATAATTAATTCCATGACCTTGAACTCTCAAAGTAGGTGAACGGAAGGGTTGTTTTTAATTTATTTAAATAACTGGCAACAACAATCGTAATTTGCAAATTGTTAGCTATTCCACAGCCAACTTCATGCGATTTGTTTTTAACACGGTGGCAAATGCGTACTAGCTGGTGCGAAGTGTTACACTGACTTCTAAAACCTAACTATTCATTTCGAATATTTTTTTCAAAAATTGTTTTTAATAGTTTTTTTTTAATTACGCTTTAAAAGTTCTTGCGTGGAGAGAGCTCAAGAGACTAGTGGATCGATAATTGTTGACATCATTTGGTGGTTTATCGGTATAGGGAAGAGAATAATTTTAGTCGATTTCCCAATGCTTGCAATATATCCAAGACCTTGGTAAGCTCTCTTGCACAAGAGCTTAAGCTACAAGAGACTTTGCGATTTTCTAAAAAGTTTGCACTTAACTTGACATTCAAGTGGCGGAGTGGCGCTTTTCACGCAGCAGTTTGCTTATAATCCAAAAAGGTTTTATTTATATAGTGGACTTGTTCACTTGTCAACTTGTTGATAACTTGTTGATAACTTGTTGATAACGACTGCCCACTGCCGTCTGTAAAAATTAATTAAATTCAGCGCATCCTTCGGTAGTCCGAAAATATTAGTCCAGCGAAAGTTTTTGGGCACTGATCGTCGTATAGCTTTTCTTATGTTCATAGTCGTCTATAGCCTCTGTCGTAGATGTACAGTTGGCAAAAGCTTTGTAAAAATCGAAGCCATTAGTAAAGTTTTGTTTTATGAGTGCTTGGTAAGTTAAAGCTAATTTGAGTGATAAACTCACCTGAAGTTTGCAAATCGAAAACAAGCAACGGAATATTACTCAAGCCTAAACCCAAAAAAGAAAGTATAGATATGCAAACAAATGGAATATAGGTCGGTTCGCTGTGTGTAATATAGATACTAGCAGGAATGTTATGATTTCGTTTGAAATGTTACCCCAGGAAGTTGCTATTGTGCAGCACTAATTACAATGTCTAATATTTAAATCGCCGCAAATAACAAAATCGTCTAAAATTTTACGCAGGTCCCTTTTAAATTTGCACTTAAGCTCATCTAAGCACGATCCATCAGGAAAATAGATTCTAACGAACTGTGCGGAGGTACCCTTAACATTACGAATATCCAGACCGATTATTTTAATCATATCGGTAATTGCTTGAATTTCATAAAACGTCAATCTATCACGCCTTAAAATTGCAATTGCTCCACCTAACTATTTCGTTGTGTCATGCCTCATACGAATGTAGTTCAGATGAAATAATTTACCAAGTTCCAGAAAGTAGACACATATCGACACTATTGTCGATTAAAAAATCAATAAGCTCAATCAAAACATGACTTTAAGCATTGCTATAACTCCTATTTAACATTTGTAAGCAAATATTTTAGAGCTGATTGCGTTATAGGAGTAAATTGTTTTTGCTTACCTGTACAGATCCTAAGGATCCCATCGAAAGCTAACGGTAACTGACATTTTCTCCGAAATAATGCACATTATCCTGAAACACTAAGGCAAATGAGTGTTTATGTTGCACGTTCGTCGCGGTGTCAACTATTGCGCTCGCCAGAAAACCGACCTGAGGAATAGTTATTCTGTGGTCTTCCTTTTTGCGCAAAGTTTATTTTATTCTATTTGCCTCTTATTTGGAAATAAAGAGCATAATTTGCGGATGAGCTGTCTATGGAGGCATGATTTTGATTGCGACTCGTACATTTTACGACGGAATTGTCGTGACAATTGACAGTCTTGTGATTATGAGCACATTTCGCCGGGGTAAGAGCGTTCACCATGTCCCAATATTTGACAGTTTCGAGATTGAAATGACTTACGTTTCTGTTTTCGCATATAATCCCGGCGAGTAACAGTGCGGAACAATGTATTAACACTCTGCGCGCTGTACCGTTTTCAAAGTAGAAAATAAAAATGGTGTTCTGCCAATAATTCACTTTTTAACTTTTCAACAGTCTTTTTACTGCGGCTTTAGCTCATCACTTATAACTCTCTCAAGACCGTAGAGCTGGAAAAACTGTTATATGTTTTTCATTACAAAAAATTTTTAAGCAATATTTTTCGAATTGGCCTGCAATCCTTGAGAACCATACACATGCCGTGCCATTTTTGAATATCCTACCTCACACTCGTTTCAACGAGCCATTTCTGATTCGTCAGTCGAAGAGGTCAAAAACTTATACCAAGTTTTTATCTTCCTAGCGCTGACACATTTTGAATCGGAGTCAGCGTTCCTCTCGACAAAAATGTACTAAGATATTTTTCTTTAAAGATACGTTTAAACAAGCTTTATTTAAACAAACACTTTCAAAAAATAGCTGTTAACATTAGATTGTCGCTTTCCAGCAGGTATTATTTCACATAGATCGTCTTTTCGAAGCGTTTGGATGAAAAGCCGAAAATCTTCAACAAAAAATTTCTCTTAGGCAATGAATTTTTTTCAATATTCAAGGAAGTTCAAAGCATCTAGTCAGCTAATTTTAAAAGACATTCAGTAGTATAATCTTATAGAAGGTATTATTGCCAAGAAACTCAAAACATCACCGCCTGAAAACATCTTCTACTTATACCTTGTTAAAAAATGTAGATTCCCTAACGCATGTCACGTAGGTTAGCTTTAAGCTAGTCTAAGTTTAAAAAGTCAAGCCTTCTACCTCACTCTCCATACAAGGAAACTTCATTGGACTATACTATAGACTCTGTAGAAAGATAACAGCACAAAAAGCACAAATTCTAAAGAACCCAATGGCCATCCTCTGCTTTTAACAGGCGTAGGTAAGCCTTAACCGCAAACATAGAGTCAGTTTGAAATATGAAAATAAATCCGTTTCTCGTCCCCATTTGTATGACGCAAATGCAATTTTCTTTCGCTTCATTCGAACAGAAAAAGGTATTTATTTGACACAAATATTGCTGAATTGAAGAAAGAAAATTAATACTGCGCAAAGACTATTTTAATCTATTACTTATGCGTATTTGCCATGCGTGTCAAATCTTTGTAGTTTTTTTCAAAGCCATTCCTCACATTTCTTGAGAAAGAACAACAATTTACAAATGTATTTCTACTGCTCCTTATGTTACTTTCTGCTTCATTCTATTTACTTCTTATTACAAGTATGTTGCAACTCTGGTTCTTAATTATAACTAAAGATTTACGCTGTGAGAAGATGCGGGAGTCTTAACAAAATTTGTACACCTGAGAGGTAAATGCAGAAGTTTTGCAAAGAATGAAAAAAAAACTTTCGAAATCTTTTTTAATCCAGCGATTAAAAATATCCTGTCCTAAATTAATTAAGTCCTTCCAGAAAAGTTATGACTGTAGTTAGTGGATATCAACAATACGGTATAAACTGGATAAATATTTTTTATTCTTTGGAAACTAAAAACATTTAGCAAAATATGTTTAAATTTAATTAGCACAGATTGAATCAAAAAATAAAATAGTATAACACAATTCTTACTTCGCGTTAATTGCTCTATTTGAATATTATTTAAAAATAGTAATAAACAATATTTAACAATAAGTTTAGTAAAATACTCCCCGTGAGTTTCTAAAGCGCTAACACCGAAACTTTTGTCATAAGAACCTAATTACATAGACAAGAGTTGTACTATAATGGAATGAATTTTTTTGAAACGAGTTTTTTTTTTTGAATCTTTGGAAAAAGGGGGAGAAAGGAAGAAAGGTTTTTGTGCAGTTTTTGAAAGGACTGTTAAAAAAAAATGTGACCTTTCTTTTGGGGAGTAAAAAGTCAAGATTTCTGTTGAAAAATCTTTTAAATAATTAGTTCATTCTAAACAATTTTTTCGCTATTGCAAATAGAATGAGAGTTTATTGAAATCGCTGCTGTAAAAAGTAGTCCTGATGCCGTAAAAAACGAACATTTTGCTAAACATAGAAATAACACTTTTATTAGAATTCGTTACGTAAATTTTGGTGTAACAATCAAGAAGACAGTATTGCTCTAAATGCGCGGAATAACATTCGTTACGTAACTTTTTTGAAATAATCAAGAAACCTACCTTGGCCAATTAATACGTCTAAGAGGAGGAGATTTTTCTTATGGGCACGGAACCTATCGGATTCTCAAAGAAGCAAAGATAAATTGAACATAATTTTTTTTTACAAGTATGTAATCCCTATTAAAATGAATTATTTTTAACGATCCTGATGGATCAACGATAATGCGCATCATCTAGGATATGTCATCGCTAGGTTTTTATTAATTCCGTTTCTCTCCTTGTAATTAAATTTAAAAAATAAATTTTTTTTATTCATCAATCTAAATTTTCTTGTTGTACCATTTGAATTATTAAACTCTTTTTAAATATCTTCTCCGCTTAATCAACTAATGTAAATTTACAAATTAGTTTATTTTTATTTCGTAATTATTTGGTAAGATTTCCGGAGGAACACATTAGGGTGAGTTAAGAATAGTCATGAGTTAGGATAATTACGTAAAACGATTTGTTCATCTTTTTGTTGTGACTATAAATTTTAAGTGAGATGATGCACGCAAATAAAATAATAATTTATTTTTGTGTAGCGCGAATGTTTGTTTCAAATTAGACTTCTACACCCACACCAATCCGACGAGCCAGGCTCGTTTATCGGGTGCTTAAATAATTTGAAAAAAAAAAACACTACACCTATCCGGTATTTTTATACAATATGCTACAGATTATTCAATTAGTCATTCAGCCTTAACAGGGAACTTGAACAGATATTAAAAAAAAAAAAAAAATGTACTTCTCATTTTTTTAATTGTTCGCATTTTTCAATTTTATAAAACAATAGGCACGAAATAATGTAAGTTATCCCGATTATTTTGTACTCTTTAAAAAATATCGATTATATAAAATCTAAAAATGGACAACTTTCGAAAATTATAGTAACATACATTGCCAATTTTTTCCTCTAAGGGATCCCTATTTATTATTAATATTATTTATTTGAACAAAGTAAATTAGTTATATCACATAGTCTTTGAACTAATTACAAATACATAAGACAGGGAAACTTTAATAGGGAATAAAAAACCACTGAAATCCTCTTTATCTTTATACACTATTTTTAATCCAATGTCCAAATATGGACTAGTAGTTCCTAATGATGAACAGAAACACAATTAAACAGCTCTGCATTTTAAATCAAAATGAAATGGAGTAATCTTTTATCTTTGAGTAAGTGCATCTAAAAATAAAAGCTATGATATTGAAACTTAAAAGGATAAAATCACTAAAAAAACGTGCTAAAATTAAAAATTAACTCATTTTGTTTTTTTTTTAATATCATCTTCTTTATAATATGTCAAATTGAATTGGCCGTCAGAATGATGTCGCCAGAGAAGGCATACTACATGCACATTTTTGTCTATTAAAACCGTTTCGGAATAATCCCATAATTGACCGGTATATCCATCTTTGTTAACACCGTCTATGATTCTTATACTTGAGGCAATCTATTTGTGTTAACATTGTTTGCTCCTACAAACACACATTACATTAAAATAATTGAAGGAACAAATGCATTCGAGTAGCGATATGTGGGACCGCCCCTATTGCCGATGAGAATAACCCGAAACACAGGCGTGCGCTGCTGAAGGCGTTTGTACAAAAAAAATATTAAAACTATGTTGTAGACAGAAGTAAATCAAGTTTGCTAAATTTGAATCACGTCGTGTCACCTTCAATCCTTCAATATGCAGGCTTTCATGAAAAGAGATACTTTTCATGAAAATAATGTGTGGTTTTTGGTATATTATTACCAAACTGAATGAATAACTGTACTAGGCGAAGTGGTGTAGGGTATTTAATATTTGTCCGACTACAATGCTGTTACAGTCGTTTACCTTGCCAAACGCGGCCGCAAAAGGATGCGAAACCCTTAGGGCGCCCGAAATCAGCCGTTGTTACACAAACCATAAAAAAATCTACATCAAAGACCGAAAAATGAAGTTGCCTGAAATAACTGACCCCTTAATGGTATTAGAACGCAATATATTTATTGTTCCTTCGAACAGGGCTTCGTGTTTCTCACTTTTTAAAAAAAACAATTAATGGTTGGAACTATTTAGGCGAAACAAAACGGATTTTCTCTGAATACTATCCGGAGCCAAATCGGCAGTCAACCGACTGGACAGCGACTGACAAAAACGACAAAAACGGCAAAAGGTGGCTGGTATAATATTCATCAATTATCTTGAAAAGGGACAAGAGATCTACAGTGAATAGCACGTAATACGCGTGTTTGAATGACGAAAATGCAAGAAGACAGGAAAAACTTGCGAATTGAGTGACGTTTTGTTTATTTAATTGCTTTGTAGAAAGAGCTTGATAGAAGAAAAAGTTTAGGATTATGTTCCACGTTTCATAAACAGACAAAAAAAAGTTTCACCACTTACTACTAAAGTTTTACCAAAGCTACATACGTTTCCATAAGTTTAATGACATATAAATATATATAAGAGATATATGGATATATATGGGATTTATATGTATGTGGGATACATATATATATGGGATATATGTATAATATATGTATAATTTTATTTCTCAGTACAAAACGTTTATGCGCGCCTTGCCAAAAGATTAGGAATTGTCTTCCCGTATAAGCTAATATTATTTTGCAAATAGATTTTGCGAAAGAAGAAAAAATCAAAACGAACTTCAACTTTTAATATAGTTTCATCAATATTTTCAACAATCACCTAAACTTTCTATATAAAAAAAGTAAATGAAAAGTTGTTTGAGCTGTCCGGGATGACTATTCAGAGCTTCCTTTCTTTGTTTGAGATACGCTCATGTTTCTTATTTAAAAATGATCAAAATTACTTACCTGAAAGTATCTTCGACTGAAGGGACATTGCTAGTATCGTAGAAGGATAGTTTACGATTGGTATGAACTAAATGCAATAAATTTGGGGCTTTATGTTTTTGCTAAAATTAAAATTTGGAAAAGTTTGGAAAAAATTAAATAATATTTTTTATTTATTTGAAACAAAGTTAGAATTATTTAATAGAATTCACTTAACAATGAAAAACACATTCCAAAAGTAAATAAAAACTGAAATAGAGATCCGTAATTTATTCTTAAATACTTATTTCGAAGAATAAGAATAATATCGGTGCGTAAGTTGGAAGGCACACATGTGATATATAGTTACACATACAAAGAATTATTTGAATTTTTCATATTTATTTGTTTTTATTTTCTCTGCACATGTACATATGTGCGGTTTCAAATACACCTTAAAGAATTTAAAATTTGTGTACATAATCACATAACAAACACATTTGAATTATGGTGATATTAAATTTATCACCACCATGTAGAACATAATGATGTTTGTTTACTTATTGATAACATTCTCCCACTTTCTCCCCGGATAAATTTGCACATTGGGTTTTACGTCGAACTGAAATACAAAATCTTGGGTTTTACATCAAATTGAAATATAAATGAGAAATGAGTTCGACCAACTGTTGGAATATAAAAGAAAAAACATTGGGTTTTACATCGAATTATAGGAACTATAGAATAGAATTTATATATTATATAATTTCATTAACATTTGGTTCAGATGTTCCGAAAGCCTACAAAAATCAGGTGAAATTTGCTTAAACAGGGGACAATAATTGCTGTTCTTAATATACAGTATATTAATTCCGACTGCTTACTGCCGCAGTTACATGCAATTATTAGATTCTATTCTGTTTTCTGTAAAGCAAATTTACGAACAATTGAGAACGATTACAAAACAAATTAGAAAACACAGTCGTCTTAAAATCAACCGCGAATAATGATTGATTTGGAGGGGTAGAGTCGAAAATTTCGTATATTGTTGGGCTAGATATGGGTCTTGGGTCATAAGTTATAAATAGCTGAAGTTTTAGACGTTCGGATTCAATAGAATTTATGGAATGCACTAACAATAAAATGAACTATTGGAACCCATCCATAATCAAACCAACGGATTGAGATTATACCACGTAGAGAGTTATTTTAGCGTAAACATGCCACTACATGGCAAAGGTAAACTAGTCGATTTTGTTTAAGTACGGCATGGCGAACTTTAAGAACTGAGGGTAAGTTTCATAAAAATGTAGCTCCTCGAGGTATGTAGGAGACCATAGATGTCAATCTTATTCAGCAAAACTGACAAAGATGGACCTGTGGGTCCTTACATAAATTTCATAGCGCAAAGAGCAGGAATTATGTTTGCACGGATTGGGTGACCATACGGCCGAGATGTATGCCAATATAGGAAGCACCAAACTCGTATATAGTCGCTTCGTAAGGTGCCATCGTATTTCCTTTCACCATTTAATAAAGTCTAGCACTGTTCAAGCTTTATTTACAATATGGTCAATATGTAAGTGGAAAAGAAGAGGATTGGCGAATAAAACACCAAGAAAAAGAAAAAATAAAGTTGGCAACTCTAGTGTGGACGGTTTATTAATTTTTCTGTGCGTGTTTCTTTCCGATAATTAAATGATTTTCGGGAATAAAAAGTCAAATATATGAACTTAAGATTGTACGTTTTGACTCCTTATGAACGCCAGATTTGAGATTTGAAATTCGATGTTTCGTGGTTTTGCGCTATCTTATAAATTATCTTGGAAATATTTTGGATCGCTAGGCCTCACAATAAGCATAATAGACAGGAACAGTGATAGATTTTGCACTTGGCAAAAGCGGGTCCCGGTTCCGACTGATATATAATATGTAGATTGTGTTAACGGTCCCAGGTGTGCAGGGCTCACTGATAGGGCAGCAGATACCGTGGGTAATGCTGGAAAAGGACTTCGTTGGTTCTGCCCAGGCTTTAGGAAAAAAGATATCGACTTCTACAGGCTGTTTATGCAAACGAAACGGATTTATGGAGGCCAAGAAGTTGTTAGAGGCGGTGATGACCAAATTTAAACAATGCCATGAAATGTTTGAAGCTTGTGAATTTCTGGAGACTGCTACTTCGCTGCATACAGCAAAAATATATTCAACTCAGACTGTGACGTGCGGACCGTCGCCTACGGGACCGGTTCAGATTGACATCCTCCTAGGACCTGGTCTCTCCCGGTTGAAGGATCGGTTGGCGTGCCGCCTGTGGACCTCGGTCGCCTTAATTTAGCGTCACCTAATCCAACCGTAGGTGATAAGGGTCGGGATATATTCATGATTTGGACTTGCGCAAGGATAAGGAGTTAATGGAAAGCTTAGCCCCCCGAGGATTAGGTATGCTGGCACAGTAATAAGCTCAGCATCAACTACCGCGGCAAGTTCTAGAGAATCGCGGCCATCAACCGTGTCAGCATCGTTGGGTGCATCAACTAGCGTGGCATCCTTAACTGCGCCGAATGGTCCACACTATGCTGCTATTGCCTCTATACCATCGATGGGGGTCAATGAGCGGAGAAAAGAACAGATGGAGGACTCTGTGTCTACCAGGGATATGTTACCAATGACTTCAGAGGGGCTACCGGTGATGATTGATTGATGTGCTTCCCTATCAATTGGGGATGGCATCTCCACGTAAATCTGTTTTCGTATCACGGTTATCATCTGGTACCCCCAAGGAAGCGATTGTGAAGTACTTCAGGGATAAGCTCTTAGTGGAGGATGCTAGGAAATGTAGCGTTTTCAAGGCTAGTTCGGCACGACAAAGTGATATTGCTTCGTCCAAGATTATTTCTCCGGCAGCCTTTTTGAGCGTATTATGCCGGCAAAGTTTTGGCCAGTCAGGGTGAGCGGTCAGTTCATCAGGAAAGAAACTAATTGCAGCTGGAAATACTGTATCAGAATCTTTGCGGTCGTAGTAAAAACTACACAATGTGTTTGTAAGTGCTGTTAATTCTGATTATCTTGTGGTAGCATTTATAGAAACCTGGCTTAAGCCGGGGATATTTGACGGGGAGATTTTTTGCTCAAAGTTTGAGATCTTTAGTTTTGACAGAGTGCACAAAACTGGTGAGTGAATGCCAATTACAGTTAATCATAGCTTACCCTCATCTTTGATTAGTCCTTCTATGTCTATATATGTTGAGTTTGTGTACATTCCTCCAGTTTCGGATATTGGAGTTTACTTAGAGCACTTGGCTTTGATCAAAAGTATTACTTCTCGCCTCGAACAAAGTTAATAGTGCTAGTTGACTTTACCCTGCTTAATGTTTCGTGGGTTTTCAATGACGACCTTGGATGATATATTCCCTTTTCTTATCCCTTAATTTATAAAGAGTTTTTCGATGGTCCATGGATTAGGGTTGTGTCAGCTTAACAACATCTTTAATGGGAACAATAAACTGCTTGACTTCGATTTTTGCTGGGATACCGTTATTTTTGTATCTCGTGGGGAGCCCTTTGTTTCACCTGAAGATGGCCATCATAGGCTATAAATGACATCGCCTTGGTTTTCTGGACAGTGTGAGCCTGGTTTACTAGGTATCTCTCTAGTCGCATGCAATGGGTGGTGCTGAACTCGAGTCAATGCAGAGTAATTGATGTCACTTCTGGTGTTTCTCAGGGTAGTCATCTTGGCTCGCTTTTATTTATTTTATACGTGAATGACCTTTCGGAGTGCATTCAATATTCCTGAGTTTTAATGTTTGGAGAGGATGTTAAGCTGTCCGCCTATCTTTGCCGATGGTTGTAGGCAACCCGTCTGATTAAGACTTCATGTCAGGTGCAGACATTAAACACACAGAGATATCTGTCCCCCTATCTATAACCTAGCAATAGGTGTTTCTCATTGGAAGCGGAAGGGGTCTAGTCGGAAGGGGCTTCTTTTCTAAATTGAAAAGGTGCATTTCTTTCCCTATTTGGTTCTCTTGGTGGAGGTCATCTAATGAAGATGGCCAGCGATATCAAGTGGGCTGGGGCACAGCTGGGTGTGTGTGCTGTGCGACGACACTCTTGGAAGCATTATTTCCTTGAGAAAAGATAGTTGGATT